>CM057451.1:602630000-603165000 GCA_016271365.2 Neoceratodus forsteri
TATGTGCCAGTCCAAGTTGAATATTGACAGATTTAATGACTGAGGCTAGGTGCATGTCAAAATCCAAGGCAGGATCAAGGGTTACTCCTAGGTATTTAAAAGAGGTAACTGTGTTAAGGGGAGAGCCATCAAGTGCTCTGATACTTAATGGTTGGGTGCAGGACCAAATTTTTGAACCTGAACTGAAGAGCATAGTCACCATTTTATTTTTATTTAAGACAAGCTTGTTTTGCAGTAGCCAGCTCTGAAAGGTAGTGAAGTTACTACTGAGATTCAGGTTGATATCGGAGAGGTTTGAGGAGGATGAGTAAAGAATAAGATCATCTGCATATAGCAGACCTGAGCAAGCACCAGTGAGTGGTGGGATGTCATTTATGAAGACTGTAAACAGGAGAGGACCAAGAATCAAACCCTGGGGCACTCCAATCCAAGTAGGAGCAAGAGGGGACTTAGCATCTCCAATCTGAACAAACTGTTGCCACTTTGAAATATAATTTTGGAACCAGACAGTGATTGAGGGTGAGAAGCCTAGGGATGACAACTTTGATAGGAGCAGCGGGTGGTCAACTAAATCAAACACTTTTGTAAGATCAACAAAAGTAGCCCCAGTGAGACATAGACAGAATGGAAGCTGTCCAGAGGAGGGCAACTAAAATGGTGCAGGGTCTGCACCGGAAGACATATGAAGAGAGACTTAAGGAGCTTAATATGTATAGCCACGAGGAAAGGAGGGAGAGGGGGGACATGATAGAAATGTTCAAGTACCTCAAGGGAATCAACAAAGTCCAAGAGGGTAGCATCTTTCAAAAAAAAGAGGTGTGCAAGAACAAGGGGGCACAATTTGAAGATGGGGGGGGCTCAGAGGTAATTTAAGAAAGTATTTTTTCACAGAGAGGATTGTGGATGCTTGGAACGGCCTTCCGGAGGAGGTCGTGGAGTCAAAAACAGTGGTGGAATTCAAGCATGCATGGGACAGTCATAAGGCAATTCTAGGGGGTTGGGGTAGAAAGAAGTAGGCTGCTGGTTAACTAGGATCCACAGCTTATCCAGTAGGCAGGGAAATGGGCAGACTGGGTGGGTCAAGTGGTCCTTATCTGCCATCAAATTCTATGTTTCTATGTTTCTATGTGAGACAGCCTTTGTCCATAGTGAGTCTGACATCATTTGTAAACTGTATAAGAGCAGTGATGTACTGTGCCCACGTCGGAAACCATGTTGGTCAGGGGTGAGGAGTTTGAAGGAGTACAGGTAATCCAAGACCTGGGTAGCAACAATTTTCTCCAGTATTTTAGAGAGGGTGGAGAGGATGGCAATAGGGTGGTAGTTATCCAGGTTAGTGGTGTCCCCTTTTTGTAGACTGGTACAACTCGAGCAATCTTCCAGAGGAAAGGGACATGTCCTGTAAGAAGAGACAGGTTGAAAAGTCTAGTCACTGGAGAGACTATAGACGGTGCAGCGGTTCTTAAGAATTTTGGTAAGAGTCCATCTGCCCCTGCTGATCCAGCAGGAGAGATGGACTTAAGTAAGCGTAAGATTTCACACTCAGAGGCTGGGCGAAGGGTGAAGGATGGGTTGGAAGGTTTAAGATTATCATGCGGAGTGACCGGTAAAGGCCCAGGAGGTGCAGTATAGGAGGAGAGGTCAGTGAATCTGGAGTTAAGAGCCTTGGCAATAGTGAGCAGGTTATTGCAGTTACAACCATCCATGACCATATCAGAGATGGTATTGCACTTGTTTTTCCCTATGATGGTGTTAACAAGACCCCAAAAACCTCGAAAGTCACCGACAGAGGTACTAAGGAGCTGATGGTAGTAATTGCACTTAGCAGATCTGATGGAAACCTTACACAGGTTTTGGAGTCTTCTGTACTTCACCCAGTCCGATGGGGACTGGGATAGCTTAGCTTTGTTCCAGGCTTTATCCCTCATTTTGAGAGAGGACAGGAGTGAAGAATTTAACCAGCGGGTAGCAGATCCCTGGATATGGTGCCTATTTACTGGAATATATTTGTCTTGAAGGTTCAAAAGCGTGGTAAGGAGGTACTGAGCAGCATGTTCCGTATTACAAGTATTATATAGAGGTGCCCAGTCCATGTTCTGTAGCTCCAAGATTGGGGCTCTCTTATCCATTTTTGAAAAATCCCTGAGAAGAATTTCTCTGGGGGGCGGTTTAGGGGCCCTAGCCTTCCAAACACAGTAAACTGGGGAGTGGTCACTGATTGAGTCTGATAAAACTTCAACAGCACTGATCCTCTCAGGCCTGTTGGAGATGACCCAGTCTAGAAGAGACTGAAGACTGCTGTTGCCAGCCTGTCTGGTCGGGAGAGTGACCAGTTAAGAAGGGTGTAACCTGCTGAGTTCAGCAGCGTAGAGATTAGAGTTTTTCCCTAGCCAATCAAGGTTGAGGTCCCCCATAACAATGAGCTCTTGTCTACCCTTTAACAAGGAAAGATGGTCAATTACCTTAGTCAGGCCTGTTAGTCCATTTTTAGGAGGATTATAGATGCACACTGCATTTAGCTTCTTAGTGAGACCTAAGGTGATAACTATATAAATTGTTTCACATAGACAGGTAGTGTTGACTGGGAGAACCGTAATGTCAAGGTCCTGTCTGGTATAAAACAAAACACCACCACCCTTTTTAGCATTTGGATGATCATATCTGTGAAGTTTATATCTATTGATCCTACATAATGAATCTGGTATATGGGGTTTTAACCAAGTCTCAGTTAGACCTAAGACATCAGGGGAGTTGTGAGCAATCCAGGCTTCAAGCTGCGCAAAATTAACTGACATACTTCTAATGTTCATATGTGCAAGCCTAAGCCCCTTTTCTGTGAACCAATAAGATGTATTCTTGGGAGCGATGCCATCAAGAGGGCCCAGGTTAGGTTCAGTATCACCAGAGAGACAGAGAGAGAGAGAGAGATGACATAGGGGTACCCAAGTCTCAAGGAGAGAGGTTTGGAGTTTGCCCTCAAGTGGCATATAAAAAGGGGAATGGCTTAGGTAGTCAGCTATCCTAGCAAATGGGATAAGCTTTAGGAGCCAGGTTTCAGGGATAGAGGTATTACCTCTGATAATTAGGTTTGAGAAAAAATAAGTGCCACAAGATATTTAACTTTCACCTGGCCAGCCACCAGTGATGGGCACAAGGTACCTTGGTTCAATCTCTCATCTGAAGGACAGCTTGTAAACAGTGACACATTCCTGTGCCATCTACTCACTACAGTGTCAGTAATGGGTACTTGCTCAAGTTTCTGGTGTAGGTCTGACCCCATGACCTCATGATCTTTGGGTCTCTGAGTAGTGTGCACTGAGTAACACTGCATAATTGAGACGAGAAATGGTCCCAAGACTGAGTGAGCCCTAACAGATTAAAACTAGTAGTTCATTGTTATTGTTCAGCTACAACACAATCGGATAGTTAACCCTGTTTGGGGGGGGACTTTTTAACATGTTGGTTTTGGTTGCTGTCAACATTTCTACTACAACTGTTTCCACTAGACTGCCTCTATAAGCAGCATGAACAGGCAAAGAATATTTTGACCAAACACGTGGCAGAGCTGTTACATACAGGATGACAGACTTCTGTTGTGGCAAGTATTTTATTGTGACAGTTAAATTTTTGCACTCCTGTCCCCAGATAAAATGACAGTGCAGTATATTGTATCTGAACAAGCATATTTTCAGAGATGTGTATACTGAGTTGTATTGTCTTCAAGCAGGAGCAGTAACACATCTCCTCCTTCCTTCAGAGTCCCAAGCATTAGAGACAGGTGCTAGTCTACACAATTCACTTGAACTTCTACCATTACACTTGGTAGAATGGAAAAGATGGGTGGGCTCTTGCAAAAGTATCACTGAAATTTCTGAACAGCTGACAAGCACAGCCATTTGCTTCCCCTCACTATGTACCAGTGCTGTGCCATCTCCCTGTAGCCTGACTGATGTTGCTCTCTCTCTCTCTCTCTCGGGTCTGTTAGGGCTGACAGGAAAAGTGTGTGCAGGTGTTATGAGGAACATTATGCTGGATTGCTGTGCTGCCACCTCCTACATTGCACAAATTAAACCTGAGGTTGTGAGTTACTTTAATGAGCTGGTTGCACATTACGTTCTGCTGCCATAGTCCTGTCCCAACTCTTGGCACATATAAATAGACAGTATCAGAGCAGAAAACAGCTAACAGGCTAAAGCAAGGAATTAGACCCAAGGTACAATTGTACAGGATATTACATCAGACACTGTGCTGGAAACTTTGTAGGATGGGGGCAGGTTAAGTGGGGGTTCTCTAGTGATATAATGGGCTAGGACGAGACAGCTGGCTGATCGCAAATAGATAGGATGGGCTAAGATGAAACAGCAGACTGATTGTAAACAGACAGGAACAGAGCAGTGAAGAGCTATCAGATTAAAACAAGTAGTTAGACCCGAGGAGCAATTATACAGTCGGTATGTTGAAAATTTGTACAAAGACGGAAGGTAAAATGGTTGTAACTGTAATGGTATACTGGGCTAGGAAGAAACAGCAGGCTGATTCTGATGCCTGCTCAGCTGGCGTCAGGGCAGCATCATGGAAATAAAAGGACAGAGCCACTCTGGACTGGAGCGGGATTTTCCTTTTATCTATACAAAGTTTATGCCCCAAAACAGAAAACACCATCATGAATAGTCTCACTAATCATTGGGATGTCACTGCCTAGCCTATGGCAGCTTGATCTGCATTAGACCCCACAGTGACACATCCCTAAAAGCCCATACTGTAGCAAGATGTTTGCTTCGCAGTGTGCATGCAAACAAACATAAAATATTGTCCTCATAGTACCACAGGCAAACAAGAGCTGACTGGTGAATAGTGCCAAAATGCAGGAACTGCCCACCTTAGTCATCGTCTTGGTGGACACAGTATACAGTTTTTACATTTCGTTAGACTAAAGTGGGTGGGCAGGACATGGGAAGGTGGGGCAGAGATGGGAACAATGTTACTGATTGGTGCAAAGGTTGTCTGAAAAAACAGCACCCATCAGCAGAAGTCACTCAGGTGGTCCAGACTGTGGCAAGAGCGGACAATGGACCTTCTCACTCACTCACTCACTCACTCACTCACTCACTCACTCACTCACTGATCTGGGGCTGGCCCAATGTCAGCAACACATTATACCCTGTAATGGGTTGGTAGGTGGGAATTTTCACAGAGGGAGGAAGCAGATGGAATTTGTAGAAAAAAAGCATATTGTCACTGATACCACTCAGCTGGTTGCTGGGCAGGGTCATGTTGATGAAACGAACCAGTCACTGTGTAATGGTATTGGCTGCTTCCTTTCAAGAATATGACATTTTTGTATTGCAAACAGAGAGCAGTGACATGATCACTGATCATTGGCCTGCCACTGTTGAGCACACTGCACTTCCGAAAGCTGATAAGGCAACAAAATGTTTGCTGCGATGTGTCACACAGACACAAATATGGGTTTATAGTGCAGCATGGGAAAAGGGGAGGGCAGGGTGGCCAGACATTGAGCAGCAAGCATCAAAGTTTAGCGGAAGCACAACCGATAATTTTGTATTTCTATTGTAATGTTTGTAAAAGTTTTGTTAAGTACTCAGAGCCCCTGAGATTGGGTGCAATAATAAATAAAGTTTACTATTACTACTAGTCTGATGTGTGCATCCTTAAATGGCCCACCCTCTGGGTGGGATTATGTATTAAATGCAACCGGCACCATAGAAGCAATTTGGATGGGGGGTAAGTTTTATGCAACAGGTGGGATTGTATTTTAAATGGAGCAGGCACTGAGGAAGTGATAGTCAGGGGAGTTAGGAGTCTAGAGGAACCACTGATAACACAGACAATCACCAGCTTGGGGGGAAGGGGACAAACCACAGGCTAAAATTAATGCTGGAACATGATACAAATTAGGTTTTCCTTGGTTCCCTTTTTAATGATTTAGGAATCAGAAACCAAAAAAGATATCAGTGAAATTGTGAGGAGAGTCTTAGTTCCTGTGAAAGAACTGAAACTTTGTGTGCAAAAGAAAAAAGAATCTCAACCCTGAGTAAAAGCTGTTTAGCTCATTCTTTACTTGTGTTATTCTTCTTCAGAAGCACTAGCATTACAATAGGAACAAAAAATTAAATGTACCAGCCACATGGTAGCATTCAAATTGTCATACACTTTAGTATTCATTCTTTGAATGTCATAATACACAGCCTTCTGCAATTTTGTATGTTGATATATCTCTTAAAGTAACATTTCAAGACAATCCTGTCTCTTCCTCGGACATTACAATGCATTAGCTGTAAAGAAATTAAATAGGAAATAAATGAATATCTTTTGGTTCTTAAATAAATATTTTTAAACAATCTGTGTGTTTATATTGTATTCATCTACTTTATAGATGGGAACTAACCTGCTTAGACAATAGCATTATGGTTGTTCCTATAGGTATTTGTCTTAAATCATATAAGGTGTCCCAGAGTGGCTATAAATGAATAAAAAACTCTTTTAAAAATTCAATACTTGACCCAACTCAAGAAATGTAGCCTTAAATGATCAGATTATGAAATAAGGAGTTCTTTCTATTATAATACCTTAATCAATTCTGTTTACTTGAAGTATCTTAATACTTTTGTAGTTGAACCTCACTGATCCTTAAAGGGGAAAATAAATATTTTTTATTTTAAATTGTGGCATTGTCATTATAATTCTGTGTATGAAATGTATCTCTTAACTTCATGTTGTATAAAAATATTTTATTATTACCTTTGATTTAGGTGAGACATTTTTGTATGTTTTCACTTATTCCTTCTTTGCAAGTTTAGAAAACAGCTCTTCCTAGTAAAAAATGAAAAGGAAATATTTTTTGCAGCATCTACTGTTCCTCAGACTGATAGGGATAGAAAAATATAGTATTTCCTTGCCACTATTAAAAAATCTCTGATTCTTACCCCGCAGGTTCTTTCGGTAGCAAATTTGTTTTGTCTCTTTGTAAAAATATAGGTCCAAATCTCCTTGCAGGTAATTTTTAGCTTTTCACCACAATGCGAGATTCAAACTCAATGCCATTAGCCTGCATGCTACTCATAACTCTTCCTAGCATGTGGGGAAAGGAGGGGCCAGGCCATCTGTTATCACAGTCTATTCTGACTGTGATTGCATCACTCTCGTAAAGCTCTGGGTGTCCCAGTCACTGTGGAAACCAAAGCAAAATCAGCTAATTGGTCCCCCTCTTGAATTCCTATATACCTTACAAAGTTAAATGTCCTCAAGAACTAAAGTAACTTCTATAGTGGATGGTAAGGCAAGCCACTAAGGACATACATTCTGGATGGTCATGAACAGCATAAATGCACAGCTGGATGAGATTTACTTAATAACAATGTGGTGATTGGATGACAGTGACATAATTTGAAATTAATGTGAGTAAAGTGAAGAGGGAAATTAGAAACTGTTGATCACAAGGAGAAAAGAATAATTCCTTGTGGAACTCTAAACATTGCATACAAATATTGGAGGAAATAAAAAAGGCTTGGACACAGAACAATGTTTTCTTTTTACACTGAATGTTAAAAGTTTATATACTTGCATCCCACATTTAGAAGGTTTAAAAGCAATGGGATATTTCCTGTCCCAGAGATGTGAGAACAACCAAATATGGGTTTTATTTTAAAATTAATAAAATATGTTTTGGACAATAATTATTTTAAATTTGAGGGACAAACATTTCTCCCGATCAATGGACTGCCATGTGTGCCACAATGGCACCCACTTATGCCAACCAGTACATGGCTCATTTTGAAGCATTATATCTTTTCAACATTGACAATCAATACACGAATAATATTTTGCTTTATAAAGATGTATAGATGATATACTTATTATATGGAAAGGGACAGAAAAGAAATTGCAGGAATTTTCAGAATATATGAATTCCATACATCCATACTTACAATTTACATTGAATTATGACAAAAAGATTGTGCCTTTTTGGATCTCAAGATCATTTTTGAAAACAACATTATAGTGATAGACCTATAGAGGAAGCCTACAGACAAAAACACCATTTTACATGCAAAAAGTTTTCACTCTCCAGCCCTTAAAACCAGCACTCCATACAGCTAGATGTTGAGGATCAAACAGAACAGTGGCAATGAGGAGAGACTGCAGAATAATTTAGGAGATATTAAGACCATATTTCAAGTAAAAGGCTATAAAACTAATGTTTTAATAAAAGCAGAAGAGAGAGTTAAACAGCATTCCAGGGAAGACCTGTTAAAAAATAAAGAAAAGAATGAAAATAAGGGGAAATTATCTTTTTCTACACAGTATTCTGAACAATTTACTAAAATAAAAAATGTTCTAATCAAAAACTGAAACAGTTTGCAAGTAACAAACAGAGGAGGAGAAATTTTTCTTGAAAAACCATGGATTACAGCAAGGATGACTAGAACATTAAAGAATCAGTTGGTGAAAACGCAACATTGGTAACCAGTCCAACTAATCAAAACATGGCTTAATAAAGATATAAAGGTTTTTTATTCATGTGGTAATTGTGTGCTCTGCAACAGTGCAGTGAAAAGTAAAGAAATCTGGAGTACTTGTCAAGATAGATTTTTAATCAAAGATTTCATCGCATGTAATACTGACCATGTTATACACTGCATAATCTGCCCCTTCTCTCTTTACTACATAGGAGAAACCACCAAACCTCTCAAAACTTGCATCACACAGCATAAGAGCAATATAAGAAGGGAAAATGAGAAAGCGCCACTAGCAAGACATTTTGTGACACATGGACATCAGATTTTGAGTTTGAGATTCATGGGAATAGAGAAAGTGGCAAAACCAATAGATGGAAGTAGCTGGGAAACACAGATGCTCAAGAGAAAAGCCTGGTGGATTTATACACTGAAAACCTATATAAAGATATGGACTTCATGAGAATTTGATATGGACTACTTTTCTTTAAACACAATGGTTTATAGTAACATGCATACAAGATGACATGGATTTATAGCCAACTAGACATGAATTATCTTTTGTTTCATACAAATGCTTTTTTATTAATTTTGGATTCAGGTTAATCCTTTTTTTCCTCATTTGTGCGTACTTCCCATAATTTTGTCCACAAGGAATTATTCTTTTTTCTTTGTGGTCAACAGTTTGTAATTTCCATCTTCACTTTACTCACATTAATTTCAAATTATGTCACTAGCATCCAATCACCGCATTGTTATTAAGTAAATTTCATCTCCCTGTACATTCATGCTGTACATGACCATCCAGAACACATGCCCTTAGTGACTTGCCCTACCATCCACTCTAGAGCAGTTACTTTAGTTGTTGAAAGGACATTTAACTTTGTAAGATATATGGAAATTTAAGAGGGGGACTGATTAGCTGACTTTGCTACAGTTTTCACAGTGACTGGGCCACCCAGCACTTTACGAGAGTGATGCAATCGTACTCGGAATACAGCTTGATAACAGACAGCCCAGCCCCTTTCCCCACACTCTAGGAAGGAGTTACAAGTGGTATCCTGGCCAATGGCAATGAGTTTGAATCTTGTGTCATGGTGAAAAGCTAAAAATTACCCGCGAGAAGATTAGGACCCTATATTTTTTCAAAGAGACAAAATAAATTTGCTACTAAAAAACCTGCAGGGTAAGAATCAGAGATTTTTTAATAGTGGCAAGGAGCTACTATATTTTTCTATTCCTATCAGTCTGACGAACGTAGAAGCTGCAAAAATATTTCCTTTTTATTTTTTACTAGGAAGAGTTGTTTTCTAAACATGAAAAGAAGGAATAAGTGAAAAAATACAAACATGGCTCACCTAAATCAAAGGCAATAATAACATATTTTTTATACAGAATGAAGTTAAGAGATAAATTTCATGCAAAGAATTGTAATGACAAAGCTACAATTTAAAATAAAAAATATTTATTTTCCCTGTTAAGGATCAGTGAGGTTCAACCACAAAAGTATTAAGATACTTCAAGTAAAAAGAACTGATTAAGGTAATAGAATAGAAAAAAAAACTCCTTATTTTATAATCTGATAATTTACAGCTACATTTCTTGAGTTGAGTCAAGTATTTAATTTTAAAAGAGTTTTTTTTATTCATTTAGAGCCACTCTGGGACACATATGAATTTAAGACAAATAACTAGAGGAACAAACATAATACTGTTATCTAAGCAGGTTAGTTCCCACCTATAAAGTAGATGAATACAATATAAACACACAGATTATTTAAAAATATTTATTTAAGAACAAAAAGATATTTATTTATTTCCGATTTATTTTTTTTTACAGCTAATGCATTATAAAGCCTGAAGAAGAGACAGGATTGTCTTGAAATGTTACTTTAAGAGATATATCAACATACAAAATTGCAGGAGGCTGTATATTATGACATACACAGAATGCATACTAAAGTGTATGACAATTTGAATGCTACCATGTGACTGGCACATTGAATTTTGTGTTGCTGTTGTAATGATGGTGCTTTTGAAGAAGAATAACACAAGTAAAGAACAAGCTATACAGCTTTTTACTTCTAGGTTGAGAGTCTTTTCTTTTGTACACAATGTAATAATGCTGCCCAGCTGCTTGCTGGGTGACATAATGTAGATTAGAGGATAGAGCCACTCTGTGATGAGTGGCACTCTTCTTTCAGATACAAGAAGTTTCTGCCCACAAGCACAGAGTAGTGTCATGATCAGCCTGGCTTATCAATGGGCTGTCACTGTTGAGCCCACTGCTGCTGAGCTTTATTAGACCTGACAGTGACACACCTCTGAAACCCATCCTTGTAACAAAATGTTTGCTGTACATGCGCATATGCAAACAGAAAAAGGGTAACATTAGTTCATGAAGCTGTTACAATAAGAGGTTGAGTGATAAAGGCACGTTGTGGTGGAGAGCAAGACTGTACGTGATTGTCTGGCATGATTTTATGTCTCAAAGCTGTATTCTTTGGTTGCAAAGATAGCACATTTAGGAGGGACAGTTGAAATCTGTGTATACCATCAAAACTGCATTGCTTACCAGTGTTCCAGACCCTAAAGTTCTTGAATCCAGGCTACACAGTGATTTCATAGTCATAGAAAGATGGTTCCATAAGCACAAGTTAGTTATGAATTACAACATGACTAAAGCTATGCTGTTCTCCAGCTCCCAAAATTAGCACAGAACTTACCCTCTTTTTATCACCAATGAAGAGGGCTCTCCCCTGGAGCTAGTTCAGCTCTTTAAATATCTGGGGATTACTATTGACAGTATGATGACCTATGCCTATCACATTGACAACATTACTAAGGCTGTTAACACCCACATTGGGCTACTTTATAGGCATAAGCAATGTTTGACCCCAGATGCTCTTACCCTGGCCATTCAAAGCTCTCTTGTCTTGCTTATTGATTATGGCTTACCAATCTATGGATCAGCTACTGAAACAACTCTTCACCGCATCATAGTTGCACTCAACAAAGCATGCCGGCTCCTTACCTGCTCAGTCCATCTGTCCCATACCTGAGACATGTACGCTCAGGTTAACTGGCTCCAATTCAAAGGTAGATTTATGTACCAAACATACTTACTGTCAAGAAAAGTAAGCCTAGGCAAAATGCCCCTAGAGTGCAAAAGCTTATTACCCCTGCTATCAACCATCATTGCACCAGAAGTTCTACTAGCCAGATTTTTAATATACCCCACTGTCGCACTTCTCTGGGACAAAGGTCCTTTGCCTACTGTGCCCCACTATGGATGAACTCACTGCACCATGACATCACTTCAGCATCCACCTTGGGCTCCTACAAGGTTAAACTTAAGCAACAGCTAGTTGCTGATGCCAACTGTGACTGCTTCCAATAGCCTTCCCTCTTGTGACCAGCACTTATTCTAACCTTATGCTATCCTGACCTTATGCATAACTGTTCTCAGCATGTAAATAACTGTTCTAAGTTGCTAATCATTCTCCTTCACATTTTCTCTTGATCCCTTCCACTGTTTCCCGTCACCCCTCTATGGTTTTCCACCTATCCCCCCTCCCCCCTGTTATATTTCCTGAGCTCCCTTGCTCACTTTAACATACTTTGTCCCATACCTATCACTGCTGACTAGGCTCCTGGGCTGATGCCATCCCTTATCTTGTTGATTATTAGATATTAGGCTGAGTCTGTTCTCATTTTCCTGTAAAGAAATGTTTCATAAGACCCCACCCCCTCTAATATGACCCTTTGAATTCAAGGTTTTAATCAAATATGCACCATGGCATACATTGTACAATGCCACATGTATTGGAACTTCTCTAGTTATTCACTCTTGTAATGCCTTGTAAAATTCCTTGTTTTGTTTGTTCTCCATCTCGTACTTTCCCAATATGCATTGTTTATCTGATGTGGAACCTATGAAATGAGCTTATTCTCAAAGGTGTTATCCGAAATTTCAATAAATAAAATAAAAACGCAGTGAAATGCATGCTTAGGAAATAGCATTGGTGAAAACAGTGTCATGTGGAGAAGAGCATGGGAATAGTATAGTGGATGTCAGCACATGAGTCAACACATTTGTCCCCCCAATTTCACCCTCCTGGAGTTGTCAATCGTAAATTGCCCCCCACCCAACTTTTACACTCCTGGAGTTGGCAGTTTTGGATCACCCCATCTGAGTTGCTGCACTATCTTTTCATTTGCAACTTTCTTCAGAGATCTGTGCTGTTGGTTCATTTGTTTTTGGGAACTGTTAGAACTGGTATTTCAGGAGAGTCTCTCCTTAACATTCCTGAACTATATACTCTGCTTTGCTGAATTTTGGATTTGGCCCTGTGAAGGGGCAGTACATACAGTATCTAATCATAGCACTCAAATTCCTCTCTAGGACTATAGAATTTGCAGGATTCATTAGGGTGGATGGTTTTCGGGATTAGGATTTTGAAGGTGATGTATTGGATATATGCGTGATTAGTGTGTATGGCTGTGGTGTGTATAAAAGGGTGAGCAAGTTTTTGTGTGTTTTTTTTGTTATTTTTTAGTTTTGGTTGAGTCTGGTGCTGTTGGGTGGGATAGTCCTGGATGAAATGTGTTTAGGTACAAGCCCTGCTAGACTCACCTATGCTACCCCTCTGCTGCTCAGCCTCCACCTCATATCTGACCTCCCTGTTTCTCTGTCTGCAGCTAGATGCTGTAGAGAGGTTGGAATAACTAGGTGGCAGTTGAGTCATGGCTGGCAGAGAGCAGCAGAGGTTGAGGTGGTGAGGGGCATTGATGTTGTAAGATCCAGGAGATGCCCTAGGTTTAAACAGGGCTAAGGGAGATGTCTGACATGTTTGGTTCCTGTACCCAGGGATCCCATCAGACTGAGTGGGCAGGTAGCTATAGGACCAGTCACCTCCCCTAATCCTCTTCAGACAGTGCTCTGCAACCCCAGATTAATTAGGAACAAGACTGCTATTTTTGTGGACTTGATTTCCTTTGTTGATATGGCTTGCATTATGGAGATTTGGCTGGGTGATGATGCTGGCCCAGTTCTGGTAGCCGCTGTTCCCACTGGGTACTCCATGGTGCACTGCCTGAGGAAGGATCACAGAGACAGGGGTGTAGCCAACATTTTTCGAGCCAACTTCATTGTCAACCAGGTGTTAGAGTCCTCCAGGTGTTTAATCCTGGGGGACTTCAACACCTGGGTCGATGACAAATCCTCGCGTTTCAGTTATGACCTCCTCCAGTTAATGTCATCACTGGGCCTGACACAAGCAGTTGCCTCTGTGACCCACCAGCACAGTCACACACTCAATCTGGTGTTCCAGCGGAGTCTTGGGTTTAATAATCTCAGGATTGATTTTATTTTTTGGTCCTATCACTGCACTGTGGTGTTCATGTTTGGGGCCTCCCTGATAGTCCTGTCCCTGTGGAGATGCTTAACTATTGCCCTTTAAGGGGGCAAGACCCAGAAGGACTTTTGGCGATAGCTGACCTATCTAGAGTTGAGGTGGCTTGTGTGATTGGCACTGGGGGGCAGTGGCCACCTATAATAAGGTAGTGTCTGAAGCTCTGAATGCCAAAGCACCAGTTCATATATGACCCAGTTCTTCTCACTTGAGATCCCCATGGTTTGAGGGGGATCTCAAGGCGATGAAGATCAAGGGTTGGAAGTTGGAGCATTGCTGACAGAAATCCCAGCTAGATGCTGACAAACTGGTCCTGTGCGCCGACTATCATGAATACCAGGAGGCAATCTCCCATAAGAAAGCAGAGTTCCTGTCCAGGGAGACTGTAGCAGGGAGGAACAGACATGCTCAGCTTTTTTGGACTGTGGACAGGCTTCTTCATCCAGCCTGTCTTCAGCCGAAAAAAGCCTTTTCGTTAACCTTGTGTGAGGAGTTTGCTCTGTTCTTCTCTGACAGGGTGTTGGCTATCCAGTCAGGGATTCTACCAGGTAGGCTTTTGCCTCACAGTTGCTGGTCTGCTAGGAGCAGAGGAGCTCTTCTTGCCTGGGAAGAGTTTAGGCCAGTGGCGGTATCTGAGGTGACATGGGCGATCTTAGAACTGAAGCATTCATCTGTTGAACTGGATCCCACCCCAGCGAGTTTCTTGATGGGATGCACTGAAGCTGTTGGCCCAGTGTTTGCTAGGATAGCAAGGTGTTTGATGGTGGAGGGGGTGTTCCCAGCTCCTCTGAAAGATTCACCGATGAGACCCCTCATAAAAAACCTTCCCTCAACCCAGACATCCTATCGAATTACCGTCCTATCTCCATCCTGCCTTTTTTGATCAAGGTTATTGAGAAACTGGTAGCACAGCAGTTCAAGGATCAGCTCATGTCCTTCGACATCAATGAGCCATTTCAGTCAGGTTCTCAGGCTAGACATAGCACAAAAACCACATTAGTCAGGGGGCCCAATTCCAAGATGCCTTACACATGGTGCAAGGAACTTTACACCAAACCCTATGGCACAAATCACACCTCACGCCATGTAATATGCTAGTTATGATTCCAAGTTGCAGCTTGCACCATGCCACATGTGGGTTGCACCAAAGGTGGGCTACACCACCCACTACACCTGCAACCCACTGCGGCATGGCACAAGGGTGGTTTACAGCAGCATCTGTGTCCTATTTCAAAAGGGCAGCTGCCATAACCCAGATATGCTATTCCTAGTCCCACTATGGAGCAGCTGGTTAGACCAGCATGGAGGTGGTCTAAGGGGCATACGTCCTGGCAAAAGGATGGTTCCCCCCGCCTCACCACAAAACACACATGATCATGCCCCATGGACCCCCCAGACCTGTGATGCCCCACCCCCCGAATTTCAGGGTACCCCTGAGGTCATACACATATGTGCCCCCCTTGCGCTTGTGCCACATGGCCAAGCCCCCCCAGGTCCCCAGGAGAATGCGGGCATGTGTCAGGTGGGGGTGGGGACAGTTTGTTTCGGGCTGCATCTCATGGCCTCTAGGTCTGTTGTGCCATTACTGTGGTGCAACCCTTCAGCTGCTGCAAGTCACAGGACATAAGTGCCAGGGACCCTGCCTGTCTTGGAATAGGGCACAGGGTCCCTGGCATAGACAAGAATGTTGCAACTTGCATACACCTGCGAGTTGTGACATTTGTTCTGGAATCTGGCTCAGGGTGCATAAAGACTCACTCAGAGCTAGAGATAGCAGAGACAGGTCAGTTCTTGTGCTCCTTTATCTCTCTTCAGCTTTCGACACCGTGGACCAAATTGTGCTTCTCAATCGGCTCTGTGAATTCTGTGTACTCGCCAGTGTTGCCATCAAATGGTTTGAGTCCTATCTCTCAGACAGGGTGCAGTGGAACGTGATGGGGTATTTCTCCTCCTCTTCAGTGCATCAGTCCTGTGGAGTTCCACAGGACTCGATCTTGCCGCCAATGCTGTTCGCAGTGTATATACTGCCCCTGGGTGAGATCATTCGACAGTACAGTGTGGAGTTTCACTGCTATGCAGATGACACCCAGCTGTATTTGTTATTTTTCCCCAGGACATCCAGGGCGGTTGATGTGCTTAACACATGTCAGGCTAAAATCAATGACTTGATGGCTTCCAGCTGCCTGTGACTCAGCCCGGACAAGACAGAGGTGCTAGTGGCTGAATGGGGTCAAGGGCGTGATGGGTTGCTACCTGGAGCGGGCACTGGTCTTTTCTTAGGATCTGCTCCATTGGTCACTTCCCCAAAGGTGCAAAATCTAGGTGTGATCCTGGACAGCAGGCTGACCTTCAAAGATCAGGTGTTGTCTGTTGTGAAGAGTGTTTTTTACCACTTACAGAACATCACTAGAATCAAGCCCCTCATCCTGCCTGAAGATCTGCCAACCCTAGCACATGCCTTTGTGACCTCCAGACTCGACTACTGTAATGCTATTTACTTTGGAGTCATGGGAAGGACCATCCGCAGGCTGCAGCTGGTGCAGAATGCAGTGGCCTAGTTACTGGCGGGACTATCTCGGTTGTGCCATGTGACTCCAGTTCTGCGTGTCCTGTACTGGTGAAGAGTCATTTTCAAGGTGGGCTTGCTGACATATAAGACCTTATATGGGCTAGGTCCTGGCTACCTGTCTGAGCTCTTGTCACCTGCAACCTCTGCCCACTCAGTCAGCTCCATTTTGAGGAGCCTCCTGGATGTTCACAGGGTTCGGCTCAAGACCTCTGGTGATTGAGCATTTAGTGTCTCTGGGCCAGCCCTGTGGAACATGTTTCCAGCTGCTGTCCAGGAGGCCCCCTCTATTGGTGTCTTTAAGCAGAGGCTTAAGGCCCATCTCTCCTGCCAGGCATTTGAAGACTAAGCTATCTCTCCCACCCCCACCTTATCCTCAGCTATTTTATATTTATGCTTTTAAGAATGTTGTTTTAAACATTTCTTTACTGCTATTGCACAAATCTTATTTTTGAATTTTGTATTCTGTTTTTATTGTGTACGGCACCCAGAGCCTCCGGGATTGGGTGCCTTAGAAATAAAATTACCTTGCCTTGCCTAAAAGAAATGAAAAGTTTAGGGTTTTGCAGATGAAGATCCTCTCTTTCTCATCCTCCTCAACATACTGTCTCTCCTACCCTTTCCTCTTTTGTGATGTTACCTTCTTGTTTGTGCTGGGTACTTCACACTTCTAATGTTTAACCTGCATTATTATTTTTTCTGGTAATGTATATTATTGTACATACTGGCCGGGATATTCAGACTGCACCAGGCTATGACGCAAGCCTGGGCACAGTACAATTGGGATGCGCCAGGGTGTTGACAGGGTGCTATTCAATGGCGCTGCGCCATGGCTCAGCATCATTGAATATCTCTCCATGGCCTCCCGCATTGCACATGGTGCAGTGGCAGTGCACCAGCACAAGTGGCCAGGGAGGAGCAAGGGGCTGCGTTAGTGCAAGTGCTGTTGCACCAGGCACAGCAACCGCGATATTCAGAGGTGGACATGCAAATGGGGCCATAATGCATGCAAGGCACAAATGGGGCCATTTGCATGTCATTATGGACCCGTTTGCATGCAGGTGCACCGATCCCTACGACTTGCACTTGGAGCCCTGCCAGGCTGCAGCTGTCGGGGACTGACACCCGCTGCACATTGTGACAAAGTGCCCCAATGCCCAATCACAGGCATCAGTATTAAAATAGAAACGTCCAAAATCCCTGGTGGTCCAGTGGAACGCTGCCAGCCAGATCGCAGGCATAAGTATTAAAATAATAATATACAATATCCCTGGTGGTCCAGTAGACCGCTGCACGCCCGATTGCAGGCATAAGTATTCAAATATACATTCCAACCCATCCCTGGTGGTCCAGCGGTACCCCTTCCCCACCCACCACTGAGCCCCACCACCCCGGTCCCCCCCATCAGCGGCGGGCGGAAGTTCCCCACCCACAAGCCGCCCGGCTGCCTGCTGACTGACTTCATACAGTACGGCTCTATGCCCATTGGTCCACAGTGTGGGCCAATGGGCATGCAGATCATACCGTACTACACAGTCCAGATATGTGAATGGATCCATTCACATATCTGTACTGTGTAGCACAATATGGTCTGCAAGCCCATTAGCCCACGCTATGGACCAGTGGATGTACAGCTGTACTGAACACAGTCAGTCAGTGGGCCGCTGGGCAGCTTGTGGGTGGAGAGCTGCCGCCTGCCACTGACCGAGGGGGAGCAGGGTGGTGGAGCTTAGTGGGCGTCTGGGGAGAGGGTACCACTGGACCACCAGGGATGGGTTGGAATGTGTATTTGAATACTTATGCCCACGATGGGGCTGGCAGTGGTCCACTGGACCACCAGAGATATTGGACATTACTATTATAATACTTATGCCTGTGATCGGGAATGGGGGTGCGCTACCACAATGGACGGTACCGCCAAAGCTCGAGTGGCCATCCACAGCTAGCAGCTGCCGTGTTGCACCCTGCAATGCAGCAGCTCATCTGTGGGTGGCCAGCTGTTGCTCCTCTTTTTTCTAGCTCAACTGTATGCGGCGCACGTAGGGGATGCGCCTGCATGGGCTCAGCACATCCCGGATGAATATCGGGATGTGCGGAGTATGCATGGGCATGCCCCCCCCCCACCTGCACCGCATACATTACTGATGCACTTCGGTGCATATGGGATTTGTGCCCCGGACTTTCCCATTTTGAATATCGCACCGGGGCACATCAGTGGGTTGCGCATGGTGCAACAGTGTTGTGCCATGCGCAACCCTTTTGAATATCCCGCCCACTGTGTATTGTTGAATTATTATTACTGTGCTTCTACTTGTTTGTACTTATCCATGATTCCCTCCCCAAGGATGCATCTGAAAATGAGCTTTGTGGCTCAGTATGTCTTTCCTGTTAAATCTTTTTAAATTAAATAAGTAAATAATGTGTCTGGTTAGTCAATCATAGTTGACATTGAGATTGGTGTCTCCATCCAGAGCAGTGGCAAAAACTACAAATCTCAAAATACAGTCTCTGACTCTCAGACACACAGAGGCAGAGAGAAAAGCACCAAGAGGAGGAGGCAACCAGGGGATGAGCAAGTGTGAGAAGACACTTGCATTAGCTTAGAGCATGCTGGTGTGTACAGTGCAGCAGTTTGGAGCCAGTCAGCCCACTGGGCCCTCGCATGCTTCAGAGGTTCTTCACCCTCAACTCACAGCCCCAGTATCTGTTCGGTAGTGACTCTGTAATGCACAGCATGAGAGAGAGGAACTGCAGCCCAAGGAGTCCCTTAACAGAGCTGAGAGCCTTGGCTACCAACCAGGACAGCTAAGGGCCCCCATCTGCTCTCATACTATTAGAGAGAGAGAGATTGAGATGTGAAAACCCCTATCCCACCCCACCTCCTCTCCCTCACTTCTTGTCCCCCACCTCCATTTCCCCTTACCCACCTGGTGAGCCTGGCATCAATTCCCAACTATGATGGTAATTACTTGGAACCCATTCCTGCAAGTATCCCTACTAGAGCTGATCCGAGCAGCCCAAAAGAGCCACCCCCAGACTCCACCACCAAGTACCATCTCCACAAGAAAGTAAGTCTTGGTTTTCCAGTCTGCCCCAGTATTTGTCTGACTCCCTCTCCTCAGTACCTGTGAGATGGCAGAGCTACCTATGAGTTGCATTTGTGACTGCTAATATACTTTCTTTATGGGATACAGGACGATTTTCATTCTGTAGTGTTCTGTTTGTAAACAACATACATGACCAGTATCATTTATCTGTGCAGCTTTTGTTCTGCCTGCACTCCGCAGAAACATAGTGACTATCCTATATACTGTTTACACACTTACAGCATGCACTTTCCAGTGTTATGATTGGCCAAGCACTTCAAAGGAGAAAGGCAAAGAGTAAGTGAGTGAGTGAGTGAGTGAATGAGTGAGTGAGTGAGTGAATGAGTGAGTGAGTGAGTGAGTGAATGAGTAAGTGAGTGAGTGAGTGAGTGAGTGAATGAGTGAGTGAGTGAGTGAGTTGGACAGTAGGCAGAATGGAGGAGGAGAGTGAGTGAGTGAGTGAGTGAGTGAGTGAGTGAGTGAGTTGGACAGTAGGCAGAATGGAGGAGGAGAGTGAGTGAGTGAGTGAGTGAGTGAGTGAGTTGGACAGTAGGCAGAATGGAGGAGGAGAGTGAGTGAGTGAGTTGGACAGTAGGCAGAATGGAGGAGGAAAGTGAGTGAGTGAGTGAGTGAGTGAGTGAGTGAGTGAGTTGGACAGTAGGCAGAATGGAGGAGGAGAGTGAGTGAGTGAGTGAGTGAGTGAGTTGGACAGTAGGCAGAATGGAGGAGGAGAGTGAGTGAGTGAGTGAGTGAGTGAGTGAGGTTGGACAGTAGGCAGAATGGAGGAGGAGGAGAGTGAGTGAGTGAGTGAGTGAGTGAGTGAGTGAGTGAGCTGGACAGTAGGCAGAATGGAGGAGGAGACTGAGTGAGTGAGTGAGTGAGTGAGTTGGACAGTAGGCAGAATGGAGGAGGAGAGTGAGTGAGTGAGTGAGTGAGTGAGTGAGTGAGTGAGCTGGACAGTAGGCAGAATGGAGGAGGAAAGTGAGTGAGTGAGTGAGTGAGTGAGTTGGACAGTAGGCAGAATGGAGGAGGAGACTGAGTGAGTGAGTGAGTGAGTGAGTTGGACAGTAGGCAGAATGGAGGAGGAGAGTGAGTGAGTGAGTGAGTGAGTGAGTTGGACAGTAGGCAGAATGGAGGAGGAGGAGAGTGAGTGAGTGAGTGAGTGAGTGAGTTGGACAGTAGGCAGAATGGAGGAGGAGAGTGGGTATTCTGAAGCTGAAATAGGTAGAGAAGGAACAAGACCCCAAAAGCCCTCTCACAGCTCTAACTGATATCAATATATTCACATGTCTTTGGCAAGTGAACATACATGAGGCTAATTTATATTAAGGGCCCTGCCATTCACTTCATGTTCTCCCCTCTATGAAGTATTTTGTCCTGACCTGGCTGGCAGTATAGCACAGAGGTTAAAGTAATGAGCTGTGAGTGAGCTTGGTACATCCTGCAGACCTGCGTCAGATTCTCACAGTCTCCATTTACATACTGAGCAAGTCACTTAACCTCCCCAGTGCTCCTGGGTCACCCCAAAAATGGGTACTTGTGCCTAGTGGGCCTTATCCAGTTAACAAAGAATAAAATAAAAAAACATTCTAAGTTTGGGGGGCTGCGGTTTGACCCTTGGCAAGATGGCAGCCTAAGTCTTGCAATCCTTGTCCTCAGTAAATTATCTGCATCCATCCACCTGTTCACCAGATTAATAACATAATAAATTGCTCAGCTCTAAAGTCCACTGGTGCAGCAGTTGTTCTGAGCAAAAAACTTTCAGAAACTCAGAGGGACATTTTAACAGTAGTTGAAGGGATCTGTCACCATTTCTCTCACTAATCAAAACTCGAATGGGCATTAGAGCAGTTGTCAAAAGAAGCTGACACTTTTTCTCTCGTTGATCCTACTACAAAATGGCGCTTAGTAGAAAACTCTTGATGGATCCTTCTATGATCAAAAAAAATTTCTCTAATCTATTGCAGGAGATGTCAGAGGTTAAAGAAGCCACCCTGCACTCATAACAAGTCCTTCTTCAGCTAGACCCTTGGTTTAGGCAAACAGAGTGTAGTGAATGGAGGGTCAGAAAGAGGCCATCCATGACCTCCAGGCTACAGTCTGGGAACAAAGTCCCATGATTCACTCACTTAGAAAAAGTTGATAACCTGGAAAACTGCAGCCACTGCAACAACTTGCGATTCACTGGTTTTCCAGAGGGGGTGGAACTGAAGGACTGAGCAGCATTTCTGAAACATACCCTTCCCGTGGTACTACAACTTAGGGGGGACCACCCCTTTGTTATCGAACAGGTCCATTTTCTCTGGCACCCCAAGATACTGTAGGTGAGAGCCCAAGGCCCCCCTCATAAGGTTCCTCAATTTTACCACCGAGGAAGCTATCTTGCAGAGTTCCAGTAAGTTTGGAGAGCTATGTTAGCAGGACCACCCCATACGGATTTACAAGGACTGTTCCAAGGAGCTCTCTAATAAAAGACATGTCTACATAGAGTGAGACACATGATGCACATACTCATTCTTAAAACCAAAAGGAGCTTGCACTAGGACAGGATGCCATGGAAAACATCCAAAGTAAAAAACACAAATCCAGGCACTCACCACCACAAAATCACTGGCCAACGAGAGAAAATCATTTTTTAAAGTTTATTAAATCGCCTGACGCATTTCTGGTCCCATTGAACCCTTTATCAAAGGCCTTTGATAAAGGGTCCAGTGGGACTAGAAATGCATCAGGTGATTTAATAAACTTTTAAAATGATTTTCTCTTGTTGGTCAGTGATTTTGTGGTGGTGAGTGCCTGAATTTGTGTTTTTTACATACTTACTCTTCCCTTCTCACTTCGATACCCAGCCACCATTACAGTTTTAGCCTGATACCCTTATGAACTTCATGAACAAATACTGCCTTAGAGAGATGAGGGACCCAAACAGAGTTTGTCCCTCAAAGGTACCATGAAGCCAGGATGATATGGAGGTTGGCACCTCTACTATGGGCTTAGTTGAGCCATTGAGCTGCTCAGCAGAACCCAAGGCATGGCACCATCTTCCGAAGCCATGCTGGAGACCATCCACATACCTGAACCAGAAGAAAGATTCCTCAGGGCAAGTCCACCAATCTGAGGACAATAGTTGGGGGAAGAATCCAATGGATCCTCTGATGGTATACAGCCCTATTAGCCAGAAACAGATTTGCTCCACTTCACGAAGGGTCCCAAGCCACAGAGGGTGCAGCCCAGGTTGCACCCCTAAATTCCAATTATCAGCCACCTGAATCCACTGTTGAAAACTCCCCAGCTCCTCCCTTTCCCCCGAAGCTGCTGACACACTGACAAAATCCTGGACCTCTGTGGTGGCCACACACGAGCCTCTTCTGAGCTCCAGCTCCTTGAACACTGAGGAGAATGATCAAAAGACCACAGCTCAAGCTCTTAATACACCATCAAAGCTGATTCTAGTTGGAGACTAAACAATGCCACTCATAAGCTCTTTGTAATTACTCCAGGTCTTTCTTGCTTTTTCTTGGCTGCACCCATTACATATCCTGTACCATGTACAGTAGATGATTGGGAGGGAAGGGGAGAAAATAGGTGGTTTATAACATGGGTCTAGCAAAGAGACCCAACTCTCCTCCACCTCCCTCTCTGGGACATGTATGGACTTTCATGTTTTCCAGAAGGGTCAACCCACTCCTTGGCTAACATGATTTGACTTCAGTCAGATGATGTCATACACCCGGTCATCTAGAACTTCAGGTCAGCCCCCTTTGATACCAATGAGCAACCTCTCCATGAATACTGCACTAGTTCCACCTGGTTCAAACAAAATCCGGTCAGAGCCGATATGGCTGTGGAGAGCTTTTGGGATGCTTTTACCCATTATTTCTAATGAATTTGCACAGTGCAAATCTGCTGAGAGGCAGTTTCAATGTGGCCTTCCTTTTACACATTTTTACAATGTATTTTCCTAGAATATGCCTCCTGATTGCTATATATTTAGCCTGGACAGTTCATAGAAGAAATTGCATCTTACTTTCGGGTAGTGAAGCACTAGCAGTAGGACACTGGAATGTGTCATACATAGGTACAAGATGTGTGCAGCCGATAACGGCCAGTGGCCATACACCTCAGGCAACTGCATGTGGATCCATCATCCAGGTGCCATTGCACTGCTCAGTGTGGGTGAAACCTGATGCTGTACTCACTCACACAGATCCTGGAAAAGGCATGTTACAACCAATCTATTTGTTTGTACAACTGGGGAACCACAAATGCACCATACATAGCCTGGAGTGTACACTACAAATGCCATTGCAGGATACCGCACCCCATGACACCCAGGATACCTCTACAGTCTGGAAGGTGGCATGTTACACAGGGGAATGGGGAAGAGTGTATGACAGCAGGAAGATAGAGCATCAACAAGGCATGCATTGAAGGTATGTCAGTTCCTTCTTATGGTTTGCCAGGAACTTGCACACAGCTGCATACACTGGTGGGTCTGCAGCTTGTGTAGTGCTCCAATGTATGGCATAGCCACTTGGGTCATTCTGGAGTGAAGGTAACCAGCCTGGGTCCAGTGTAGTCAGTGGCAGGCTGCAACAGGGCTTAGAGGGCACTGCCAGTCTCTGCAACAGCTTGGGTATGGGGGGAGCGGGGTTGTCTATGTACCAAGGCAGTGGGTGGGAGTTCCCTATGCTATGGATATGCACCGTGGTTTCCTTTGGTGTGATTGGGTCCAGAGAGGGCCCTACACTATGGAGCTCTTCGGGGATGGAGTTGGATCGATTGGGGATTGGAGGGGGTACCTTTAGTCCACCAGGGCTGTCAGGCTGCTGTGCATCTGGGTGCACTTCCACAGCCCAACTGTGGGTGGGCGGCTGGCTGGCTTAGACCAGCTATTCATGGCCTAGCTGTGGGCCATGCTGCTCTGGGCTGCGAGGGGTGAATTTCCCACTGAGTATGTCGCACCATGGTATATGCATGGGAACACATCCTTAACTTGCACAGCAAACTATTTGTGTGCATGCTGGCCTATTCCCTTGTGACAGGTGCATCGCGCACATCTGAGTATCATGCTGTGGTGCATTGTTGGAGTTGTGCAGCACATCTCACACTTCCACCGGGATGCGCTGTGCATCTCCTTTGAATATGGGGACCTTGGATTAGGCTACTCTGAAGAAATACATTATCAAAATGGAAAAATCATGACCCCCACTAAAAACAAGATATTGCATCTCATCTGGGACAGCATGAGTAAATACAGTGCAGAAATGTGTAAATGAAGATTCCTATGACAATGAGATTTAGCATCTACCTTGTGCTGTCCAGGATACAAAATATAGGATAAGAAATATTTAAAGGAAATCTACTCTAAAAAAAACTTCACTGTGGTCACTGACATAAACCAACAGTTTCTTTATTGTAACAGTCACACAGGAGTCTGGTGTGCATATTTTATGGGACACATACCAACAGAGGTGATAAAGAATACATGCCTCAGATTTGACTTGAACCAAGGCTGCCTGGAATACCACTCTGATTGTGTTAACCAGCTGCGCCACTGAGACAACTGAAACCTGGGCCATCCCCGAGCACATTACTCTTTCTCAAATGCACAACACAATGGCAACACAAATATTTATTTGAAACAATCACTCAGGAGTGTGGTTTACATATTTTATGGAACATGTTACACCCTTATTTGTACCCCCTGAGGTACACTGTAGACAGCTAGTGCTTAGGTATATGTTATACTAACATATAGGGCTAAGGGCATCTACCATATACGAGTAGATGTCAGGATATGTATGCATATTATTGTCATACACTTTGCTTTCTAATACATATATATTTTCTATGTATTTCTTATCAACAAGATGTTAGGATATCTGTGTTCTTGTAATGATTATGATATATAAGTCGGCATTGCCACCTTTATTTTACAAACTGATGACTACTACAAAATTGTATAATGTTATCTTGAACCATGGACCCACCTCTAATTTAGCCAATAGGGCTCATCTCTGTAACTAGAAATGTTTCTGTCTTACAGTAACCATAGTAATTATCATAGGTATATAATGTGAGACACTGAGTCTTATACCTCGGAGACCCCAAGAGACACGAAGAAACCTCGAAGTATAGGGAATGCTTAGCATTGGCTCCCGGTGCGTATTGGTAAGAACTGCTTAGGGCAACTGTGATTTATCCTTTTGTTAGTAACAAACAAGTTTATTACTCTTATGCAATGTGTTTGTGATTCCTTGCATTCCCAATATTGCCAAGAACCTGAGAGTGAGGTATACACCTCCTGGCAAACACATACAAACAGAGGTGAGAAAGAATAAGTGCCTCATCTGGGACTTGAACCCAGGCCACCTGACAGTATTCTGGCCATGAGGATGGTGTGTGTGTGTGTGTGTGTGTGTGTACAAAATATAAAATAAGAAATATTTAAAGGAAATCTACTCTAAACTGAACTTCACTGTGTTCACTGACATAAACAGTTTTTTTTATAACATATTAGAATGCAATATTTATTTTGAATGTTGTGGCCATGAGGATGTTGTGTATAGAGAGAGAGAGAGAGAGAGAGAGAGAGTGTGTGTGTGTGTGTGTGTGTTGCTGTAGCTCAATATATTTTTTTCCCAAAGAGAAAGTAAAAAATTGCTTCTTATTGATACATATTTAGTCAAAGCAGTTCACTGAAGACCAGGCATATGTCTGAGACTGCTCATCAGATAGTGTTTGCAGAGGTAAAAAAAACTGTAAATTCATAGATTTGCTGGGGAAAGGGTGACATTTATGAGATAGGAATCTTTCTTGAAAGAACAATACATTCCCAAGTTAAACTATTATCAAAAAGCTGTTTAAATGCTTGGGCCCAGATATTCAAACTGCACCCAAAAAGTGCGCAATAGCAGGAGCAAACGCAAGTCCATTGCACCCATGTGCAAGAGGTGCGATATTCAAAAACTGAGCCGGCCAAGATGCGCCTACAGCCGACGACTGAATATCGCACCACCTGCACCATAGCGCAATTAGGGAGGGGAAGCTGAGGAGATCTGATGCACCATAGTGCAACAAGGGATGTTCAGCTGAGCAGTCCAAAGGTGCCATAGTGCAACCAGGGATGCCTCCCAGCAGCAGGGCAGTAATGCAACTGAACAACCAGGGATGTAGGGGCTCACCACCCATGCCACAGATGGGCAGAGGAACACACAGCAGAACAGACATCATCCTCCTATACCCCACGCACTGCACAACTGGGGGAGGGCTGGAATAACCACTGGCCCATGGATACAAGCAACCAACCCACAGCTGAGCCATGGTGCCCCATCACACTCCCTGGCAAGCTGTGACCGGCACACAAGGAGGGCCAACCACCCCATGCCACACCATCCCCCCAGTGCAGAGCACACCCTGCACCATGACTCCCAGACACCCTGTCCAGGAGCAGTGTCCACCACTGCAGGAAACCCCATGCATGCCACCACCCCCACTGTGACAATGCAACCCTGTGCACCACAGAACCATGCAAGGCAGCCCCACCACGAACACCCATCAGCGGGTGGCAGCACACAGTGATGCAACAATGGCATACACAGTGCCACCACGCACAGCCCCCCCGAGGTACAGCTGAGAGACCGACCATGCGTCGGCACACGAGGTACCCCACATGTGACAGGGCATGCCCTGGACACCACCACCAGTGGTACAGCACCCTGCACACCCTCCCAAGGACACTCCCTGACCCAGCACTGGCCACAACAGCCAGTGCAGACACCCACAATGGTGCATGGAAGCATGCACTACACCGGATGCAACACAGTGCATGGGCAAACACCCACCCATACCCAAGGGCACAACAACACAGGGATGAAGTAGCAGGGCAACCAAGCCCCAACATGGGCCCATGGAAACCGTGTGCACACAGCCTGCAGTCCTTCATGGCACAGGAGTGCCAGCCACCCTGCACAGGCACTGTGGACCTGTACACCACCATCATTTGCTCGGAGCACAAGTCACAGACAGTGGTGCACATCCCCTGCAACACACACAAGCCACAGCATGGAGGTGGGACAACAACCGCAGAGGCCACAGTGTCACCCAAGGCAGACATGCCCACACCAGTGACAGGAGGTAACCCAGCATTGTGATTGGTACAGTGGCTGCCCTGCATGGACAGCCACCACTGACATGCCAGCAGACTGTGCAGGTCACAGACATGCAAGGGTGTCAGCTGCACAGGCCATGGATGGGTTGACAGGGGCACCATGGACACAGAGCATGCACCATGGACCACTGCACAGAGTCATCCAGTGCACAGAGCACAAGACACACACCACAGGCACTGACTGATAGCTACTCTCACACCATAGTCACTTCCCCACGGACGCACACACATACCCATGACTGCACCACGCCTGATGCCATGCACACCACTGCAGCTGAACACCTATAGCCCACTGCAAATCAGAGACCACCACAGTATTCATATCAAAAGATTTGTATTCAAAAATATCAAAAAGAACTATTTACAAAACTATATACAAATGTGGGGGGGCACAAACAAGGTGGAGGTGGGTAAGGGCAGGGGTGAACATATGGGAGAGGGAAGAAGGGGTGTGAGGGTGGGTCAAAGAGGGGAAGGTAGTATTCGGGGCATGGGAACATCAATGGCTGCCCTGGTCCTCCTCTTCCTGGTGCCAATGCGTGCTCCTCCGTCTCCTCCTGATCCCATGGCAGTGTATGCGCTGAAGGAGCTGCAATGTCTCCCTCACCACCTGGAGCAGCTTGTTAATACCCTGCTGTGTTTGCAGGAGTCACCGTTCACCTAGGACAAGGGAGCAGAGTCAATAGGTGTGACTGTCCATCCCCCTGCAGCCCACCCATTGTGCATGTCATACAGCCATGTGCCACACCCCTGTGATGGTGTGTGACCACCCACAGTGACCGTGTCCACAAGACCTGCCCACCCAGGCAGCCACAGCCATGTGGACCACTGCACACACCCACCGCCCATGTCCTGCACAGCACCACCATGGCCGTACAGTGACTTGGTTATGCGGTGTGAAAGTAGTGCCACAGCCATGTGCCTGGTGCACGCATGAACCACCATTGATGCACTCCCAGACATGCAGTGCCACTGGACAGTGCTGACTGTAACAAGTTGCGTGCATGACAGTGGTGTCAATGGATGGTGGCCATGCCCTGCTGCCCACCATGTTACACAGCATGCAATAGTAATCATGGAGGTATGGCACTCACCATCATCAGGCTGGTCTCTCTGGCGCTGTGGACCGTCATCCCTCCTACTGGCCCTGTCGTCCTTCTGGCACTGCAGCTCCCTAGTCAGACGCCTCTCCTCCAGCCCTGTGGTGCAAACATGGAGAGAGGAACATCAGTACAATCCTGTAGCAAAGTCCCCCTGCCCCCATGTGTGTGCACTCCCACCCAGCCAGACCCACCCACCCCACACCCTGATAACACCACCATAACCAACACCAGACAGTCCCTCCCCCATGTTCCGGACACATACAACCGTGATACCCATATGGAAGATAAAAGTGTGTGGACGTAACACCTACCTGGCCATGGCACCATGCCCCTCCTGGCATGTACTCATAGGTGGGCAAGCAGGTCCGGTTCCCTCCTCCTCAGGTTGCCATACCTGTGGCTGCACTGCTCCGCCATCCACCCCCTTCCTGTGGCCTCCTCCAGGGCGTCAGCCACCTCCTCCCACACCTGGCTCCTGGACCTGTCCAGGGGTGCCTCCCCAAACAGTGGGCCACAAAGTGGCTCAACAATGGCCTCCAGGTTGGCCAGTTCAATTTGGGTCCACTGGACAGCCCTCCTCCATGCCATCTCACTTGCTCATTCGGTTCAAAATGGCGCTCTGCAGCAAGGCTCTACTACATGCAGATGCTGCGCGGTACAGCGCTGCCATTCCCTATCACACTGTCACCGAACAGCACGATAGTGGTGCACCCATGCCTGACACATAGCACCTAGGGGCAAAGGTTGGGCACAGGGTCAAGGGTCTGTGGCGCACAGACAGGCACAGCGCCATTGGAACCCAATGCGTGTAGTGCAATTGGGTGCCTGTGTGCTACCTCCAGTAGCAACCTACCGCGCTGTTGCCCCAGTGCACCTATGATGCCCCAGTGCCACTGCACCATATACAGTAGGTGAACATCGCTGTAGTGCAACTGGCACAATGGTGGCCATGCCCTGCATTGCCTCCCATGCACAGCACATCAGCAGCATGGCAGACACCTGTGTCAGCAATCCGGGCATGCGCATTGAGGTGTGTACTGCTCATGTCACAGAACTGCACCCTTAGCTCAGCACGTTCAACACAATTGCTCAAAGCACAACAGCACGATATTCAGTCGTCATATGCAGATCAGCTAATGAGCCATTCAATGGCGCAGCACTGCAATTTGCATCCACTTAAAGTTGCTCCTCACCTCATTTGCATGGGTTGCACTATAAAAGTGCGACATTGGTCTGCACTAGCCATAGTCGGTTACTGCAGTCTATTGGTGAGTTGCATGCTGTTTGGGAGTGTGGACTGTAGATTTTGGGACATGCATGGGACTGCACCATTACAGGTAACAACTTTCATTCTCACAGGCTAAATAATGACCGAGTGAGTTATGAGAGAGGAGGAACACAGTGGTGGGAGAAGGAGGAGGCCTAATTTCACCAAGGCCGAAACGGATGCCCTGTTTGAAGCCTACCTGGATCAGGAGCCACTTCTCAGCAGACGGCAGGGAACACCACAGGCTCGTGCTGCTGCATGGGAGGAGGTGACACGTGCAGTGAACCTGCATGGCAGCCACCAGCACTCTGTGCAGGAGTGTAAGAAGAAGATGGGCACAGGCAAGAGGAGGATAAAGGAGAAGGTGGCTGCCATCAGGGCAGCATGAGCTGCGACAGGTGGGGGACAACTGGAGGTGCTACACCTAACCCCACAGGAGGAGAGGGTTGCTGGAAGCATGCAGCATTGTGCCATTGAGGGTGTTCCAGGTGGTGGCTTCCAGATGGGTGGTAGCCCGTCACTGCATGATAGGTCATGGTCTGTCTATTGGGGGGGGCAGGGTAGGTCACATGCAGTAACATGACATTGTTTTCCCTTACAGATCCTGAGCATCTGCATGGGTCAGCGGTGGTGGCCTGTCCACTGAGGACAGTCAGGTGGAGATGGAGGAGGGCCCATCCACCTCCACAGGTATACATGGCTCAGTGCGACAGTGGGCCTGCCTGGCTGTCCAGACTGATGTTCTTGGAACAGGTGTGGAGGAGGCCCTGCCCGTGTCCCAGCATCCATGGATGCCAGCATGCTGTGACTCGTGCTGGTGCCAGGTCCATCACCAATGATGATGTCACTAACGGCATGGGCAGTGACACGCATGTGCCACAGGATGGCCACACAGCAGGTAACATCGCAGCCATGGCTGTGGGTGGTGCCGCCGTGGAGGCCTGTGTGTCATCACAGTCCCAGCCTGTGCCTGTCAGCACCAGTGGGGCAGCACTTGTGTGTGTACAGGACAGTGGGACTGTTGCAGCCACTGTGGCAGCACCAGTGAGCCCTGGTGAGCGGCAGTCAGAGGGGCAGCATCAGCAGTCGGCCAATGGGCTTGGGGGTACAGGGTCAGGGGTGGCATCAGTGCACCGCCTGTGGACATGCCTAGACCTGGTCCTGGTGTGCAGCACCCACCCTCAAGGGGTGCTGTGCATAAGGGCCGTGCAAACCCTGGGGGACAGGATGCCGAGGAGGCAGATGACCTCTTGGATGAGCACACCCACACACTGCAAGCATCAGTCAACCAGCAGATGCAGCTTGCGACTTCGGTAGATGCACTGCATGCAGCTCTGGAGTGGGCAGAGAAGCGTTGCAGCAGAGACACCGCTCTGATCCTGGCAGGGATGGACCTGTTGCAGGAGGATGTGACCGCTGCCATTTACAGGCAGACACAGTCATTCACTGCTGTCATGGCCACAATGGGCACACAGTCATTTGCCCATGCGTCGCAGACACCACGCAGTGCACTGTCCACTCCCCCGTTCCCGGCACCATGAGACACCCTCCTTGTTGACACCGGGTTCAGCTGTGGGCATCCCGAGCATGCCTGGCGCAGGCATGTTTGGTGTGCTGCAGGCCCTGCATGAGCACGGTCATGTTCATGCAGTGGAACCCCTAGGGGACCATCAGTGCCACCCCATGAGGCCAGTGGTCAGCCTGTCAGTGCTGGCGGGTCTCGGTGGGGCTGCCCATGCATCCATGGCAGCCAGGGCACTGTGGTGCATGACTGACCTGTCTTCCAATGCAGCTACTGTCTGGTGCTGCCCTGTGTGCATTGTGTCATTCAGTGGGCATTGCACAGGTGGGTACCCGGCCCTGCATGCGGACACACAGTCCATCTGCACACCCTCCCAACTGCCGTCTGCAGCTGCATGTGCATGATGATGCCTGCATTGCACTGTACACCAGTGTGCAATGGTGCTCAGCATCTGACACACGCACAAGGACTGGCAGTGGGTGTGGTGGTCTGTGGACATGTGTATGGCTAGGGGTGGTGTTCTGGGTCGGTGTGCCTACTACCCTTTGTGCATGTCTGGTGCACTTTGTGTGTGTCCATCCGTGTGGCATGTTAGACCTCACCCATCCCTGGTTGTGTGTGGTTCCATGCCCAGTCACTTCCCTTGACGGAATCCACCCCTGGTGTGTGTCCATGCATGTTTGTGGGTTGTGCCTTAGCCACTGTTGGTTGCACATGGCTCCATGACTTACCTGCATTGGCCGAAGTGCTCCTCCATGATGGTGTCCCAGTGCAGCTGTGTCAGCCGGAGCAGTCGAGGGTCCCGTCGGCCAAAGGGGAGCTGCCCATCACCATTGTCACCGGTGTCCTCATCATCCCCATCGCTGTCCCCCTCTTTGACCTGTATGGCTATCCTACAGTCGTGGCATGTTCTGCAGGATGCAACAGGCCAGGAATAGCTACTGGTAAAACCATAGAAATGGACCATCCTGGTGGCACTGGCAGTGGCAGCATGAAACAACCTACCACTGACATAGATGATGACACAATGGAGAAAGAATTTCCCAGTGGTCAGACTTCAGACATAGATGACTGTCAGGGCAGCTTTCTTTATGAGGATGATGATGATGTGGTTAATGTTGGCAGGTTTTAACTGAAGTTGTTAAAAGAAGGTGACATTTGCTGTATGATACATGTTTTCTTTTTCATGACTTTGTGTGTCCCCCCAGACCACCACCACCACCAGGACCAATGTTAGCCACTGCCACCACAGAGAATAACTTACTGTGCCCCCCCGGACCACCACCAGGACCGATGTTAGCTACTGCCACAACAATGACATTGTGTGCCCCCTTGACCACCACCACCAGGATTGATGTTAGCCACTGCCACCACAGAGAATTACCTTATGTGCCCCCCCAGACCACCACTCAACCAGGACCGATGTTAGCCACTGTCACCACAGAGAATAATTTACTGTGCCCCCTGGACCACCACCACCAGGGCCGATATTAGCAACTGCCACCACAGAGAATGACTTTGTGTGCTCCCCTGGACCACCACCACCAGGACCAATGTTAACCACTGCCACCACAGAGAATGACTTTGTGTGCCCCCGTACCACCACCACCAGGACCAATGTTAGCCACTGCCACCACACAGAATGACTTACTGTGCCCCACCGGACCACCAACACCAGGACCGAAGTTAGCCACTGCCACCACACAAAATGACTTTGTGTGCCCCCCTGGACCACCACTACCAGGACCGATGCTAGCCATTGCCACCACCACCACCAGATGCAGGAAGGTGTCACAGGGAATGTCATCATGTGCCACAGCTATCAATACCAGCACCCACCACCAGTGTCATTCTGACAATGTTTTCCCATTACATTGACCATGCCAAAGCAGAGGGACTCGAACAGGAAACCACATCCATCAGCCACTGGCACAAGGCTTCTTAATATTAAAACTATAAAGTGAGTATGTGTACTAATGTTTTTTTATGCTATTCAACTTCCTTTAGCTGTATGTTTTGTTTTCTGTTGCTTTTCTGAGCTGCAGTGGTCACACATATGGTAAACTTATTTTGTTTTTTTAAAGGTTAACAAAAAATGACTTTCGTTCACTGAAAGTCAGTATCAATGGTACTGCAGCAGCACTGTACACAGAAACCGATGGAATATCTATTTCAAATCCATACTGGTAAGTATATATATTTTATTTCATCTGTTCAATTTTTTTTAAAAGAGTGCAACAAATCTGACTGAGGAGGATTCATAAACTAAGTGACATGTGTATGTCACAAAAACTATTTCTGCAAGATATCATGCACTGTATTCCAAACTTGTAGCTGTGCAGCCATGGCAGTGTTGAAAAAGTTGCACACAGGTTGTGTTACATAACAAGATGTGGTTTTGAAATGTCACTTGAGTTGAGATTGAGAACCAGGGACACTGGCACAGTGTATTTGTTACACAGCCTGGTACTAAATTAAGTTGTGATTGATCTGCTGATTGCTGTGTGACAGCTTACTATCTGTGTTAATAATCCAGATACCCATGGAATAGCCACAGCTTAAACATAATGTGTTACTGCTGCAATCAAGTTGTAATAAGTTCTTCATGTCTTTTTTTAGGAAACTTCCAGACACTTTGTTGTGGCATAGTTGCCTTACCCAAAGAAGTTCTTCAACATCAGGCACCCCCACTCTGGGCTGGGGCAGACATGCAACATGCAGAAGTTGTTTAAATCGATGACCATGACCGTCATTACCAACGAGACTCGAGAAGGATGCAGATGAAATCTGTGAAGAAGCAACCAGATAAGAAACCATTAATGAGACCTACCAGAAAATATGCTTCCCCTACCCCCCCAAAAAAATACTTACCTTCATTGGCTTGTGAGTTATCCATTTCCAATTTCAATGCAAAAAGTTCTCATCAAGCACTGGAATGTGCACACCAACAGTATCTGTGACCTGTGATACAAAACAATACAATGAGTACGTGTCTATATATGTCAACCCCCCACCTATATATAATAATAATAATAATAATCTTTATTTGTATGGCTCTTTCAAAAATCAAGGCACCTTAACAATATTAAAATCACAAAATAAAACAAACACCTCAACAACAAAAAAATATCAAACTGGTATCATCCAATAATTAGTCACCAAAAGCTAGGTACCATAGGAATGTTTTTAATGCCTGCTTAAATCCTTCCACAGTAGTGCACTCATGTAACCGACAGGGTAGAGAGTTCCAAAGGGTAGGGGTGGTGTGCATGAATGCTGTAGCCCCAGAAGATTTCAAACACACCCTTGGGATCTCTAGCAACCCCTCACTGGCTAAGTGGAGCAATCGCCCAGGGCAGTAAGGGACAAGAAGCTCTTTCAGGTAGTCTGGGCCAAGTCCATGTAGGGCTTTAAAAGTCAGAAGACTGACTTTAAAGGTAATCCACCACTGAACTGGCAGCCAATGCAGTCTACACAACACTGGCGAAATGTGGCAGGACTGAGATGATCTTATCAAAAGCCAGGCTGCTACATTCTGAACTAGCTGCAAGTGATGGATTTCCACCCCTGGTAGCCCTAGGTACAGGGAGTTGCAATAATCTAAACATGAGGTCACAAAGGCATGGATCAGAGTAGGAAGGTCACTGGATGGAACAAGGTGCTTAATCCTGAAGATATTCCTCAGATGGCAAAATGAGATTTCACGATGGCCGACACCTGCAAATGCAGGGTCAACCCTTCGTCAAAAATTACCCCCAGGTTTTGCACCTGTTCAGAGGTCAGGAGTGACACGCCCCCAAGAAAGAGTCCAGAGGGTGAACCCACACCCAACCCTCCTTTCCAATGACCCGGATCCACAACCAATACCTCAGTCATATCAGAGTTCAACTTCAACCAACTGGCATCTATTCACTCCTGGATTTCAGTGAGGCAGCTATTAAAGACCGAGACAGCTCCATCCTGGTCGGGTGAAACAGAAAGGTAGAGCTGGGTATCATCAGCATAGCAGTGAAACCTCAGCCCATGCCCTCTTACAATGTCTCCGAGGGGCAGCATATACACTGCGAACAACATGGGGGACAGCACTGAGCCCTGAGGCACCACACATGATAGAGAAACTAGATCCAAGGAATAAACCCCAGACACCACTCTCTGAGATCTTCCCATGAGGAATGATGTAAACCACCCGAGGACTGTACCTGACAGTTCACATATGAATCTCAGATGATCAAGCAGAACCCCATGGTCCACATTGTCAAACACTGATGAGAGATCTAGGAGAACCAGACTAAAACAGTTCCTCTGATCTCTAGCCATCAGGAGATCATTGAGGACCCAAACCAGCACTGTCTCAGTACTATGCTTCTTTCAAAATCCAGACTGGAGAGGTTCATAGATATCATGAATGGTCAAATGGTCTTCCAGCTGAGTGGCTAATACTTTCTCAATCACCTTCCCTAAAAAGGGGAGGTTAGAGATTGGACTGTAGTTTGTTAGGCAGTCTGGGTCCAAGGAAGCTTTCTTCAAGAGTGGAGTCACCACCGCCTCTTTCAGTGAGCTTGGAAACTCATCTGTCTCCAAGGAGCACCAGATTATCTGAGCAAGGACCAGACCAACAGAATCAATACAACCCAAGATCAGGGAAGTAGGTCCCAGATCCAAACTACAGCATGTAGGGCACACATTCTGGACAATCCACATGACATCCATGAAAGCTGGCAGGTCAAAAGTACTCCAAGAATAACGAGGGACAGTGGCCCTGCGTTGATCCACAGCAACATTCATAGAGTGTGCCGGATGGAGCGCCACCCTGATGTCAGCCACCTTAGTCGCAAAAAATTGAGCAAGCTCATCACCCTCATCTTGTAAAAAGCTTTTCGGACTTATAGACAGGCTGGGTTACAGAGTCTGTCCACAGTTCGTAACAGCTGAGCTGGTCAGTTTTGAGCAGCCACAATCTCCCCAGACAGGAACTCTGCCTTCTTATGGGTGATTGCAGATTGATAGAGTTGATAATGGTCCATCAATCTAAGGTGGTCGGCATCGAGGGTGGATTTCTGCCAGCAACGCTCTAACCTTTATCCTAGTCTTTACATCTCCCCCAAAATCCCATCAAACCATTGGGATCGAGGGTGAAGGGAGAGAGGATAAACATGGACAGGAGCAATGATATCCAGGGCTGCTGCAATGGATGAATTATAAGACATCACAAGGGCCTCTGAGTCACTGTTTGCCTCTGTGAGGGATGAGAGATCTAGCAGTGCCGCTAGGCCTTGAGAGCTTATATCTCACAAAGGACGGTACCTAGTCATCTCCACAGGGGTAGGCCTATGTAGGGGGCACTAAAACTAAATCCCATGGTGTAGGGATCAGACCATCCAACTGGTTCCACCCCCAAGTTAGAGGCCTCAATCCTCAGGAGGAAGAGTAAGTCAAGAGAGTGACCGTGACTATGAGTAGCAGTGGTAACTATCTGTGTAAGGCCAAGAGCTGTCATCGCCTGGAGGAAGTGCTGACCAAATTACAAGAGTTCATCATCGATCCAGGCACTGAAGTTGCCCAGGACCATCAGCCTGGGTGACTCAAACGTCATGACAATGACGAGGTCTGTGACTTCCTGAAGGAATCGCTTCTCATCTCCTGGTGGACGGTAGATGAGAGCAATCCGACAACCTACACCTGCTACTATGGTACTTTAAAATGACTCAGTCTTCCCAACTGGTACATTCGTAAGGTCAAGTTTGGTCTTGAAACAGATGGCTACCACCCCCCCCCCGTGATCCAATCTCAGGCAGTGTATCACTGAGTACTCAGCCGGAATTGCAGCCTCCAAAATGGGGCCAGAGTCTTCATCCAGCCAGGTCTCGGTGATGCAAGTAAGGTCCACCAATTTAACAAGATCTGCAATAATTGCAGTCTTGTTTTTAATGGGTCTAGCATTGCATAACACCGCCTGAATTGAATGAACCTCTTGGGCAGCCCAGACTATCTGCCTACCACAATTGATAGTGCCCTTGGGTATGGAAACCAGACATGGTGGACCACGTTCCAGATTCCATTTCACCCCAGGGCATCTTCTGGATGTAACAACCCCAATGCGGTGGCCCCTTTTTTATCCTCCACAATGTTCACAACCCCACGCCCTCCTCCCACCTCTATGCACAATACCCAGTGCCCTATAGTGCTGGTACATAGTAAACTGAAGTGGGGTTGAAAGGGCAGAGGGCATGAAGGGCAGAGGATGAATAGTTCATGACCATGGGAGCAGGTCTCCAACACATTTTGGTAACCCAAACAGCACTCCACAACTATACATTTATGCACCACAAAACCAATACCCAAAAAAGAAAAAATAATATCAAATAAAATAACACAAAATCTTACTAATAACAAATAAATATCTTTAAACTCACTTACCCAAATGAATAAATAACACAAATACAAATCTTTCTAATATCACATTCCTAAAATCCAATAATACTAATTAATAAAATTCTAAAACTAAAATAATAACCCAAAAAGAAAAAACAAAATCCTCAAAATCTTCACCCCACCCTAAGACCCTCTCACAACAATATAACAACAAATAAATATGCAAAATAAACACAATTGGTCTAGACAGACAGGGTTATCTGACAGTGCAATTAAAACTATTTAGGGAATAATTCAAATTGTCCAAGTCCCAAAGGTCCTCTCACCACCAGCAGGATTGGATGACCCTCTCAAGAGCTCACATCTCCCTGAGCAGACAGATGGAATAGTCTTAGAAATTTTTCCAAAATAAAACCAAAATGTTCCCAAGTCCTCAAAGTACCCTTACTACTAGAGTCTGGGGGGATACTGTACAACACTCTCACTGCCGATAAAATTAATAAAATAAACAGTCAGACCATGACCCAGGATAAAAGGACAAGGTTCCAGTAGTCCTCTTCAGAACCAGCCGAAACTCTGAAACTGGGGAGATCCCCCAAAAACTGACCTGGCAGCCGGCCTCGGGCCATAACAACTACCACAGGACCCCCTGACAGAATGCACCAAATGATAGGTCCCCCAGGAAACCCTAGAGATCAAACTCCCACCACTGACTCCCCGGTGGATAGGCGCATATACCCCCATGCTGCTACAGACCGCCCGCACAGCCTACCAGACAGATCAGGGCAGCTCCACCTGGCTCCAAATCGAGCTGCTGATGTCCCTAAATCTACCAACTTAAAACCAGCAGCAGTTCCACCACACTCCAACTCCAAGTTCCACAAGTCTGATATCCTTTTGGTCTCAGCGTCCAAGCCCCTCCCAGTACTCCAGAAAGTCCTCATACACTCGTACAGCTCGACCCCTTAATCCATACAAATGAATGACTTCAGGCATTCGATAAACCAGTTAGCTGCAGGTAGAAGACAGTCACAATCACGCCGCAGCCCTCGAAGATGTTCTCCAACTCCCCACACTCACCACACTCCTCAACAGGTGCAGGGCAACCAGAGGGCAATAGACAAAACCCTCATTTGACTGTTCAATCCATTCCAGCTAATGCACATTAAAAAAGAGAGAAAACAAAATGAGGAAATTTAATGGAAAAACGGTCAAACTCTAACACTCTAACAACTTTAAAATCTTAAACTAAAACACACAAGACTGCAGAGCAGCTAACAGCACACCCAGCCTGGCGGCCATATTGGAAGGATCCTACAAAATACAAAAATACTTTTGTAAATATATATATATATATATATATATGTATTAATTATAGTGGTTGCAGTCACACCACTATAGTTAGGGTTCAGATGTCACTTCTATGTTAAAGTCAAAATGTTGCACATTAATCACTTTGGACCCATTCAATGGATTTGTCTGAAATTTGGTATGCGCGATGGGGCATGGCACATCTCTTGATCTGCCAAATTTTGTTTCAGTTGGATTTACAGTCTTTGCGTATGAAAATACTGAGACATGCAAAACTATCAGTTTTGGGGGGCAGATTTGGGAATTTTGGACATGGTCCTGAGCGGTCATTATATGGCATGTCACTATGTGAGATGGTTCATTTGAAAGAGCTTTGGTGGCTGAACATGCCGCTTTTTGTTTGGTGAAAAAATACTAAAGCATACTAAGGCATTCAAAAGTTATGCCACTTTTAAGTTCCCATTATGTCAATAGGAAAATTTATATGTATGTTTTGCTAACAAAGAATGGGGTTCTGACCATCTGGTCCCGCCTGGCAATCAAAGAATTTGTAGGCTCGTGGTTCAAGAATCTTTGTCCCGGAGAATTTTTGAAATGTTTTGATCGCAAGGTCCGCCATCTTGTTTTTAGTTTTCTGATCGGAAAAACACAAATATCTCGGCTCAGGGGTCACTCCTGAAGTAAAACATGGATGGATTTTACTCAGGGAGCTCCACTCTATTGAGCCATGCATTTGGTTTCATCCAAATTGGTCAGAAAATAGAGTTATAAGCTTTTAAAATCTTTGATCGTGGCTCACTAGTGATCTTTGATCGCGAGCCTGCAAATTCTTTGATCGCGAGATTCTTTGATCACGATCTTGCATTGTGACTTAAATACACAAATATCTTTCCTCAAGGGTTGGCTAGGGATGCAAATGAGGGTGGGACTTGATCGGGGGGCTTCGTTCTATCGAGGCATGCCATTGGTTTGGTTCAAATTGGTCAAAAAATCACGTTTCACCATTTTTTATTCTTTGATCATGACCGTGCAATTTCTTTGATCGCGAGCCTGCAAATTCTTTGATCGTGAGATTCTTTGATCACTATCATGCATCGTATGTGAGGGATGAGATGGCCAGATTAAAAATTGTTATTTCCCAGCCCAGGGGTGTCCTTGGAAGATACATGAGGGTGAGTTTTGCTCAGGGAGCTTTGTTCTAATGAACCATGGTGGTGGCTTACTGCAATTCTGTGTATATTTTTAATTACAGCACTTTTTATTCTTTGATTGTGAGCCTACAAATTCTTTGATCGTGATCATGCATCGCGAGCAAGGGGCGAGATGGCCAGATTAAAACATTAATTTTCTCAATCCAGGGGTACCCTAGAAAGTCAAATGAGGGTGGGTTTTGCTCAGGGGGCTTCGTTCTGTCGAACCATGGTGTTGGCTTACCACAATTCCTTCAATGATTTGATTTATAGCATTTTTTTATTCTTTGTTTGTGAGCCTTCAAATTCTTTGATCATGAGCCTGCAAATTCATTGATCACAAGATTCTTTGATCGTGATCTTTGATCGCAAAATAGGGACAAGATGGCCAGATTTTTTATAATGGAATAGATAGGGACATTTTACTAATCTTTGACATTGACTATCTCGGAAATGGTTTGGTCTTTCTACTTGAAATTTGGAGGGTGTTTATAGCATGTCCTGTGGATGTACATTACAGTGTTTACATGTCAGAAATGTTTTCTTTGGTGGAGATATGGCGTGGCACAGTTTACTTTCTGTGGACAGTGTTTTGCTTTTGGTGGTGGCTTGAAATTAATAGGATACCTAGCCTTAGTGTCATGGATATAGTTTTCAGTCATTGTGTGTGTTAAATGTCAACAGGTGTGGAACTGTGCCACTCTGACAAATGAAAATTTCAAATTTGGACAAGGTATATCTCGGACACGGTTTGGTCTTTTTACTTGGAATTTGGAGGATGTTGATGGCATGTTCTGTAGATGTCAATTGCAGTCTTTACATCTGTCGGACAATATATTTTTTGCAGAGATATTGCATGGCACAGTTTACGTTTTGTGGACAGCATTTTCTATTGTTCTACTAGATTAACATTTGTTTGGTGGTTGGCCTTACTGTTGTCAATGTACTTTTTAGTCATTAGGTGTGTAATGTGGCCCGAGACTTACAAGTTGGTGGGAGCATGGGGCACAAAGGGCCCCGCAAGCCCAACAACTTGTGCAACTTTCTACTTTTCTGTTCTTTCTTAAAAAGTGAGGAAATTCTATGCAAAAAACTTCATTAATGCATCAGTTAGGGTTCTTTTACAGCAACAAAAGTGAGAAAATTTGATTTTAGGATTCCCACCTTGCACCCCACCCCAACCCCACCCCACCAACAGGCATCTGGGTGTGCCTTGCGATCATCGGCCCTAACTCTCACCCCATTTTCCTACACTGCATCACCTCAGCTTGTTTACACATAGGATGGGAAAAGGAGGGGAAATTGTTTAACCAGGAAAGGCACACTAAGCCGGAGCTTGTTTCCAGGTGCGACCTGGGAGCACAAGGAAGTTAAGTGACTTGCTCAGGTTCACACAGTATGCAAGTGGAAGCTGTGGGATTCAAACCCAGGTCTGGTCTGCTGGATGTCACCAGATTTGCAGCTCAGAGCCTTAGACCACTGCGCTATACTGAGAGTTAGGGCTGATGAGCCCAATGCACTGCCCAATGCCTGTTGATGAGGGCAGGGTGGGGGTAGGGTGCAAGGTGTGAGAACCCTAAAATCAAATTTCCTCACTTTTACCATCAGAAGAACCCTAACTGATGCATTAACGTGTTTTTATGTAGTATATATATATATATATATATATATATATATATATATATATATATATATATATATATATATATATATATATATATATATGTATATCAACCACCAAGGCTACTATTAGTGTACAGTCAAATGGCACCTTTCCATCAGGTTGAGATGATCACATCGCATTTGAGGGAATCACAGCACAGACACATTGGACCAGTAATAGTTCGTTCACAGTCATCATTTCTGGTGGAACTTTGTATGTGGTGTAACACTCCCATTTCACTTCGTTACCCCTTGTCAATTTTCTGGACACTAGACAGATGCATTTTGGGGATGCAGAAAAAATCTGGGGATTCTGTGTGGACACTGCATGCATGACAGACTGCGCAATAAATTCTGGGGGACTTTGCATGTGGTGTAATGCCTCCATTTCACTTCGTTACCACTTGTCAATTTTCTGGACACAAGACAGATGCATTTTGGGGATGCAGAGAAAATCTGGGGAGTCTGTGTGGACACTGCACACATGGCTGAGTGTGCAATAAATTCTGTGGGACATTGTATGTGGTTTGTAACAAGGCATAGAAAATGATAGTGACATGCACAGCAGACACTGGGTTGAAATGCATCTGGTCATCAAAAGTGAGCAGTGATTAACCCAGCAGTAGAGCCGGCTGGTGCCCTACCAGAAGTAGCCACAAGGTGCAGCACTGTGGCGGGAATGAACAGGCTAGAGATCGAAGTAATCGGGGACGCGCTTAAAAAGGCTCACACAGATAGAGAGACAGTGTCTGATGCTATGTAGTCGTACCTGTAGATGGCATCTCATGCAAGAGTCACAGAAGAAGTGTGGGGATGCCACTGACTGCTGCAGTAACTTCAGGCACCTCGGAGAGAAGCGGGTCGACTGTCAGTACGGAGTGAGAGAAATTCATGCAGCAGCAGCAACAGGTGGCTTGCAGCTCAGGGCGATAGAACTCAGTATGAGTAAGTGCAGTTTTGGGAGTGTAGCGGGCAGCATAGAAGCAGTGTCACAGATGGAACAGAGGAGTATTTGCACATTGTATCGGCATTGGCCCCAGAAAAAGAAATACATGTATCCCACAGTGCACCACAGCGATCTATGTCGGCAGTGTTACAACGAAGGCGAATACAGGAAAATTGTCAGTGAGAATGAGAGAAAAGATTACGTTGTGTCTGTACGACACAGCAATTATATGTTTGCATTTCTTCAGAATTGCTCTACACTAGATAAATGCATCTTATGGGTTCAATGTGCACGCGCACCGCGGTACATCTTCAGTGACTGAAATGTACGAGCCTGCAACATGACTTCTCTACTACAATGACTTGTCGTGTAAATCTGTGTGTGCGTTTCAGTAACACAGAGGTCATGGGAATACTTCCCTTGCACTTCCCATGTTACAAGCGCATTAATCACCTCCAGCATGGGCTCTACCATGGATTAATCGCCGCTGGTGAAAGCCAGCACACTGCCTCGCCCTCGTAGGCCAACCTCAACAGGGCATTAATCCACAGTAGAGCCCTCCTCTGTTGGTGATTAATGCTTATGTAATGCTCCCATTTCACTTCATTGGCACTTGTCAATTTTCTGCACACAAGACAGATGCATTTTGTGTGTTGTGATTGTGAGCACATAATGTCATACTTAAATTATAAATTAAAGCAGCATTGCAACAATGTGGTGACAGTTTTGACCTATACCTTGTTATGCTATTTTACATTGCCAGCCACTAGTTACCTCCTGACTTGTATGATACCCTTCTTTTCACAATTTGTGTCTGCTTTATTAATTTTTCTCATGTCTGATTAAAAAAGGAGCACACCTTTTAATATTTTTCTGACCAGGTTTTTATCACTATATGCAGCTGTTTTTGAATAAATATTGTTCTGTGAGGTCATAAAACACTGGCTGCTGCATAACTGTTAATGTTACACAGAAGTGATATATATATATAACAACTGATAGAGAACAGCAGCAGAAAATGCTGACAAAGACCTGGTCCACACCGTATTAAAAGGAGTGCTTATTTTATTATTTCAGACATGAAAAAAAGTAGTAATGCAGACTCAAATACTGGAAATTATGGTATCATACAAGTCAGGATGTAAGTAAAGTGGCAATGTAAAATAGCATTAAAAAGTATAGGTTAAAATTTTTAACAGATTGTTGCACTGCTGCTTTAAAGAGATTCACCAAGTTACATAGTTATTATTGGTATTGTACCCAATATATGGGTGCCTTACCTCCAGCAGAATCTCCACATGTCCTTAGTCAGTGCTTTTCTGGCAAACATGCTTGTAATTTCATTAAAGCAGGTCATGGAGGACTTCCCATTCTGAAGAGCCGCCCAAGTTCTGCCTGCCACGCTCAGCAACATTATGTGGTGATGCCAGGGAGAGTGTGGGGGCGTGCTCCATTATACTGAATGGCCAGCAGCTTTCTGAATGCTTCTTTATGTTATAATGGTCAGTTTGTGGTGAAAGGTGGGCACATTTCCACTAACAGTATAATGGAGCATGCCTCCGCACTCTCCCTGGCATCACGTCATAACGTTGTTGAGTGCGGTGTGCAGAACTTGGGCATCTCTTCAGAATGGGAAGTCCTCCATGACCTGCTTTAACAAAATTACAGGCATTTTTGCCTGAGAAGTATTGCACTATGTAAGGTCATGTGGAACAAGAAAGATTCCCCTGAAAGTAAGGTGCCCATATATCGGGGGCAATGCTGTAACTTGGTAAATCTTTTTAATGTCTATTTCTCAAACTAAATATTTATGGAGCCTCAGTAGTGTTTACTTTGTGTCAGGACTCATGATTTGAAGTGTTTTTCGCTAAAAGCATAACTTAGTATGTTGTGCTAAACTGCATGTGTGCCATCAGTGTTATTTCCTTTGTGTGCATACATTGTCCAGCTTTGTGCTGCATATATATGGTGTGACTTGTTGCAGTACCTCAAGAATAAAGATAACAAAGAATACATGACGTATATTTTATTTGTACCATCAGCACCAACAGAGTAAGTGATATACTGGATATACTGGACAAAAGAAGGCCATCACGGCCCTTCGAGATTGTCCCCTACAATAGTGGGTCAATTTCCTTCATTTATTTGTTAACCAGATATCTAATTTGTTTTTAAAAGATTCAATAGTTTTTGAGTTAACTATATACTCAGGAAGTGAATTCCATTTCTGTGGTGCCCTGACACTGAAAAAGTTGTCTCTTTTATTTGTATTTACCCGTTCTACACTTAGTTGTTTGTTATGTAATCTACCAACTATATGTTTTTTGGCATAAGACAATCCACATTGTTTCATCTGTATCGGACATTTTAAAATATTGAATAAAAATAATAAGTCCCATCTTAATTTTCTTTGATCAAGGGAGTGTAATCCTGTTTTAGCCAATTGTATGTTATAAGAATCTTTTTTTATTCAAGGTATCATGCTAGTCAGTCTTCTCTGTACCTGTTCCACTCTATAAATATCTCTCTTGAGATATGGGTTCCAGTATGGAGATCTGAGAACATATTCCAGAATGATATTCTGGAAAAAAAAACATGGGAAATGTAATTACAATAATGTAAAGCTTTAAGTTCTTAGTGTTGCTGCCTCTTCCGATGTGTTCTAAGATCAGCTATCAGTAATTCCCACACAGCTTCAGGAGAAAAGAAGAAGAAGGGCGTGAACCAGAAGAATTCACACGTAGACAGATCCTCTTGAATATAAATATCTATTTCCTTTATTGTAAATGTAGGCCCATATCCTCTGCGTTTCGCCAGTTAGTCATTGGCTTCCTCAGGAGGTGCCTCTTATTCATACTTCTGTCCATATGTACAACTCAATTTGTTTATAGTTATAGTTCCATATTAGTGACTAGTTTTTGCTGCACATCACAGTTTTGTTAGAGTCGATTCTCTAAAAGCAAATTTCTAACTTCATATGCATGTCCACGTTGTGGCTCAATAGCATGGACATGCATATGAGAAGTTAAGAATTTGCTTTTTAAAGAGGGTCATTTACTTGCTTTCTAAAACTGTGATGTGCAGAAAAGTAAAAGGCTGAACAAGAAACAATATTAACTGGAATATGTATAAGCTGAACAAGAAACAGTATTGACTGGAATATGTATAAGTGAACAAAATTGAGTTGTACATATGGACAGAAGTATGAATAAGAGGCACCTCCTGAGGAAGCCAATGACTAATTGGTGAAACGTAGAGGATATGGGCCTACATTTACAATAAAGGAAATAGATATTTATATTCAAGAGGATCTGTCTATGTGTGAATTCTTCTGGTCGCTCTCTTCTTCTTCTTTTCCCCTGAAGCTGTGTGGGAATTACTGATAGCTGATTGCAGCATGGATAACCATAATCCAGATAGGGTCGGACATATGATCTATACAAGGTGACCAAACATTGTTCAGATTTGTTTACTAAAGTTTTATTTATCTGCTTCAACATAGCATTAGCCGTATTAGCCATTCTATTACAGTGTGAGTCGGCAGATAATTTAGTATTTATCTGAATCCCCAAATCTCTTTCATATTCAGAGAATTTGATTTGTTTGTTATTTAACCAGTAGGTATTTTTAGGATTATTTCCAAAGTGCAGAACCACACACTTTTCTGTGTTGAAGTCCACAGTTCAATAGTTTGAAGATCATTCTGAAGAATGTTCCCATTTGAAGTTGTATCTACTCTTCCTCCTAGTTTGGTGTCATCCACAAACTTAGAAATAAAATTACTGGAAGTGATGTTTAAGTCACTGATAAATAAATTAAACAAAGCTGGTCCCAAGACAGAGCCCTGAGGGATACCACTTGCCACCTTGCAAGGTTCTGACATAAAATTGTTTACCCTAACTACCTGTGTTCTATCATATAACCACTGTGATACCCAATTTAATATGTATCTCGAAAAACCAAGTTTACACATTTTTTCAATGAGCAATGAATGGGGAACTTTATCAAAGGCTTTACTGTGGTCCAAAAGTATAACATTTGATGAAATGTGGTTATCCAGGAACCTACTAATGTTGTTATAAAAGGAAATCAGGTTAGTTATACAGGATGATCCTGTTTTAAAACCATGCTGTGTAAGGTCCTGTATCCCGAGTGAATGCATTTCTGAATCAATATGTGATTTAACTATTCTTTCCATTGCCTTGTCAACTAGAGATGTAAGACTAATTGGTCTATAGTTCTGAACCATTGTTTTATTCCCTTTTTTAGGATTGGGACCACAATTGCAGTACACCAGTCATATGGTATACAGCCTTCTATCAATTATTTATTAAATATTAAAGTTAATGGAATAATGACTGAATTCATAGTTTCTTTCAACAACCTTGCATTGATGTTATCAGGTCCCGAGCTGGTAGATTTTTTTAGTAATGAAAGGGCATTTCTTACTTCCTGCTCATTAATTGTTGGGTATGTGTGGGTTAATTTACACCTTGGATAATAATTATCTTTATTATAAAAAACTGAGGAAAAATATTCATGAAGTATATTGGCAATTTTTTGATCATCTTTAACAGATTTCCCATCATGTATTATTGGTCCAGTTTTTCTTGAATCTCCTTTTTTACTATTTATATAAGAATATAGTGATTTTTTGTTTGACTTTGTATGAGCCAAGGTAAATTCTAATTTGGTTTTTGCTTGTTTAATTAGTTTTTTTTATATGAGTTACTGAATTTTTATATTTAACCCTAATACCCAAGGTACCATTCATTTTTAATTTCTTAAAGAGACGCTCTTTCAATTTTATTTGTCTATGGATATCTTTATTAAACAAAATAGGTACTTTGCCTTTTTTGTTGTATTTGATTTTAAGGGGGACATAGATCTGTTCTAATTTGTATATAGTTTGCTTAAATATATCCCATGCTTGAGCTGTAGTTTTATTTTGAAACTTATTTATCCAATCAATTTGATTTAGTGAAAGATTTATTTGTTTAAAATTAGCTTTATTGTAGTTTTTTTGTAATGTTCCTGAAGTTGTTTTACTTTTAGTGATACTTACATTTAATACTACTGCATTATGGTCACTATTTCCAATGGGAGCAGAAATATCTATATCTGACACTAAACTTCTTAAATTGGTAATGATAAGATTCAATATACTATTACCCCTAGTAGGGCGTTTTACTAATTTCTCTAGGCCTTGATCAATACATACGTTTGTTAGTAGTTTTTCCTGTGAGGTTACTCCAGTGAAATTATCCCAATTTATTCCTGGCATATTAAAGTCACCCAGTATTATCACATTACTTTTTTCTGTAATGTCAGTTATTTGGTTTATTAACTCATTTGTATATTCAAGGTCAGATGAGGGAGGTCTATAACAGACTCCTATAACTAATTTTGGTCGTCCTTTAAATTGTATTTGTACCCACAATGTTTCCATGTTAATTATTTGTCATTTCTGATGATATTATATCATTTTGTACAAATATACAAACTCCGCCTCCAATTTTATTCACTCTGTCCTTATGATATAACTTGTAACCAGGAATCTCCTTTACCCATTTTGATGCAGAATCCCACCAGGTTTCAGTTACAGCAATAATGCCAATATCCAACAATTTACATTTACATTCTAATTCCGCCATACTTAGATTATTCAAGTATCTAACATTAAAGCTCAAAACTTTGCAATATTTAGTTGTTGGTTGTTTAACATTGGTCTTTGTTATTTTTAGAGAATTTAGATCTTTCCAATTCTCCCCCTCATAATCTAGTTTAAATTATTTATTTCTGCTGCAATTTTTCTCCTGAGTATAGTATTACCCCTTCTACTCAAGTGGAGTCCATCCCAACAAAAAAGTAAGTCCCTTCCACAGAAATCTTCCCACTGTTGAACACATTTTATCCCCTGCTTTAAACATCGCAGTCTTAACCAGTTGTTTATTTTTTTAATTTTATTTGTAATGGCAAGAGTAGCCCTAGGTACTGGTAATATCTCTGAAAAGCAGACTGTACATTCTTTTTCCCCCAGTAGATTGTTTAGTGCCACATAGCTTTCCTCTAGTATATTACTATCTGATTGACAAACATCATTTACCCCTGCATGAATTATTACTAACGGGTTATGTCCTGACTGGGATAATATAGGATTTAACATATCAGTAATATCTGCTATTTCAGCCCCTCTGTAGCTTGAACAAGTTCTGTTAACTTTATCAGGATTGCAGATTGCCCTACCTATGTGCTTGATTATTGAATTGCCTAGTACAAAAATTTGTCTTGATAGAACATCCTGTGACATCGAATAATTTGTATCCATTAAATTATCACTTCCCTGTTTTATTGATTGATTGTCAATTTTTTGCTATAATTTAGAAACTAGTGTCAAGGAGCTATCAAAATTTATTAGTGGTTTCTGAATGTTTTGATCATTTACAATTCTCCCAGTCTCCAGGTAAGATACATCTGAAATTGATAAAGATGGTAAACTGCTGTTATTTTTATCATTGGGAAGTATCTGGAAGCGGTTTTTAATTAGAATTTCAAACTTGTTTGCTTTACATCCTTTTTTAATTGCTCTACCTGATGTTACTGTTGCCAAATCTTGTTCCTCTATATCCTCCTCTCTAACCCTTTTTCTAATTATCTTTTGTTTTTTATTTGTTGTTGTGATAATTTCAGGCACCAATGGTTTTTGTAATAAATTTAGTTCTTGGTTAATGCTACTTAATGTGTCATTATTTATTGTCGTTACTTATGAATTTTAATTTCTTTCAATATGATGTCTTAACATATCTGCCCGACTATTTTCTAATATAATTAGTCTTTCTCCAAATGTGTCTAGTTCTTCTTTCATAGCTTTGTTTACTAAGCATTTTTCACACTCAAAGTTGTCTTCTATGGTTGGTACAGAATCTACTAGTTTATATATATAACATAATTGACATTTTAAACCAATTTCCCCCTCAATTGTCATAATAGTGGGATTTGCAAGGGTCTTAAGTTCCATTTTGGTATGTGGATATTTAAATTCGTATTTACACAACATATTTTCTGCCCAATAGTAATTACACAAGTCTCTGATTTCTAACACATTATTTAAATAACTCGATCTGGAATACAAAATACAATTCTATCACTGAGGGGCTTAAATCCACTGAATCTGCTGAACACGCTAAACATGCGCTAGATGCGCATGTCTTTGCACGCGTCTTCGCGTGCACAAGCACGCTCACCCTGCTCGCCGAAGGGTGAGTTTAAAAGTCTCAAAAACCAGAAGTGGTTACCATGGTAATATAGAGTAATTGCTGGCAACAGAAAAAGATTTTAAAACAACTAAATAAAATAAAAGTGCTCTGACTACTGCAGGTGTACCTACAGGTCAGAAAGTGTAGCTGAGGATTTTAAATTAGCGGCAACTGTGTGGGTAGTTCTGAATTTTGCTACAGTGAACTACCACTCCTCCATCTGTATACACACTATAACAGGGCTCCAAAACAGTAATAAATAAAACAGAGGTTTTTAATATGCACACTGTGTAAATGGTATATTAGAGCAGCCTGTCAGTGCTATAGCTATGTGCCTGAATGCTGCACTTCACTCGCTTGCTCTATAAAAAAAAACCTGCTCGCCGAAGGGTGAGTTTAAAAGTCCCAAAAACCGGAAGTGGTTACCGTGGTAACGTAGAGTAATTGCTGGCAACAGAGAAAGATTTTAAAACAACTAAATAAAATAAAAGTGCTCTGACAACTGCAGGTGTACCTACAGGTCAGAAAGTGTAGCCGAGGATTTTAAATTAGCAGCAACTGAATGGGTAGTTCTGAATTTTGCTACAGTGAACTACCACTGCTCCACCTGTATACACACTATAACAGGGCTCCAAAACAGTAATAAATAAAACAGAGGTTTTTAATATGCACACAGTGTAAATGGTATATTAGAGCAGCCTGCCAGCACTAAAGCTACACGCCTGTATGCTTCACTTCACTCGCTTGCTCTATAAAGATATGATATTTTTTCAGAGGTATCGGGTCACTGTGCACCTCAGTCACTCACAGTGCACATATGGCTTAGTGGAGATCATAGCACAAAAAGTACATGCTCTCCTAAAAGTCATGTGTGTAGTATGTGACTAAGGTGTACTCTGGCCAAAGACCTCTGAAAAAGTATCATATCACTTAGTCCACTGATGATGATGGTGACAATAAAATATGTTATTCTGCTCACTATTCTTTATACCATAAACACTACAAGTCAGCAATATGTGTGCAAGAAGCTGCACAATGTCTGATGTCACACACACACACAGGAAACAGCACTGACTGCACACATGCAATTTAGCACATCATACTTGCACTGCTCACACAAGCTTTTCCACAACCACTCCATAACAGAAAATAAACATTACTGAGGTACTGGATTATAACAACAGGGCAATAGGAGCATGTATGACTGTCTATTATTAAACATAAAAAACAAATAGCAAAACATTACAGCAGTGGGGGTGGAGGGGTTGGGGAGGCATCCAGAAAAAATAAGTTAATGGGGGATTCCATGTTGTTCCAGCAGCAGGTGGAGCATTGACACTATCTGCAGCTGCTGTTGCTGGATCTGCTCCACCTGCTGCTGCACAGCACCCGCCCTCTCATTGCTTTCTTCAAGGGCCACTCACACCAGTGCAATGTCTGCCTGCATTGCAGGCACTATGGCAGGGTCCACTGTGAGGGGAAAGCCAGGTAGTGGTGGTGGTGGTGAGGGTGGTGCTGGTGGCTGTGTTTGTAGTGGGGGAAGAGCAGCTGCTGCTGTTGCCCTCCTCCTGCTGTGGTGGTGAGGCACAACACCCCCAGCACCCTCTGCCACTGCCAAAGAAGGGCCAGCAGGTGGAGGCCTGGCCCATTCAATGGCAGCCTGCCACTCCACCTCGTGGTGGTTTGTCAAATGTGTGCACTGGCCACCAGTCCCCAAATGTGTCCCCCGTGGGGCCACAGCACACCTGCATGCCACATAAATGACAAACCACAATGGTGCTGTCCCCTCCCACACAGGCTGGGGAGCTTCAGGGGGAGGGAACCAGGCACAGGGGGGCAGATGTACTGCCAGCAGCACCGTCACACACCTGGGCTTCACCTGTGGCTGTGGAGGTGGTGGAGGGGGTGTTGCTGAAGCCCCTGCAGCTGCTACTGGTGGTGGTGGTGGTGGCAGACTTGGTGGATGTGCTGTCACTGCCGGTGGCACTGGTGGTGCTGCTGCTTCCAGAGGGGGAGAGGCAACACCAAACAGTCGGGAGTGGTCCAATGACACCCGACCGGCCCCACACATGTGCACTCCCCTCTGCCTATGTCCACTGGCCACAGACTCTCCTCCCAGGTCCATTGCACACAACCCATTAATTCCCTCTCCTACCGATGCCTCACGCAAACAAAGACTGCTTCACACACACTCACAGTCTCTCACACACACACACACACACACACACAAAAGAAAACTTATAAAACAAACAAATCAGTAGCAAAAAAGAACTGAAAAAACACACTACAAAAAAACCTAAAGATTTAGCTTTTAAAAAAGCTGCTGGTTTTTAGGCAATTGCCAAGATCGGAACAAATGTACCACTACAAACTCTCCTCTACACACATAATGCTTCCTCCTTCTACCACTGCAAAGGAGAAAGTGAAACTAACTGCTTTTATGACTCACTTCCTTCCTGCCTGGCTAAAGCATGTGACTTACAGTTCTGTAAGTCATGTGATGTGTGGGGGGCTGCCTATATTGTTGTCACTTCACCTTACTTTGTGTTAAGGTGGAATGGCAACATCTAGTCACAATGACAAGGTGAAGTGAGCACTTTCCAGTGGCCATTTCTCGTAGTTTCGTGCTAACACGAAGTGACCACTTTGTGGCCACTTCGCCGGTGGATTTTAAGTTCACTGCATCTCTACTATGCATCCGCTCATATTTTTAATATTGTGACTTTACTATTCTGCTCTGTTTTTTATTGCCCTATTACTTGAACTGCACTTAGTTAAATCAGTGCTACTTGTGATTGTTGGCTGAGTTTCTACACTCTGTTCTTGGCTCAGTAGTGCTGCATGTAGTACTGTTGATAGGCGACAGTATACTCCACACTTGCTTGTCCCAATAAAGCCTGCCATACCTCTCTCTCCAGATTGGTGGTGGCAGCCCAATCTGGTGGGAGTCAGGAGTTTAAATCCACCTTCTAACTAGATGCGGCAGCGTCTAACAGCGGTGGCTTGTGGTGGCAAAGTGCGGCCAAGTGCCGGGAGTCAGTGGGAGTCTGTGGTAACCATGGGAGACTGGGACAGGGTACTGTGGTTTATAATTTATAGGTTACATACTGTGGTTTGTTGTGAACTATGTATTGTGGTAAAATGAGTCTTATGTATTGGTTGTGTATATGGATTCTTATGTTATGGGTGGGTTGTCATTTGTGTAATGTAGTAATTCCTCCAAGTGAAAGCTTAGTAAGACCTTTGGATTGCAACACATCTGACTTTTGGATTGCAGAACTCTTAGTAGGATCTCAAGATTTGCTAAACCCTATTTTATTATTACTTTCTGAGAAGGTAGCAATGCGTGTTTGTGGCTTAATTTTATTCAGCTGAACATGTGTTATGTTAGTACAAAATATTCACCTGGGATGGAAAATTGTGATTTTGTTATGCTTACTTATTTTATCTGGAGATATTGAGGTAAATCCTGGTCCTGAATGTCCTGAATCTTTTCCCAGTGTTGGTTCTTCTTGGCCTTGTTTTAAGACTCATGGCATTACATTTTTTTATGTTAATGCCAGGAGCATTATCCCTAAATTAGCTGATTTAGAGGCTTTGACCTGTTAATACAAACCTGACTTAATGGCCATTTCTGAATCTTGGTTGAAGTCCTCTACCCCATATGGTTTATGTTTTTTTCCTGGTTATAATTTGGTAAGATCAGATCAAAAAGGCAAAAAGAAGGGTGATGGAGTTGATGTATATTTTTTGGAACATATGGAAGTTTCTATGTTGGCCTCTAGTAATGACCATGAGGCTATCTGTGACTGGTTGATATTGTGAGTAGTGCTTGGTGGTTGCAAGTTTGTTACTGTTGCTTGTTAATATAACCCTTCTCAGTGTGACATCTCAGGATTTAGGGAATTCCTGGATGTTGCCTCTATCTATATGACCAATCATGATTTTTCTAAGTGGGCGATGTGAACCTGGATTGGTCCAAGGGTGATTCCTTCGTCCTAGAATCCTTATTAAATTCATTTAGTCTTTCTCAGTTTATCAATGAACCCACATGGCTTAACACTCTAACCAACAATCATTCAACATTGGATTGGCTAATCTCTAAGAATTCTAGTATAATTTCGATGTCTGGAGTTTTGGATGAAGCTATTAGTGACCACAAGGCCATTTTTTGTGTTTTGAACTTTCAACGCCCTGGGATCCCCCATAGGACCATTCAGTTTGGGAATTTCAAGAAAGTTAATTATGATCTTTTGAAGACTGAACTTTTAAAAATAGATTGGTCATTTAACAATGCTATTCCTGATCCCGTATGTGCTATTGATTATTTTTGCTCTCAGTTATTAAATGTGCAAGACGCTTTACTTCTGCTATGCTCTTTGAGGGTTAGAGGTTCTATTAATTTATGGTTTTCCAAGGATATTAAGTTAAAAATTAAACAAAGGAAGCAGGCATGGTCTGCTTTCAAATATTCTCCTTCTTCACATTTATTGTCCATTTACAGATCCTTAGGGAATCAGGTTAGTAAATTGGTTAGACGAGCCAAAATTGATTTTTATAGGAATCAAATTGTAGCTTCAGCTTCAGATCCTAAAGGTTTGGGGAATACGGCTCATTCTTTGCTTTCACCCAAAAAACGGTCTGTGATTAATAAGTTACAAACCGCAGCTGGGGAGGTGACTCAAGTAGCTGATATTGCTGATTTGTTAAATGTGAAATTTTCTGACATATCTGTTTATAAGCAAATGGGTCATGATTCTGCTCAGGGTTCAGTTAATGATATCTCTGTTTTGACTAGTAATGATGAGAATAAGCCATTGTTTTATTTTAAAGAAGTAGTAAGATCTGAAGTTTTGAAACAGTTATGTTTATTACCTAATACACTTAGTGAGTGAGGTAGGGGTTTAGATGTGCGTTTCCTGAAATTGTCTGCTCTTTTTATTGCTGATCCTTTACGTAACATATATAATCTATGCCTGTCTACTCAGATTTTTCCTTCAGTTTGAAAATGTGCCAGGATTGTGCCAGTCCCTAAAAAACACCATGCCAAATTTGTGGAAGACTATCGGCCTATATCTATACTCAGTCCTCTAAGTAAGATACTGGAGAAATGATTGCAAACCAATTTACTGACTATCTGAATGTTAACAATGTTTTGTGCATCCAACAATATGGCTTTAGGTGCGATCATGGAACTGGCACTGCCCTGGTCAGGTTCGCAGACACTGTCCTACAGGGGTTTCATAGAGATGTTCTTACTGGGGCAGTGTTTGTGGACCTGAACAAGGTGTTTGATCTTATAGATCATACCCTGTTGTGCTGAAAGTTTGAGGAATTGGGTATTTCAGAGAATGTGGTTAATTGGATAAAGGATTATTTGCATGCAAGAACTCAATTTGTCTCCATTGGTTCTGGGTGTTCTAGTAGCAGACCCATAACCTGTTGTGTACAGCAGGGGTCCACTCTTCAACCCATGTTATTCTCTTTGTTTATTAATCGGTTACCTTTAGTTTTCAGTCAGAATCAATGTCTTTTATATGCTGACAATCTTATTTTATTCTTTAAAGCGTCTTCAATTCCACAACTCACTTCTGCTTTACAATCATATTTTTTGCGTTTATGTGTTTGGTTATCTAATAATCATATGATTATGAATGTTAAAAAGACCAAGGCAATGCTTTTTGGCACAAAGTATATGTTTAAAGATGATCTGTGCTTATCAATTAATGATGGCTGGGGCAATCACATACACCATGTGAATGAATTTAAGTACCTGGGGTTCTTGTTAGACTCCAGTATGACTTTCAGTGCCCAAGTTAAGGCAGTGAGTAAGATCACAAATTGTATATTTTAAACACTTTTTTTCCTTATAACACTTGTTATTTGCCATAGGTACTTTATTGCCTCATATAGATTATGTTTCTTCTTTGCATCATAATTTGAGTTCTACTGAAATTCACACTCTTACTGTTGCATTTAATAATATCTGTCACGTTGTTCTCTTTAGCTCCTTTAAAGATACATCATTGTAAGCTGTACTCGTCTACTGGTTGGATTTCTCCTTCTCTTAAATTTGCTTTCTCTCTGGGATGTTTGGTTTATAAATCTATTCCTCCTTTTCTTTTCCTTTATCTGATCTACTCACTCTTACATGTTCTTCTTTTAACTTGAGGTCCACCAGGGGTTTAACATTAGCAGTCCCTTTGCACAATAACAAATTTGGACTGTGTTCCTTTTCTGCCACTGCTGCTAAACTGTGGAATGAGTTGACACTCATGTTGTGAATGATTACTACATTCTCAAGCTTCAAAGTGCACTTTAAGACATACCTGCGTTCTTTGAATGTATGCAACTGCAATTTGTGAGTTATATTTGTTATGTTTTGTAATTTCATGCAATTGTATTTGTGATTTGTTATATTAGTTATGTAATTTTGTCTGTATGTCATGTTTTTTTGTCTGGGTCAGTCCTGAAAAAGGGCTTTTTACCCATTGTACTTACCCGGCTAACAAATTTAAAATAGATAAATAAAAATAATGGGGAAACATCAAATCTGCCATCACAGAGGCAACAAGCCTTTGTGTGAAGCAAATAAATAAATCAAAGTGAAAGAAAAAAAAACACTATGGTTCTCAAAAGAGGTAACAGGGAAGGTTTGGGAGAAAAATATAGCATTCAGGAAGCATAAGTATACAGAGAAGAAGCAGGACAAAGAACTGTACCAGTTAAAGCAGAATGAAGCAGGGAAGGCAGTCAGAATAACAAAGGCCCAAACCGAGGAAAAGATAGCCAACTCGGTTAAGAAGGGTGATAAAACCATTTATAGGTACATTAGGGAGCGAAGGAAGACCAATGGAAGGATAGTGAGGCTTAATAAAGGGGGAGGGTAGGTGGGCAGAGAAGGACAGTGAAAAAGCAGGGATATGATGAAATGATGATGAAAAACTTTATTTTTATACAGGATTTTTAAAGGAAATATAAATACATATCTTGTCATATCATGTCATAAGGGCAATAGCACTGTTTGCAAGAAAACTTCTGCTCAGTATTCACAAAAGAAGAGGAGGGGGGAAGTACCTAATACAATCAATAGAAGCATTCTGTATGGGGGGGGTCGATACTAGTCCTTTCACAGAAGAAAGGGGTCTGAAAGAACTCCTAAAACTGAAGGTGAACAAAGCAATGGGGCCTAACGGGATTAACTCCAGAATTCTAAAAGGACTAAGGGGGAGAACTAGTGACACCACTGATTATCCTTTTTAACAAAATCATGGGAGGATGATGTGGTACCCAAGGACTAGAGGACAGTGGATGTGATTCCCCTTTGCAAACATGTGAGCAAAGCAGAGGCAGGAAACTACAGACCTGTTAGCTTCACCTCAGTGGTAGGGAAAATGATGGAATTACTTCTGAAAGAAAGCATTGTTGAGTACCTAGAGGCCAGTGGGGCACAGGACCCAAGGCAGCATGGATTCACAGTGAGAAGGTCATGTCAGATGAATCTAATAGATTTCTTGGACTGGGTGACCAAAATAGTAAGAGGGGCTATGCACATGGACTACCTAGATTTTAGCAAGGCATTTGACACAGTTCCACACAAAAGATTAATACACAAATTAGCCATCCTGGGAGTGGGTCCCAGGGTGGTAGCCTGGATAAAAATCTAGTTTGACAACAGGACCCAGAGGGTAATAGTAAATGGAGTCCACTCCGAAGAAAACGGGGTTACTAGTGGGCTATGGCAGAGTTCAGTACTAGGTCCAGTCCTTTTTAATGTCTTTATAAGTGACATTGCAGAGGGACTGGAAGGAAAAATATGCCTCTTTGCAGATGGCACAAAGACCTGCAACAGGGTTGATACACAAGGGGGAGTGTAAAGGGTAAGAAGGGACTTGGCAAGGTTGAAGGAATGGTCAAAAGTATGGCAGCTTAGATTCATTGCAAAGAAGTGCAAAGTAATGCCCCTTGGAACAAAAACCCAGGCAAAGAGTACACAATAGGGGGGCAGTATTAACAACAACAAAAATGGAAAGGGACCTAGAGTAGTCATATCAGGTGACCTAAAGGTAAGCAAACAATGTGAGAAGGAAGTAAGAATGGCTGGGGGGATACTGGCATGTATAGGGAGAGGCATCACCAGTAGAAAACAGGAAGTTGTTATCCCTCTATACAGGCAGTTGGTGAGATCCCATCTGGAGTACTGCATACAGTTCTGTAGACCCCATCTCTGCAAGGACATAGACAGGATGGAGGCAATCCAGAGGAGGGCAACTAAAATGGTGCAGGATCTGCAACAGAAGCCATACGAAGAGAGACTAAAGGAGCTTAATATGTATACCCTGGTGGAAAGGAGGGAGAGAGGGGACATGATAGAAACTTTTAAGTACCTCAAGGGATTCAACAAAGTCCAAGAGGGCAACGTCTTTCAGAAAAAGAGATGTGCAAGAACAAGGGGACACAATCTGAAGATAGAGGGGGGATGGCTTAGGGGCAATCTGAGGAATTATTTTTTCACAGAGAGGGTAGTGGACATATGGAACTGCCTTCCTGAGGAGGTTGTGGGTTCAAAAACAGTGGGGGGAATTCAAGAATGCATGGGGCAGACATAAGGCAATTCTGGTGGGGGGTTGGAAGAAGTAGGCTGTTGTTTAACTAGGATCTGCAGCTTATCCAATAGGTAGGGAAATGGGCAGTCCTTACCTGCCGTCGAAGTCTATGTTTCTCTGTTTCTATGTTTCTGATTTGGGGAAGGGTTTAGATAGTAAAAGTAAAGATGATTATTTCAATATTCTGCCTCAGTTTGTAAATAAGTGCGTTCATAACTGATTTCTTCATTGCAAATGTATTTAGAATGTTTCAGTTTGGTTCAATGTTTAGCAACTAAAAATACCCTGGCACAGGTAAGGTTTATTTTATTCTTTTGGGACAGGGTAAGGGAGGGTCGCCTTAGGGACTGCTTGAGAAGTTCTCTTTCAGTGTTCCCGGGAGTGTGCATACTGGGGATGCCAGACAGGAAGGCCTTCGGTACATCTGCCATCATTCCCAGGAGGGAATGATTTTCCTGAATGGGGGGAGAGTATCGGTCCCCTCTAATTTTGAGAGGGATTTATGGCTCACCCTTAGGACCCCCTCCCTTATTTTCCCAGGGGTTTAGGTTAAAGCATGGTCCCCGAGGGAATTTTTGGACTGTTTTATTTGGCTGCCACTTGGGAGCAGCATAGGGCAGTCCTATATAAGGCAAATGTTTTGGCATTTCTGGGCTTGTTGGAGGGAAACAGCAGGCAAGGCAGGAGGCTAGGAGCTTGGTGGTCTGGGTTTGGGTCTGAAAGGGGGGAGCCCCACATTAAGTAAGTAGTCAGGGTTGATGGGCACAGCAATGTGGCACTGGTGGCAAAAGGGGTGCTCCGAGGGAGGAGGACTAGACAGCCTGGATGTGTCAATGGGGAGTTGGGATTTCCCTTGGAGGATCGGAGAGAGGCCTAGTCAGGAGGGAGCATGTAGGATCCTAGGGAAGTCCCAACCTTGGGATTGTGTCTGTTCTCCTGGGTTGTCAGGGCTGTAGGAGTTGTGGCAGAGCTCATGCAGGGGAGAGGATAATAGCAGTGTCCCTTCCCATGCCTGGTGTGGCAGAACAGCCCAGGGTGTTTGAGGGGGTGCAGGGAGCATCCACCCATAGGGGGCCTGCTTGGAAAAGCAGGTCTTGGGGTGCCATCATGTTTGGTGGGCAGGCCACAGGTCATGTGTGACAGGCCTGGGAGGATTTCTCCCCTGGCTTTATGCCTAGCTCAAGCTCCAGAGGATGAAAAAAAGGGGGAGCTTGGTGGTGCAGGTTGCCTTCCACCCTAGAGACAAAACCGGAGGAGCACTGGGTAATAAGTGGCCTGTAAGAGCTAAAAGGCCAAAGGCCAACAGCAGAGAGTGGCCGGTGAGGAATGGTGCATGCTCCGAAAAGTTTGTTTCATGATCTAACAGTGTGCAAGGCTCTATGGTAAGGTCTGAGTCAGGTCAGGGAAATGAAATGAAATCCTGGGTCCCTGAGTGGAGCTACATGTCCAGGATCCAGGTGGGGGAAAATGCTCACTTCCATAAGGGTGTCTGACCATAGAGAGTATGTATGAAACAGTTATAATGTGACTGACCAGTGCCAGAGGGTTCAGGAGCACTGCGCTTCTGTAAGTTGTTAGGTACATCAGCCGAGTTTTCATTGAAAGTGGAGATCAGTATGCCCTGTGACATTGCCATGAGTCTGTCTCTCATTGCAACTTTCAGCAGTGTATAACAGTTTTAACCCCATGGAGCTGAAGAGCTGTTTCAAGTAATCGGGACACCTGGGCCTCTGCTAACCTTTAGGGTCCAGGAGAATAAGACTGGTTTTGTCTGAAACAGATTGAGAGAGAGTGTTTAACTATTTATAGATTGATGAATTGTTCCATGTGATTAATTAGACTTTTCCCCAAGGATTTTGAGTCCAGCCCTCAGTTTCCAGTGACTCGGGAGGCTTCCAGATGGGAGAGAGTAAGATGGTCCAGCTGAAATTAAATTGGAGGCACCTTTCTGGAATTTACGGGGAGGTTAAAGAACTTTTCCAGAGATTCTCCTGCCATGGTATGGTGAAATTTGAATGTCCTTACTCTTCGCTGTGTTATTCTGCCTTAGAGTCTTGTATGAGGTTTCTTCAGGAGTAGCCCCCCCCCCCCTCCTTGGGAACATCAGCCCCTAGACAGTGAAGAGGGGTGGGCTACTCTTGTGATACCCTAAATCCTGCTCTTGCCACTCTGATCCACATCTGCATTCCCATGACCTGACTGTCACCTTCAAAGCTCCAGCTGGGGATTTGTGAATGTCCAGGTGGTTGGGACACACCCTTCCCAGCACCTTCCCCTTAGCATTAAAGGGAATATCACTACTTGACCATGGTAAGGAGCTGTCAATGCCAGTTGGCTATCCGGTGTTCTCCCCCCACACTAGCATAGATGTATATAGGGCTTCTGATATGGAGGACATTAGGGTCCTGTATGTGTGGTTTCTGAACAATATCCTGGCCTTCAGCAGTCCTGCCCTCCTCAGAGAGCCCTAGAAGAAAGGGCAGCTTCAGGAGCATGAGACACCATCTCTCCCTGAAAAGCAGTACCCTCTCCCACCACAGCAGTTCCATTCACCAGCACCAGTGCAGAACAGTAGCCATTGTCTTAAAGGTGCATCTCAGTATCCTTTGCCTGGCCAATCTAGTAGCAGGCAATACAGACTCCACCCTCCAACACAGGCATTACTTCATTGTGTTCTATACTGTCGTATTAGTGTTGTTATATGGAAATATAGAATTCGAAGGCAGATAATGAACACTTGGCCCACCCAGTCTGCCCATTTTTCCTTACCTACGTTATCAACATAGACCCTAATTTCTTTACAGTTCTTTCTTCTTCCTCCTTCCTTTTTCACTATGATTCCCTTGTGCGTATCCCATGCATTGTTGAATCCCACTACTGTTTCTTCCCCCACCTCCTCCACTGGAAGGCTGTTCCAGGAATACCCACTCTTTCTATGAAAACGTTCTTCCTTATATCTCTCCTAAATCTACTGCCTCCAGCTTCATGGCTTCACCCCTTGTTCTTGAGCATATTTTGTTCTCAAAAATACTTCCATCCTGTACCTTATTTACCCCTGTAAGGCATTTAAAGGTCTCTGTCTTGTCCCCCACCCTCCCCTTTCTTCCAGGGTGTACATACTGCTGTTCTTTAATACCCCCTCCTCTTCTCTTCCAAGGTATACATTCTGAGGTCCATTAGTCTCTCCTCATAGGGTTTTTTATGCAGACCCTGCACCATTTTAATTTTTTATTGCCCTTCTCTCGATTGCCTCCACTCCATCTATGTCCTTTCAGAGATGTGGTCTCCAGAACTGGACACAGTATTCTAGGTGGGTTCTCCAGTGATCTATACAGAGGCAACACCACCTCCCTCTTTCTGCTAGTGATCCTCCTCTCTCTGCACCCCAGTATCCCACTAACCCTCTGGACTGCCTTGTCACCATTTTGGTTGCCTTCTGTGGACAGCCTCCACTCTGTCTATGTCTTTGCGGAGATGAAGTCTCCAGAACTGCACACAGTGCTCCAAGTGGGGTCTCACCAACTGTCTGTACAGAGGGATAACATGAGTGAGTTCACTGACTAGTTACCTCAGGAACACCCCCTGCAGAGAGTCCTGGATATCCCTGCTTCGTGCTGAAGCCACTGCTGGGAGGCTCCACTCTACATGTGGCAGGTTGAAGTTCCCCACCAGCAGGACCTCCTCTTGTTCTGCCATCTTGCCTGTGGCTTCCACCAATAACTTATCAAATTCCTCCTTTTGTACTGGAGGTCTGCAGCTCTCTCCAGTGTGAAGAGTGCTTCTATCCCCCATCTCCAGGATGACCCACAGCACCTCTGCCTCTCCCTGAATTTCCAGTATCATCATTGCTGTTATGCTTTCTCTGACATAAAGCACCACCCACCCTCCTTTCCTTCCAAGCCATTCCTTCCTGAACAGAGTATAACCTGGTATAGCCATGTCCTAGTCAGAGATTTCAGTGCACCAAGACTTGATAATTGCCACAATATCCAGGCTTGCCTCTGACATGATGGCCTCTGGGTGTGAAATCTTATTTTCTGGACTCCAGGCATTCACACACATGACCTTCTAGATTTTGTTTCCACTCTGCTTGTTATACACCTTTTTTTTCTTTTCCCTCCCTCCTTTCCCCCTCTTTTCTTAATGCTCCCGTTTCCTTCCTGCTTTATGTCTACCACCCTGCTACCTTTATTAATGTGCCCCCATTACACAGCTATGAGTTCATGCAGGATATTAGGTAAGTAAATAGTTTATTGCTCATCTTCAGATGTTACAATAACATACAAAAACAAGCATTTGCCAATGTCGAATGTTTCCTTGCATGGTGTATGCAAAATAAGTAAAAGAAATGAGCGGCAAGTAAACTGCAATGCCTGGAGATAATAGCATGAATAACACATTCAAAATGGAACTACATGAGGCTGAGTGGCTAAGTAAATCTGAAGTGGAGCCAGAGAAAAAAAGCAGTACATCCAAAGGCATGTCTTGAAAAAGCATCTAGGTGAAGCAAAACATAGACGTGTGTTTGTAGGGGGGGGTGCTACTTGTGTATTTCACTGAACAAACATATATTTTTCAAAGTTCCCTAGCTGTGGATTTTGCTGTTGGTGCGTGCAGCCAGGGTACTTTGCCTTTGGATGGTCAAAACAAATTTTTTGTGTGAGGGAGAACATGTACTGATGGTCAGCATAGGAAAGAAGTCAAATGTATCACAGAGTGTATAGCACAAACAGCAGCAGAAATGGGGCCAGGGATACTGTTACATTTGAGTTAATATATTGCACTTGAAGTTATGTTGACTTCTTTGGGGGAAAAGCAAAGGCTGGACAGGAAAATGAGAACATCCCACTGCAGGAACTGTGACATTTGAAGACTGTAATGGTCTGGAGTTAGTGACCCACTGTCCCAGCCTGGTGTTGCATGTGTGTTTAAATATTGATTTTCATGGAAAATGGTTCTTTAAAAAGAGGGCAAACAGAGAGCCATTTCAGGACAATGGAGCAAATGTACGAAAATTGGTATTTCATGAAATATTTGGAACAGTTGATTATGTAGACAGTAACACAGGATGGGGTGTGGACTATAGTTTGCTGTAGGGTGCCAATTACATTCCACAGGCAGCAGGAGCAAGCATGGATTAAGTAAGCAATAAGACATGACGGGGTATGTGCTGAACATATATTATCGCGCGGCTGGGGCGTAGTAAGTCATGGACCGCAGGCTGAGTGACTTCAGCCCCAGCCGTGCGGTAATATATGTTCAACACATACCCCGGAATGTCTTATTTTGCTTATAAAATGGAGAAATGTAATTGTAATTGAAAAACAACATGAGAAAATATTGTATTTCCATTAAAATATTGCTTTATTTGAACAGTGTTCCTACGCAAGGAAAAATAGTCCCTTTAAACTGAGACTTTGTAATTGAAACAGTCTGTTTAAAATGACAGTTTCGTTGTTTAAGTAAGCAATGAATCATGTAATAACATTATAATGCAGTAAAACTAACAATGAACGTGACATAACTGAGAACGAGAACGTGAATTTTTTTTTTTTTGCTCTGAAATGGTTGTTACTGAAAAGTACAGTTTATTCATTCATGTTTATGAAATTTACAGTGCCATTGAAAGTGACTGGACCATTGAAGTTGAATCCTTTGCTCTGGAAATTCATAGGTGACTGCACGGCTGAGTGAGGTGACTGTAAAGGATATGCACCCCAAGCGCTACTCCTGACTTGACAGTTTCTTGCCATGGACTTGATTGAGGAGATGAATGACTTGATGTCAGGGGTGATTCTGCTGACTTTGCTGCATGAGAAGTGTGATCATTTGTCTTTTGGTTTTCTTTGTTTTTGGGCAGCAGTACTTGGTTCGCTGACTTGACAGTTTCTAGCCATGGACTTGATTGTGGAGCTGGATGACTTGACGTCACGGGTGATTGAGTTGACTTCATTGCATGACTACCGTACTCATTCGGCTTTTGATTTCTTCGTTTTTGGGCAGCAGTACTCAGTTACTTTTTTTTGCTGGATGCAGTGGTATTTCATACTGCCCCAAAATGCAGCTCCATTTTCTGCGGTCAGAGCAATTGGCGGACCAATACGACCGGAGACTGGCTTTGTTTCTGTGGCCAGTGACTGACATAATTTCTTGGTCCTCACAGCCAGCATCAGGTAAAAGATGGACAGCAGTGGCACGAACTGAGTAGTTCGTGTAAATTTGTGACAGCGCTGCCTCTTTACTTAGACGAGTCATCATGGTCGAAAGGAAGTTCAAAACCATAGCTTCACGAGTATACCATGTTTCTTGGGTGTCCAGGAATTCTTGTGACAATTTACTAGGGTGGCAGTATAGGGATTTGGCATCAACAGGTAATTTTGATATATATTTCTTCAGACTTTGTACTGGGCAAGATAGGGATCCAGGATTGGCATAAATGAAGCCATGGTAGGATTCTTTGTTTTGTTCTGTCGGGTCACTATAATTTTTTTGTTTGTTCATTGAAGTTTAAGGTCGGAAATTTATTGCCATCTTCATCATGGTGGAATTGAAAGCTGTTGCTTTAAAAGACGGAGCCCTTCACATCTCCACCTTGCCATGTACAGCTGGATGTCCAGCCACACTTTGCGGACAAGGCCAGGGGCTGTGTTAGGTGACAGTGCTGGAGAGGTACGTAATTTGTGAAGATCCATGTTGCTTAGAGGTGGGTGATGCTTGGAACAGTCTTTTTGCTCTCTTCTGTATTTTTTCATGACAGCAACAAATACGTTGTTGCTTGATGTGAAGGCTTTGTCTGTGATAATGTTTATTTTCCTACCAATTGCTGTACAGTTTAGATGTCTATTTAAAGCAGCCCTCAGGCTACAGAAACTGCTGAGGGCATATTCCTTTCCATCTGTGTTGCAGATTTCCGCGTAGAACTTGCGGAATGTCTCATTCAGCAGTTCGGGTGAAGCCGTTTTAAAATCTAATTTTATGTGGCTTGCTAAAGCCCAATCATCGAATACTTTAACTCCCCATATTGTTGAGCGCTTTGTGTTAAGCTCATTATGGGAGTCTTCGATTTTGTTTAGCTCACTTTCGTTCACTATTTGGTGCCTGCTTTTTCCCGCCACTGGTTTGAAAAATGACAGCTCTGACTCAGTACTCACTGCGGCTGTCAGAGCTGTGTTGCTGCTGTTTCTAGGTACCATTTCATTACTACTGCTTTCGGTTTCATTTTTTTCTATTTTTAAATATTTCATCAAGCTCGTCTTCTGCTATGCTAATGTTAAAATTTACTAAGCTGTCGCCTGCCATGGTTTGGAATCTGTGTTTCGCTATGCGAGGGAAAAAGATGACTAACTTGGGCTTTATCAAAATTCTATTTTATTTGCTAACATTCTATTTTGAGCATTGATTTGTTTGCCTGCTCCTTTTTTTACCTATGTGTAATACATATATGGCACTGCTTTTTGGACCAATCACTGATGTTTATTTGGCAATCCCATTTTATAGAGAATAATGAATAGATAAGTGCGTGTTATGGATTTTTTTCACTCACCCAAGGTATGTGATGACCCATAAACCACGAAAGCAAAGCTTGAGAGGTTTATGTGGTCATTACACACTGAGAGTGTATAAAATAAATCCATAACTTCATACTTATTAATCATTTATTTTTAATAATTGCTGATATGGAGGTTTAGCCTGTATTTCCAGTAGCCTGAAAGAAAAATACTTTTTTTTAGCTACAGTGCAGTTTTATTTTTGAAGAAATTGAGCTGTACATGAATAAAACAGTTGAAAATACTGCAGTTTAAATAATTTTTGTGAAACAATGAAATGCAACAGTTTTAAAGTCTTTTCTTTGGGGAACGTCACATCAACTGGATTTTGGGTTATTATGAAATGTCATATCAACTGGATTTGGGGTTATTGCCTTTGGAGCATAATAACCTGAAATCCAACTGAAATGCATTTTTAACAAAATAATAATCCAGTTGATATTTATGGTCACCAGTAATTATAAAGTAATAAAGCCACTCAGCTGCTTGACAGATGGCTTTATGCAAATAAAAATATTGAAACATTCTCTCATTGGCGTGTTTCAGTCCTTTCAAGTACACAGAGTTTACACCCAGGAAACTATTACCGCCATCATACCCTGCTTGCATGGTTAGTGGTCTGTCAGGGACAAGTCCAATGTAGATTGCTCTGCACTGGGGTAGTCCGTGACACACCTCTAAAATGCCATTCTCTGAAGTAAAGCAAAATGTTTCTTGTGCATGTGCAAGGAAACATAAAAATACAATACACACATAAATAGGTACACAAAGCAGCACCTAAAAAACAATATACTGTACAAATTCAATGGAGTAAATTAAACAGCTAGATCTGGAATATACAAAATATATCAGTACCATTAGGTCATTTACCCTCCTACTGTACCAAAACGCCTTTTAAAAAGTATCATACTGTGTTAATATTTTCTTATCATGAGAATTAAAACGTGTGCATACCATATCCTGACTGTTTAATCTCAAACAATGTTCCCTTCGTATTCCCTAAAATTCTGCCCAACTCTTTAGACCATAAAAAATTATAGTAAGGACAGATCAAAATAATGTGCACTTGATCTCCTATACACCCATCATTTATTTATTTAAAAGTTTCACTAGGAAAGGCACACTGAGCAGCTATTGCTCCTTTCCAAGTGCATACTGGGGGAAAAGGGGAAGGGGAAACAGAATGAGAAGACAATCTGTTTTAAGAAGTAGCCAATATAATCAGTTATACATGTAGACAATAGAAAGAGCTTATAAATCATGGATACATCTGTATACTGATCATTACATTCACATTTCCAGTACAGTTTAATGGAAAGAGGAGTCATAATAACACAGTCAGGGTAACAACTAGCCAGTAGGAGATATTATGGAAGTACACTCATGTAAGCATTAAGCCATGAGAAAGGAGGCTTCTACTAGGAAATTAATGCATGGTTGGGGCGGGGAGAGTTGGAGCATGAAGCTGAATGCGGAGTGCCTCACCCACCCTACCTTGCATTAATTCCCTAGTAGAAGACTCCTTTCTGGCTTAATGCTCTTGTAACATGGTAAGCGTGATCTAACATAGTAGAAAAAACAGACAGATGTATATATTTTATGTACAGAAAGATAGATTTTAAGGAAGTACATATATTTTATGGAAAGAAAGAACAAAATAAGGTTTTCACTGGAACCATATTTGTTAATATGGTGGTGTTTATTTTTCAAAAACATAACAATGTGTTGGCTTTTAAGCCAACTGTATGAATGTTTGTATAGCATAAGTAAACAGCCTAAACATGTGCATAATAAAGGTTTTATATGCTCAAAAAATACTGGCATCGACTCTTTACTATGAATTGTAGGATACCACAATGATGAATTTGCATAAGCATTTTCTTTCTGTAATACTGCAATGACAAACAGGTTTAGAAAACTACCTGTGTTTTACAAACTACAGTCTACGTCTAACAGTACCTTGCATTAAACATCTAAATGTGGCACAATTTAAACATATTTCTAACATGTGTTATATGTCGGAAGTGGCTCAGATATCTCAGTGCATTGTGCGCAATACAACTTTTGGCCTGTTATACTACAAACACATGACTACACTATTCATGGTTTTACTTCATTGTGTCTTTCATTGGTAAGTAATAATTGAAGTTCACCGGTCCATTAATCATGAAGTTGGTAAGATTAAGTGGATTAGAAGGGATCAGTGCTGTAGAGTCAGGTGGAGTTTTACACAGCATTTCTGTTATTGGCTGTGTTGTCGGACGAATTGGATTTTGCAAACACTGATTTGACTCCTGCTGTGTCGTTGCATCTTTTCCTGTATAGAGAGCATTGTGTTGTGCCAACAGTGATGGTATTTGTGACCTTTTCATACTGATTTTGTCTGGTCTGTTTTCTGTGTTGCATACTGTGGTATTGTGCAAAGATTGCTTGCATTTTTCATTCAGGTGTTGTTTTGACTACTTTCTGGGACAGATAGTATAGATGACAACTTCTTACGATACTTGGAGGATGGTGCCCAATAATTTCTCAGGCTGGTATCGCATCTATGCCCTGTCACACATATAATTTCTCTAGATGTGAGACCAGCCTCTGATAGAATATGGACAGCCATGCTCCAGATGCAATGATTAGTATGCCTAGTACTAAGTTCAGCATCCACAGAAATCTGTGACAAGAGATCTCCCAGATAGTTGTGCCCCATGGGTTGCTTCGTATATCAGCACTCTTTTTTATCTAGAGTACTCTGAGAAAATTTTAAAGGATGGAGGTAAAAAACAGGTGGATTAATAGGACATCTAGTGATGTACTCTTTAAACAGAGACACTGGATAATCTCTGCTACCAGGCTGGGAGTATAACACTCCTCCTAATGCTTGTTTATTTGCCTCAGAGATTTTACTGTGATTCTTTGTGCTCTCATTGAATGCTAGGGCTATATATTCCTGCCAACATTCATCTCTTTTTATAATAAAAGATTCATGTTTCAGCTGTCTCTGGCCCCCTCTCTCTCTCTTCTTGCTATGTCTAGTTGTAGTTTGAACCGGAGTCTGCATACAAGACCATATGTAGACTCTGGTGACAGCTTAGCACAACTTCTGATTTCTGAAATGTTCAATTCTGAGATTCAGGGGTGGTGAGAAGCCATGTCTTGGCCAGCTCTCCGATATTCTTTTAACACAGCCACAAAGACATTATTGGCTGATTGAAACTCTGGGTCTGATGCAATCTTGATTTTTCTATTGACCTCAATACTATTTAAGTAGTGGTTCAACCTGGCTCTTAAGCCAATGTAGGAGCTGATGCTGTATTGTTTTGAATCTTCTAGTCACACACATCCATAAAATGTTCATAATATGTTAACCAAATCAGACACAGATATAGTGGTAATATCAACAGATCAGTTGTTGCTTCTAAACAGTCATTAAATGAGCACCCCAATACAAATATAACCACCTTGTTAGCACACCACAGAATGTCAGCAAACCATCTAGTCTCTGACCATAGACTGTAATGCAACAATATCACTACCTGGGAAACTCTAAAACCACTAATGCACTGATGTCTTTAACCCTCTGCAGCATACCTCCTACTACATGGGTCCATAAGCGTAGTGACCATACTGTCTATCCCCTCCCTCCACCTGGTATTGATGTACCCCTAGCCTACCCAAGTACCTTGCCTAAAAAAAATCACACTATATTAGACAATCACAGGCCCTAACATCTCTAAAGTGGCAAGCAATAAGACTAACATGGCTGCTCCTACTAATCTCAGGGAATATTCAACCCAATCCAGGTCCTATGAGATGCTCTGCAATTGTACATAATAAACAGAATGAGTTAACCATAGCATCTATAAATATCTGCAGTCTACTAGCAAAAATCGACACCCTTCATGTCTTGGTCTCTCAACACCAGCCTGACATTCTTGCAGTAGTAGATACCTGGTTATCACCTAGGGTGCCTGACTCTGCTATTCAGCTCACTGGTTATGCCTCTTTCAGACTAGAAAGACTTAGTAAAAGAGGAGGATGATGTATTATATATGTTACAAATCACATCCAGGACTATATGCTAAATCATTGTGACACCAAATGTGGTGCTCAACTGATGGCCTTAAAAGTAATACTCAGTAAGACAGGGAAAACTATAACTATAGTCTCGACCGATATCCATTCCAAGGAACAAGCAGTCGGCTTCAATTCTGTCATTGACTACCTCTCTGACTAGTGTCCAAACACCAAGTTGATAATGGTCGGAGACTTTAATATCAACTGGTCCTCCCCGGATGCTGAACCCTATAAGGACTCATTATCTGCACTCAGCCTTGTGCAACTGGTTGATACCCCAACTCGGCTTAACTACTGATCAGGCATGAGCTTTATAAGTGACCTGGTGGTCACAAATTGGCTTGGGAGAATATCCTCCATCTTGATTCTTCCAGACGCCCTTGGTGACCACTCCCAGATAATTTCCAAATGGTTGAATAAGGCCCCAAAGGAGCCAGCCAGGACTGTTTATACTAGAATCCTGAAGACAGACAATCTGGAAGCTCTAAGACCACACTTCAGACTCCAAGATTGGAGCTTTATTGACCACAACACAGATGTCAACTCTGCCCTCGAAAGCTTTATAAGCAAATTCATTGAAGTGTGCAGTGTCTATGCCCCTTACACCAAAAGAATGATCCGTGATTATGACAGCCTTTGGATCACGCCACAGCTGATAGTCCTCATGAAACATAGAGATGACTTGAGGTGCAAAGCAAGGAACTCCAGTACCCGACAGACTACCAGAATTATAGAACCACCTGGAATAAATGCACCTGGGCTATACGCAAGGCCAAAAACACTCACTTTAAAAGTGAACTGACAAACTCCTTGGGAGACAGCTGATGGTTCTGGGAGAACATGAAGTCCCTAATTGGTAAACTTAACAAAACTCCACCCACCATCTTGAATATGGAGGGCCAACCTACTCAGGATCACAATTACATAGCAAATATCTTTTATAAAATGTTTACCGACCTCAGTGGCATATTGCTCCACAACTTCCTCCAACAGCAATCCAATACTCACCACACAAAACTCAGGGACCCAAACTAACCCGCACCCACCTTTCTACCTCAGAGCTATCACCCCTGATGAGTCTAAAAAGCACCTCCTAAAAGCTCTTGATAATTCCAGAACTAGAAGAGATCAGCTTGACTTCAGACTAGTTAGGCTCACCTTTGACATGACTCTCAAGCCCCTCACCAAAATATTTAATCTTTCCATGGTATCAGGTGAATTTCCACAGATCTGGTAGGTGGTGGTGGTTACCCCAGTTTACAAAAGTGGTGACAGGGCCAACTATCCAAATTACCACCCAATATCTATCCTTCCCTCACTCTCCAAGGCTCTAGAGTGAACCGTTTCTGACCAACTGGCAGAATAACTTGACAAATACAATCTACAATGCCAGCAACAAAATAGCTTTCGAAAACAACACAGTACCACAACTGCTCTAGTAGAGTTCACAAGCTTTATTCACAATACACTAGATAGAGGGCTCTGGGTTGGGGCAACATACATTGACCTCACCAAGGCCTTCGATACAGTTAATCATAATCTGCTTCTGGATCGACTCTCCTATAACGGCCTCTACTCTGAATCAGTAGCATGGTTCAGAAGCTGCCTTACCTTGAGGGTCCAAAAAGTGAAAATTCTTGACACCTTCTCTGACAACTGCAGCATCAACACAGGGGTTCCTCAAAGCTCTATCCTTAGTTCCTTACTGTTCAGCCTGTTTCTAAACAACCTCCCACTATCGGTAAATGACCAGCTACTACTTTATGCAGATGATGCAGTCCTATATTCCTGCAATGCCTACCCCAATATGCTTGAAAAGCAAATGCAGGCTAATTTTTCTGCAGCTGAACATTGGTTCCTTCAATCTAAATTACTAATTAATGAAAAAAAAGAACAAGACTATGTTAGTCACATCATCACATAACAAACACCGTACCCACCAACTTCACATTCTTAATAATCAGAACACTCACCTGGAAATGGTCCAAACATTTAAATACCTGGGAGTGACACTAGACCACACCCTATCATTTAAACAACACATCACGTAGTTACAAAGTTATCTAATGCAAAACTAGGAATACTGTACAGGCACCGTAAATGTCTGACTACTAAAGCAGTAAAAACTGCTGTAAACAGCTCAGTCCTCTCAGTGATAGACTATGGGCTAGCAGTAGATGGGGCTGCCTCCCAATCCTCTCTAAAACATATTAGAACTATACTCAACAAAGCATGATGGCTAGACCTAGGAGTACCCCATCTCACTCACACCTGTGACCTATACTGTAAAACAAAATGGCTCAACCTTGACAACTGCCTTCATAATCAAGTATGTCTGCTCATCAAGAAATCTATGCTTGGACTTACCACACCAGGCTTGCAAAGCCTCCTTAGCCAGCCCAACTCCCCCAGATGTACTAGGGGTACAAACAACTCAACCCTAAGCATCCCCTTCCACAGAACCACGCAAGGTTAATGGTCCTATGAATACTGGGTGCCGCTATGGCTAAATGTACTTGATTTAGACATCACGAAAGAGGATAAACTAGGACCTTTCAAATCTAAATGCCACACGGCCCTAGCTACAAACAGTAACTGTGACTGTGAGACCTGATCCCCCCCATATCTACCCTCCTCTTTTCTTTAACTCTCCTTCCATACTATCCTCTGGCCTACTTCTCCCACCTCCCTACTCCCTATTCTCCCACCTTGGCTTCTCTCCCAACCCTTCATCCCTCCTTTACCCCTTTCCCCCTCTCTTAACCATTCCCTTGTATTACCTCCTCCATGTTCCTTACTGCTGCCCTCCATCCCTTCTACCCCTACTCCTCACTCCCTTGCCCATTTTGGCTCTCTCCTCCACCCACCCTCCCTCTGCCCCAGGCCATCCCAATCCCTCCCATCCCCTCCCCTCTAGTCTCACTTTTCACTGTTTGTCTCCCCCTCTCTTTCTCCTCCTTTTGTGCTCTCCTCTCCCTGCATCTTGCTAATTCACTCACCCCCTATTGGCTGCAGGTCTCTGCACTGTACTTATCCCCCCAGGAGCCTACTCCTTCCAGATGACTATTCCCATTAGCTCTTCAGATAAAAAGAACTGTTACCTAACGAGTTCTCGCTTCCTCGAGTAGAGTTTTATACATGCATCCTCTCAGCCAGTTTCATCTTTAGCTTCCTTACCTGTTGTGCTCTGTATCCCGTACCTCTCAATAGTAACTCATACTATTCTACAACCTAGCCCCTGCTGTAAACTGTGGATTTGTTGAGTGTTCTTATGTAACCTATGTACCTTGAAGTTGAACACATGTATTACTTAGGCATGGAACCTTGGTAAAAGAGCCTTTGGCTCAAAGGTACTTCCTATATTATAAATAAATAAAATAAACTCATTGCAAGACCAACCTGTGTTCTTACGAGTGTTGGGCTCATGTTTGCAGCACTCTAAATCATCAAGCTGCTCCTTAGATAACTTGACATGCCTGGAGTTAGAAGTACTAGTTTCATTATAATTTGTGGATTTTTCTCAATGTTTGTTTTCTTTTCTTTTCCTTTTAGACCACTACTGGGGTCAGCCATTTCCTGCAAAATAATGCTGGAAGATGTGACAAGAGAGAGACTACATGGTTTCTGTGCACCGTGGTCAGGACCAGGAGACACTGCTAGATTGTGCTCATGCTGTTTCTGTGGTGATGACATAAGGAAAAGAGATGATTTCTCTGCAACGTGATTTGGGAGTACAACACACTGAGAGATTCTGCCTGTACTCTTTATCTACCCAGCAACTGATACCCATCACACCACAAAGGAAAAAGGTAGCTGTAAATTCATCCATGTTGACAGTTTGCTCACATAAACAGATATACATGGTTACTCAGATTCTCTGGGGTTGGTTGGTGAGGGATCAAGATTGCCAGTTTTATATGGTGTGCGATTGTGCTTTTGATGTGTCTTTGAGAGGTACTGCACTAGCAGGCATTACTACTAACATACTATTTTCCCACAGATTAGGCCTTACGGTCTATCGAGTCTGCTCAAACCTTAGATCCTTAGTTGGGTGCCGAGGCCCTCCCATCCCTTGTGCTCCAGAAACTCCCTATCATCCATCCCCACCCCCCCTGGGACAGGCCATCATCTGATACATCCACTTTCTGTGTCTGTCCCACCCTCTCTTGAAGCCCTCCACTGTGGATCTCTGAACCAGCCCGCCAGGCAGTGCATTCCAAGGGTCCACCACCCTCTCAGTGAAAAACCTCCTCCTCTTTCCCCCCTCACCCTTCCACCTTCCAATTTCAAACCATGCCCTTGGGTGATACCTCCCTGCTTTAGTCTAAAGATCCCCTCCATGTTTACCCTATTTATTCCCTTGAGGTACTTGAAGACCTCAATCATGTCCCCCCCGGTCTCTCCTCTCCTCCAATGAAAACAGGCAGAACTCCTCAAGTCTGTCTTCATATGTCAAATCCCCTAGCCCTCATATCATCTTAGTTGCCTCCTCTGTACCCTCTCCAGGAGCTGTATGTCCCTCTTCAAGTGTGGTCTCCAGTACTGTACACACAGTACTCTAGGTGTGGTCTAACCAGTCCATTGTACAGCGCAGAATCACTTCCTTGCTCCTAGAGGTGATCCCCTTACGATGCATCCCAACATCCTGTTTGCCTTGCTAGCCGCTCTCCTGCACTGCTCAGAGTTATTCATACATGCATCCACCATGACCCCTGGGTCTTTTTCCCCTATTGAGGCCTCCAGTGCCTCCCCTCCCAGGGTGTACCTGTGTTTAGGGTTTCCCCGACCAAGATGCAACACCTTGCACTTAGTGATATTGAAATTTAATTTCCATATGTGAGCCTAGCTTTCCAGGGTGTCCAGGTCCCCTTGCAGGGTCAACCTCCCCTCTTCTCCCTCAATTACTGCTCCCATCTTGGAGTCATCCATGAATAGACTCATTTCACACCCTATACCCTCCCTGATGTCCGATATGTATGCATTAAACAGGATTGGACCCAGGACCGAGCCCTGCGGTACCCCATTACCAACCTCTCTAGGGTTCGAGAGCTCCCCACAGACCACTACCTCTGGGTGCATCCAGCTAGCCAGTTTTCAATCCATCTGACCATCAAAGGGCCTACTCCTAACCCCATCAGTTTCTCCACCAGACCATTGTGAGGACAGAGTCAAATGCCTTGCTGAAGTCCAAGAATAATACATCCACAGGCTTTTCCCTGTGTGCAGTTCTGATGTTACCCATTCGTAGAACTCCACAAAGATTGGTTTGACATGATCTACCTGGCACAAACCCATGTTGCCGACTATCCAGACCTCCCACCTCCTCCAAGTACACCCCCAATCGTTCCTTTAGTATACTCTCCATTAATTTTCCCACCACCGAGGTCAAAGTGATGGGTCTATAGTTACCTGGTACTTCCCTTGACCCCCCTTTATGGATTGGCACCACATGTGCCTCTCGCCAATCCCTAGGTACCCTCCCTGTCTCAAGTGACCTGTTGAAGAGCTCCGCCAGGGGTGAAGCCAGTATGTCCGCCAATTCCCATAGTACTCTCGGATGAATGCTATCCGGCCCAGGAGATTTGTCTTTCTTTAGGGCCTTGAGGGCTAACCACACCCTTTTGGTGGAGATAGCATCATCCATCCCCTCCACCTTACTGGCCTTTTTATCCTTATCCAGATGTGACACCCCTGGGGTACCTCTCCCTCCCTCTTGCTCCATTTCTGTTGCTCCCCTGATCCCTCTCACTGCCGCTTCTATCCCCTTCGTGCCTTGCTTTGTAGATATCCCATCCCCTCACTAGTGAACACAGAGGCAAGTACTCATAAATACCTCTGCCTGGTCCTCGCCTCTTCCACCCACCTCCTTCTGATCTCAATCTGCTGAGATGGCCCTTAGTTTTCTCTGCTCCCCAATGTACCGGAAGAACCCCTTTTCCCCTCCTTGTATCCCCTGTGCCAGCAGCTGCTCTTTACTGGACTTTGCTCCCCTCACCATACAGGTGACTTTTCTAGATGCAAGATGGTACATTTCCTTATCCCTATCCCCTCTTGTTGTTTTATATTTTTTGTAGGCTGCCTTCTTTTCTCTGACTGCTACCTGTACCTCTCTGGACCACCAGCATGGTTTATGTGACCTTGCTCCCTTATGTTTCAACTCAGCACAGATCCTGACTGCCTCATGAAGTCCCCATTTTATGACCTCCCATCTCCTTTCCACACTTGTCATTGATGTAATCCCCTTCAAGTGATCCTTGAGAATATTTCCCATGCCCTCAAAGTCTGCCCCCTGAAGTCCACTGCCAGTGTCCTAGATCTCAACCCTGCTCCCCAATGCTTATTTGAAACCAGACAGTATTGTGGTCGCTCCCAGTCAGGCGGTCCTGTACAACCAGGTCCCTTACCAGATCCCCATCTGCCAGAACCATGTCAGAACATGCTCCTCCCTTGTGGACTCCATCACATGCTGTGTTAAGAACACATCCTGGAAGCCGTCCAGCAGCCTCTGCTCCTTGGCCACCTTAGAGGACATGGTTTCCCAGTTTGTACCTGGCATATTAAGGTCCCCCATCAACACCACTCCTTCCCCTTTTGGTCCACACTGGGCAATGATGTTGTCCAGCAAACCATCCTCTAGAACATCACTCATCCCGGGGGGCCTATATACTACACCCAGCTTGACCTTATCTCCTGCTAGGGATCATAAGGTGACCCATAAGGCCTCCACGTTTCCCTCTGCCTCTTCTACCCTAACTAGATAATTAATCCCTGCTAGTTTTCCATCATATGCTGTGTTTTGATTAATAATTACCTCCTATTTTCACATTTATTTAATACCATGTTACAGATATACATTTATACATGTTGCAGCTCAGCATTCATAGTAATAAGTGCAAATAAGTTGGTAATTTAAAGAACTATTAAAGGGATTGGCCTAGGGATTAGTGTAGGGACAACCCTACTGGAACAAAAAAGTGGGATTGGTGTACACTTACAGAATATGACAGCACCCAAGCTGACAGCTTGGAAAGACAGAGTCCAGGGTGGAGGGGCCAGTCTGAGAGTGGGGGCAAAAGTGTGAGTACACTAGACACAGAATGCAAAACTGGAGGGGATGAACTGGGAGAGGACACAGGGGAAAGGGGTGGGTATTTAGGAGCAATTGCAAGTAGAAGAAAAGAAGTTGTGTAGAAGGGAAGAGAGGGCAAATGTGGAGGAGGCATGGCGGATGGAGGGGGGAAGGGAATTCCAAAGTCTGGGGGTATGGTAAAAGGAAATAGGGGAAAGGGGTTAGTATTTTTAGGAGCAATTTCAAATAGAGGAAAAGACATGTAGAGGGGAAGAGAGGGCAAAAGGGGAGGAGGCATGTCAAATGGAAGGGAAAGGAAATTCCAGAGTTTGGGAAAACTGTGAGAGAAAGAAGCCTGGCTGACAGAGGAGGACCTGGAAGGACAGTCAGGATCTGAGGGTCATGGGATCTAAGGGAGTGGGATGGAGAGATAGAGAGTAGGAGAGGTAGGAGGGGAGAGAGCCAAACAAAAATTTAGATAGAAATGAACACAGTGGGAATGGCACCTGTTGTCTACAGAGGGGAAGGAGAGAGAAAGAGAGAGAGATTGGTAGAGAGCACAGTGGTGAGTGCATGGGGGGGCAGCCTAGGGCAAAGTGGCAGAAGGAGTGGAAAAAAATGTTCAATCTGTTTAAGGAATTCTTGGGAATGGCACTGTAGACTACATCCCCATAGTCAAAAAGTAGGAGGATATTTTCTGGACCAACACACACCTGGCAGGCATGGGGTCATAATGTTGCAAGACATCATGCCATAGCAATATACCACACTATTAATACAGCACGCTATATTGCAAACAGTATAGTTCTTGTTTTTGTGGAGGGCTCCGCACCCTGAACCCCCCCAACTAAATTATCTAACTCCGGGGGGGGTGCCAGTAAATAACACACAAAGTGCAAAAAAAATAAAATTCTATGGGTCTGGGACCAGGAATTGAAGCCTGGTCCCAGATGCATTTCCTGCCTCCCTTGCTGCTGGTGGCTCATCTGATCAAGCCACGGCAGTTGCTCTGCAGACCCCTGTCCCAGCAGGATTCTTGTCCTGCACTGGGAAGAGTGAGAGGGTGCACTACCGAGCATACTTCTTTTTGTGGTTTTATATCCTTTTGCTCTTGCCTACCATGCTGTTCTTACCTCATGGTCATGTCATGCACTGTACAATGTGCAGCATTTTGACCTGGTAGGCACCTGGCAGGTAGTGGAATGCATCCCTACCTCCTCTACAGGGCACCTAACTTGGGATGCAGTTTTTTGAGGATGCGATTCACATGCCTGGAAAAGTCAAGATGTTGGTCAACCAAACCCCCAGGTATCTAAAGGAAGAGGTGGCCTCCAGGGTAGTCCTGTTTAGGGTGTGGAATGAGTGCAAGAAGAGGCGCCAAGAGATTCTCTGCCTTGTTACAAAGGTCACAGAGTCAGTCTTCTTGGCATTTGGGAATAGTTGATTTGAGCATAACCACAGCTGAACTTTGTCAAAGTCATGCTGAATTCTGGATGCAACATCAGTAGGGGGATGGCTAGTGGTATACAGGATGGTGTCATCTGCATTCATGTGGACAGAGGTGAAAGAACAGACTGAAAGAAAGTCATTTAGGAAGATGGAAAATAGGAGATGGCCAAGAACTGAGCCCTGGGGTTCTCCTGTGTTGATGGGGGGATTTAGAGCTTGCAATCCAAACAGATTGTGTCCTTCCCATGAAGCAGGCTTGGAATCAGTTTGTGAGAGTGTCTGAGAGCCCAGCTGAAGAGAGTTTGTCAAGAAGGAGGGGGTGGGAGACCGTGATAAATGCCTTTGTGAAGTCGACAAAGATGGTAGAGGTGATTAGGCCATGGTCAATCCTGGCAAGGACAGAGTCAGTGAACCTAAGGGAAGTGGTAGTGGAGTGATACTTCCAGAAACCAGACTGAAAAGGGGTGAAGAAGCAGGAGTTGGTGAGGTAGTAGGAGACTTGACAGAGTACCATGTGCTCCTGGAGCTTGGCAAGGATGGGGAATAGAGATATAGGCTGGTAGTTATCCAGAGTTGAGGGGTTGCCTCCTTCAGGGAGGGGTAGAACAGTAGCATGCTTCCAGGTGGTGGGGCAGATGCAAGTGAAAAGGTGAGGTTCATGATGGAGGCTGGGGGGAGGAAAAGGCAGGAGCAGATAGATAGTGGAGTTTGGAGTCTAACCCACGTGAGGAACTGCCGTTGCAGGGATTTAGAGGTAGAAGAGCTTTTACAGTGACAGAGGGGGATACCATGGAGAAGGAGAAGGAGGGTCTTTTGGGAGATGCATCTGCTGCGATGGGGTGAGGGGGGATGGAGGGAAGGGACAGGAGCGAAGAAAGAATGACAGAGGCACAGAAGACAAAGTAGGAATTTAATTCTGAGACTACTGCTAGGGGGTCTGATAGAGTGGAGTCACCAATTCTGAGGACAGGGAATGGGTTTGGGTGGGGGATAGAGCAAGTACTACCTTCCAGAGTTTGGAAGGATGGTTTATATTTGACTGGAAGGAAGATTGAAAATATTCTGCCCTAACAAGCCTGATTGCACTAGTACATGCATTATGAAGTGTGCCATACTGCTAAAAGTCACCAGATAAATTTGAGGTTTTATGGCAAACCAGTAGTTTAGGAGTGATCCAGGGGAGGTGATTTCTGCAAACCCTGGCATTCCTAAGTGGGCATAGTGGTTCTAGATGTTGAGAAATTTTTCTTTGCAGTAATCTAAGCCTAGGTCAACTGAGGTGGCAGAAGAGATGAGGGACCAGTTGGTGTTAGCCAAGTCATCGTGGAAAGGGGCAAGATCCAGGGATTTATAAGATCTTATTAATAGAATCCTAGGTGTGACTTTGGGCCGGTGGATATTTTGTACCAAGTATATCATGTGTTGATCACTTAAGGCATCTGGGAGGATGCTGGCTGAGACTATTCAGTGTGGGTAGGAGGTGTGAGCCCAGTCAATAAGCGTATGATTGAGAGAGTTTGTATTTACTCGAGTAGGTTAATTTATCAGCTGAGACAAGCTGAGTGAGGAGATGTTACTACTGGCTTTGTGGTGGGTAGCAGACAGCTAAATTAGATTAAAGTCATCCATAAGATAATGTTAACCTGAGGAGGTATGGGACACCATAGAGGCATTGAGATCAGTGATGGTCAAGGTGAGGAGACCAGGGCAATAATAGGCCCCTGAAACAAAGATGGTGACTGAGGATGGAAGAGATCACTTTACCAGGAGTACTTCATAATATGCTGGGAGGGATGTGGAGAGGATGGTGGTATATTGGATCGATGAGGAGATATACATGGCCACTCTGCCACCTCTGCATGCTGGAACAGCTGTAGTACCTGGACTTTGCAGGTAGCCAGAGGGGGGAGGGTAGCTTCACAGACCAGAGCTCTTATGACCCAAAGAGAGTTTTGGAGAGAGCTGCAGGGAAGGAAAATACAGAGGTAAGTGGGCAGAACTCAGCAGGGAGGAATTCAGTGGAAAGAGGGGTGATGGAGCACCTGGGAATGGGGGTAGGAGAAGACAGCAGAGAATCAGGCAGAATGTATTCTGTGGAACACTGTAAGTTGGTAAAAATACACTTAAAACACTGCAGACACTGTACTAAAGACTCGGACTATAGTAGAACACTCATGCAGCAGTACAGCAAAGACATTGCAGTACAGTATTAAAAAATCACTTAAAGCTCCAGCTAAAATACTAATTTTAGCAGCTAAATCAAGGCAGACAACCTGGTAGAAATTCAATCAATATAAGTCTGCAGAGCTGGCCCATCGGTGCAGCGGTTGGATTTCTGCTTGCAAAGCCGGCAACCCGTGTTTGGGAGCAGACTTGGGTCACTGGAGGACCAGCCAGGGGAGAAGGCTCGAGCATCCCATGACAGCTCATCTTCTTGGGGGAGGGAGGGGGCAAGCCTGCAACCAGGCATGACCCTGAGTGGAGGCTCGAGGTACAGCAAGCCCTGATTGCAGGGAAGGCTGGCCATGACGTGTGATGGACATCAGCGTGTTGTGCCTAGATGTCACAGTGCACACAGCACACATGGGGAGAAAACCAGGAGGATAACAACCCTCTTTCTCTGGGAAGATGGAGCACCAGGAGCATGCCCTCAATTTGCCATCACCCACCCTGACCACCTTGCCCGACGAGACAAGTAAGCATGCGGGGTGTATGGGCCCCACCTCATTACCCACCTGGGAGGTATAGCTGTGGCTCCATGGGGTGCAGGGTGGCTCAATGGTAGGGTGATTGGCAGAAGGATGACTCCCAGGTGCCACTGAAGAGTCAGAGACTGGGGGGGCATAAGGAGGGAAAAATAGAAAGTAAAAAAAAGTATAAGTCTGCAGACACCACCAGGTTACATAGTAATGGCACTGGACTCCAATTACCATGTATCTCTGTATGATGGAATAATTGTAGTACCTGGACAGCTGTAAAATAATGGCATTGTGAACAGTAAGAAATGTGTAAACTTCGGAGGATGGGGGGTTGCCACTAGACACTTCATTTAAATCAGCAATGACATGCATAAGGCAGAAACTGATCTAGATAGTGGGGGAATGTAGGCTAACAATTGTTGCACTAACCACTGAGCCACCTAACTACACTTTCTAATTGATGTGATACACACACACACACACACAGACTAATTCATATGCACATACATGCATAAATATTCCATTATAACATAACAGTGCACTGTCTACACACACATAACATTGACACACACACACACACACACACTAACACACATGCACTGCTTTATATGGAGTTTATTTACTTATACATCTAACCCTGACTTTTAATGTGTTTAGGATAAGCACTGTGCTTTGTGTTAACTCATTGTACTAATGGCATGACTGGGAAACTAAGGTAGTGGACCAGGGAGGTGTGGCAGATGTGGCCTATCTGGACTTCAGGGAAAGGGAACATTGTTTAACCAGGAGTAGCACACTAAGCCAAAGCTTGTTTCCAGATGCAGCCTGAGAGCACAAGGAAGTTAAGTAACTTGCTCAGGATCACACAGTATGCACCTACGTGGCTGTGGGATTCAAACCCAGGTCTCCAGATCTGCAGCTCAGAGCCTTAACCCACTGCGCTATACTGCCTACTTTCTTCAGAAAGGTCTGCAACACCATCCCCCATAGAAGGCTGATTAAGAAACTGTGCAGCCTGGAATGGATACTAAAATAGTTCTGTAGGTGGAGAACTGGCTGAATGGCAGGAGTCAGAGGGCTCTGGTAACAAGGAATACTCTGGAGAGGGAGAGGTGATGAGCAAGGGGTCACAGGGGTTGGTGTTGGGGCCAGTAATCTTCAATGTCTTTATTGTGGACATTGCAGAGGGACTGGAGGGGAAGGTATGCCTCTTTGCAGACAAGACAAAGGTATGCAATAGTGTGGACATGCCAAGGGGTGTTGAAAGAATGAGGGAAGACCTTAAAAAACTGAAGAAATTGTCTAAAGCATGGCAACTGGGATTCAATGCAAAGAAGTATAGGATCATGCTCCTAGGGCACAAGAATCCAAGAGCAAAGTGTGAACTATGTGGGGAGGCACTGACTTCCACAAAGCAGGAAAGGGACCAAGAAGTTGTGATCTCAGAGGACCCAAGGCCATGTGACAAGGCAGTTGGAAAGTTTACCAGAAGCTTGGATGTATACTGTAGGGAGGGGTATCGTGAGTAGACAGAATGAGATCATCTTGCCCCTGTATAAGATATCCTTGAGATACCGCACCTGGAATACTGTGTCTTGGTCTGGCAGCTCCATCTGAGAAAGAACATAAACAGGGTGGAGGCAGTGCAGAGGAGGGCATCCAAAACAGTGCAGAACCTGCAGAAGAAGACCTATAAGGAACAACTAAAGGAGTTAAATATGTATTCCCTGGAATAAAGGAGGGGGGTGAGATGGTTGAGAAATACAAATACATCAACAGTATAAACAGAGTACAGGAAGTGAGCATCTTCCTATGTAAGAGATGCTGCAGGTCAAGAGGGCACAAAATGAAGTTGGAGGAGGGGGAAGGCTCATGGGAAATACGAGAAAATATTTTTTCACAGAGAGGGAGGTGGATGCCTGTAATAGCCTACCAGAGTGTGGGGCGGTGGTGGTAGGGGCTAAAACAGTCACAGAATTTAAGAAGAAGTAAGATAGATACAAGAGTATCCTGGAGGCGGGGGGTACAGAGTTCAGTTTGGGCATGGGGTCCTCATACTAGATAGGGATTTATAGGGCAGACTGGATGATAATGTGACTCCCATCCCCCCAAGCTGGCTTCTTACTGAGCACTCATAACCCCACATCCCCAGACCTCCCCACACCACTACTCACCTGAAGAGGTCCTAGTGTGAAGATCCACTCTCTGATCAAAGACACGTCTTGCTGCTGGAAATGGCAACTGCTGTATGAAAAATAAGGTAAGTGTGGTTCAATGTATTTCAATGAGTTTTCAACTGCACTTACCTTATTTCTCATATAGCAGTCACCAGTTCCAGCAGCAAGATGTGTCTTCAGTGGGACAGTGGATCTTCACACTTGGATCTGTTCAGGTGAGTGAGGGTGTGTGGGTGGTGGGTGCTCAGTCGGAGGTCAGGCTGGAGGTGCAGAGTTGCATAAGTAATGGATCTTTTTAACAGATTAAAAAAATAAATTGAGGGACTGGGTTCTTATTTTCAGGCTCCAAGGGAAATCAGAGGGTGTGGGGTTGCCACTAGACACCTCATTTAAATCTGCAGTGATATGCATAAGACTGAAACTGAACTAGAAAGCAGGAGAATGTAGATTAGTAATTTTTTCACTAACCCCTGAGCCACCTTACTGCACTTCCTAATTGTTGTGATACACACATACTGACTAATACACATACACATATATGCATATATATTCCAGTGAAAAATAGCAGTACGTTGTCTACACACATTTTTGCAGATAAAGAAAAGACATTGAGGGACTGTTTTCTTCTTCTTTTCAGGCTCCAATGGACATCAGAGCATGGGGGGTTGCCAGTAGACACTGCATTTAAATCAGCTATGATATCCGTATTGCTGGAACTGATCTAGATAGTGGGGGAATGTAGACTAGCAATTTTTGCACTAACCACTGAGCCTCCTAACAGCACTTTCTAATTGTTGTGATACACACATACTGACTCATACATATACAAATATATGCATATATATATATTCCAGTATCACATATCAGTGCACTGTCTACACACAGTTTTATAAATTAAAGAAGATATTGAGGGATCTATTTGTTATTTTCAGGCTCCAAGGGACATCAGAAGGTGGGAGGGTGGGGTTGTCACTAGATATCTCATTTAAATCAGCAGTGACATGCATAAGGCTGAAACTGATCTAGATAGAGGGGGAATGTAGACTAGCAATTTTTGCACTAACCACTGAGCCCCCAACTGCACTTTCTAATCATTATTATTCACAAACACATTGACTAATACATATACACATATATGCATATATATTCCAGTGAAACATAGCAGTGCACTGTCTACACACATTTTTGTAGATTAAAGAAAATACTGAGGGACCATTTTCTTCTTTTGAGGCTCCAAGGGACATCAGAAGATGGAGGGGTTGACACTAGACAACTTATTTAATTCAGCAATGACATGCATAAGGCTGAAACTGATCTAGATAGTGGGGGAATGTAGACTAACAATTTTTGAACTAACCACTGAGCCCCCTAAATTCACTTTCTAATTGTTATGATACATACACAATGATTAATATATACACATATATACATTTATATTCCAGTGTAACATGGCAGTGCATTGTCTACACACATGTTTACAGATAAAAAAAAGACATTGAGGGACTATTTTCTTATATTCAGGCTCCAAGGGACATCATAGGATGGGGGTTGCCAGTAGACACCTCATTTAAATCAGCAATGATATGCATATGGCTGAAACTGACCAAGATAGTGGAGGAATGCAGACTTGCAATTTTTGCACTAACCACTGAGCCATATAACTGCTCTTTCTAATTGTTGTGACACACACACACACACACACACACACACACTGACTAATACATATACACATATATTCCAGTACAACATAGAAATGCACTTTCTACACGCACAGAACACTGACACACACACACACATGCTGCCTTATATAGCATTAATTTATTTGTACAACTAACCCTAACTATTAATGTTTTTAAGATAAGCACTGTGTTTTGCACTAACTCACTGTGCAAATCTAAACCATGACTGGGTAACTAAGGTAGAGAACCAGGGAGGTATGGTGGATGTGGCCTGTTTGGACTACAGAAATGTATTTGACACTGTCCCTCAGAGAAAGCTGATTAACAAACTGCACAGCCAAGAGGTGGATTCTAAAATAGTTCTGTGGGTGAAGAACTGGCTGAATGGCTGGAGTCAGAGGGTTGTGGTAAACAGGGAGTACTCTGGAGAGGGAGAGGTGACATGCAGGATGCTGCATGGTTCAGTGCTGGGGCCAGTCCTCTTCAATGTCTTTATTGAGGACATTACAGCGGGACTGGAGGGGAAAGTATGCTTCTTTGCAGACAATACAAAGGTATGCAATAAGGTAGACATGACAATGGGTGCTGAATGAAAGAGGTAAGACCTTAATAAACTGGAGAAATTGTCTGAAGAATAGCAGCTGGAATTTAATACAAAAAAGTGGAGGATCATGCACTTAGGGCGCAAGAACCCATGAGCAATGCACAGACTAGGTGTGGGGGTACTGACAGTCACAAAGCAGGAAAGGGACCTGGCAGTTATCATCTTGGAGGACCTAAGAGAAACTAGGCAGTGTGATACACACACACACACTAACACACATGCGCAGCTTCATGTTCTGAACTGTGCACTGCTGACATATAGCATTACAGCCACTTGCAAACTGACTAGAAAAAGATTAATGTACTAGGATGGGGTTTACAGAGTGGCACACATGGTTTAGGAAAACACAGCTGTTAGGAATCAACGCTAATTGTAATTCGATCTGGCACAAGTATGCTCCATTTAGGAGGGATTTAAAAATGAATCAAACAATTGCACTTCAGAGCATAGAGACATCAATGCAAAACTGCTCTAGTGGAATAATTCTAAGAAAACTATAATCTTGTGAAGTCCATTAGGAATCTGGAGAGCTCCATTCTTCTACTGTAATAGCAAAATCACTGCAGGGTTCTGCCGTCTGCAGCCATAAAAATCACTTAAGGTGCCAGTTAAAATACTGGTGTTGGCAGCTAAATCAAGGATGGCAGCCTGGTACAAATTCAATCAGTATAATTCTGTTGACTCCACCTGGTCAGATAGTAATGGTGCCAAATGCAAATTACTGGATGTTTCTATGTGCTGGAACAGCTGTAGTACCTGGATTCTGCAGGTAGCTGGAGAGGGGAGGCAGTTTCACAGACCAGAGCCTTCATGACCCGAACAGGATTAGTGGCTTTGGGGAGAGCTGGATTCTGCTGGTAACTATCACAGGAATACAGAATATTTAAAGCAGCAGTGCAACAAAACTGGGCAAAAAAATGTACCCTACCTTTTTTCAGCATAACAGATTCCAAGCATTGTCCAGTTTAATTTGGTGACACAATTTCCTAATTCCATCAAAATGTGAGCATTTTAGACATATTTTAATTGATTTTTTTCTCAAGAAAAAAGACAGCTGCCACATTTTACACAGAAAAATACTGTAGATCTGGCAAGGGCTCAGATAAAAAAAATTAAATACATGGTGCACAGCACAGAAGGTATCTAGTCAAGTACATCTGACATGTATGCTTATATTTCTCTTAAATGTAGCTAAAACTAATGTTTTTGGAAAAAAATATTTTTCATGGCACTGCTGCTTTAAATATCCATTAGGATCCTTATTGTGTCTTCTTTTTAGGATTTGCCCTTGATACATCCAAAACAGAAATTTAATTAGAATAATGCTTATGGAAGGGTCTGTTATTAGATCTTCTGTACACCCAAGATCAAATGAAAGACCATTTAAAGCTCCATTAGGATACCTATCGTATCTTCTTTCTAGGATTTGCCCTGGATACATCCCAAACAGAAATTTAATTAGAATAATGCTTATGGAAGGGTATGTTATTAGATAATCTGTACACCAAAGATCACAGAAAAGACCATTTAAAGGTAATACAGCTCTGGAGTTCAACACAAATTACTATGCACCATATACATATATTATTTGTGATTCAAATCAGACAGTCACAAGACCACTTCAGTCAATTTCTAAAATTACACAATTAAATGTTATTCTTACTAATGCTAGAAGCTTGCATACCAAAAAAGATGAGCTCTCATATATATTAAAAGCACATAATATATCTGTGTGTAGTGTCACAGAAACTTGGAATAAGGATGGAGACTGGAATATAGACATTAATGGGTATAATAGGTTCCAAAAAACAGAGATTAAAAAAAAGGTGGTGGCATAGCATTATACATTGAGAAACATATTAAAGCCTATGAAATAAAAACTAAAGCAAATAAAAATGAGAGTATACAAGTTCATATTAATTTACCTTCTGACTCTTTAACACTAGGTTTAATTTATAGATCACTTAGTTTAACAACTGAGGCTAACCAAGAACTAATTGATGAAATTAGTCCAGTTGAAGTGAATAACAACTATATATTAATAGGAGATTTAAATCTTCCTACTATAAACTGGGATACTTATGAAACGGTATCAAATTTAGATAGTAAATTCATGGATATATTTATTCAACAGAACATTGAACAAATGGTCAAACAGCCTACTAGTGGCAGTAATATCCTCGACCTTGTCCTAACCAACACCGAGGACAAGGTCAAGGATATCAGCTTATTGCCTTCCTTAGGTGACAGTGGTCACCATATCGTATATTTAAAATACAAGACTGAACCTAGCCATACTAAGGGCATCACAAAAATGAAAAACTTTTATAAAGGTGACTATGCCAAAATAAATGACTACTTAGCTAAATGGAACTGGGAACTTGAGTTTAAGAACCGTCATTTAACACAAATATGGGACAAAATAAATAAGAAAATTGACTTCTGTATTCCTAATTGGTTCTGGAAAGGATTAAGTACACTAAAAATAAATGTGTACCTCCATGGTGGTCAAATGCTATTAAGAAACAACTAGCAAAAAATAATTAATTGTACAAAAAATATAGTAAAACTAAAACATCTATTTTATGGGCTAAATACAAAATTATTGTTAAAAAACTAAATATATGATAAGGCTTGCAAAATCAATAGCTGAATACAATATGTTTTCCAAAGTAAAAGACAATAAGAAACAATTTTATAATTATATTGGTTCAATGAAGGGTAGACAACAATCTATAGGCCCTATTATCATTAACAATACCCCCATTATTGGTGAAACAGCTACAGACAGGGTACTAAGCGAACAATTCTGAAAAGTCTTGTAAGTAAAGGAAAGTATTAGAACTCCAATTTCCAAAAACTAAAACAATTATCTTGTTTTTTGTAGTAGTGAATTTGAAGAAATAATAAAAACTTTAAAAACAAACAGCTTGTCAGGCCCTGTCGGAATTCCCCCCAGATTCCTTCAAGAAGTTTGTCAGACAATCTCTGGACCTCTTACAACTCTCTTTAATGTATCTATTAGAGAAGGTAATGTAATCCAGGCTTGGAAGAAAGCTATTGTGATCCCTATTTATAAGGGTGGGGATAAAGATGATCCCAATAATTATCGTCCGATAAGTCTAACTTCAATTATCAGTAAAACAATGGAAAGATTACTTAAAACACATATTATTAACCATATAGATAAAAATAATAACACTGATATTTTTCAACATAGTTTTGTATCTGGAAGGTCTTGTCTAACTAATCTCTTGCAATTCTTTGAGCCAGTTATTGATGCCATGGATAAGGGTGTACCAGCGGACATGGTGTTTTTAGACTTTGCTAAAGCTTTCGATAAGGTCTCACATAAAATCTTGCTACAAGAATTAATGAGAATCAATATTCATCCCAACATCGTAAACTGGGTACAATCATGGCTGGAGAATAGGACCCAGAAAGTGTCAGTCAAAGGTTATCTGTCGGATGAGGGTGTGGTGACTAGTGGAGTTCCTCAGGGCTCAGTATTGGGACTCATCCTTTTTAACATATTATTATCCACTATGTCTGCTATGGACAAAATTTGGATATCAAAGTATGCAGACAATTGTAAGATTGGTAGTCTTGCAAGTTGTATATCTGATGGGCTTCTCTTGCAAACCCAACTTAACAGTTTAGCATTATGGGCAAATTCACATAAAATGTTTTTTGGTGAGGATAAATGTAAAGTTTTACATCTGGGTAGAAATAATATGCTTTTTGATTATAAATTGAACAATATGCCTCTAAAAAATATTATGGAGGAAAAAGATTTAGGAGTTCCAATCTCTAACAACTTAACCTTTGATAAAAATACTGCAATTAAAGTTAAAAAAATGTAATAAAATTGTGGGTTCAATCTTGGGAAATATCAAAAGTAGAGGCCCTGAAGTTATAATTCCACTGTTCACTAATTTGGTGCATCCACATCTGGACTACTGCTCACATTTCTGTGCCCCAACTACTATTAGGAGCTTGAAATTAGTTGAGGGTGTCCAACACAGATTCACCAAGAAAGTACATTTTTTAAAACATATTAGTTATGATGATTGATTGAGGAAACCCAAACTTGTACTCCACCAAATACCGACAGATAAGGGGAGATTTATGTCTCACATAAAAACATTAACAAATGACTATTTGAAAACAACAACTGGATTAACATCATTCAATAGTACTAAATTAACCAGGAGTCATAGCTATACACTTATAGGTGTTAAGTGTGTTTCAATCAAATGGAGTCCGTTTTATGTCCAGAGAGTGGTTGGTATATGGAACACCTTGCCAGATAGTGTTGTTTATAGTAAGAATATAACACTTTTTAAGCATCGCCTGGACGACTTTATGGGAGATAAAAAGTTTGAATTCCACTCATAAGGCATATGGGTGGTGAGTAAAATTAAGCGCTTGATGTCTACTGTGCTCATAAACTTCTATAAACCTATGAACCTATAAAGCTGTATTAGGATCCCTATTGTATCTTCTTTCTAGGATTTGCCTTGGATATATCCCAAACAGAATTCTTATAGAAGCATCTGTTGCTAACATTAACTATTCATCTATCAGGGTATGTTTAATTAGATGGCTAGAAGAGGATGAAAATGATTGTTCTCTAACTTGGACCTGGCGTTCTGTAAATCTATGTCCAAAAGTCTGTTCTTAATTTCTGGGCTATATATGATTCTTAAAAAAATACTCTATGCACTACCAGGTCCCAGAGATAATTATAACCTTTTTTAATAAGTATATTCCTAACAAAAACAATCAATTTTTGAGTCATATTGTTTTTGAAGAACAAGAATGCACTTTTCTCTCAAGCAACTTAGTGTGAAACCTAGCACGTGTTGAAAACTGAGCCAAAAACTAATTAATTTCCAAGTGAAAACAGTCCAAGCTGAGGGCTGTACTAATTTTAATCATGTACTATACCCTGAGACTGATTGAGATTTTGACAGCAATCTTCTATTAAAAAAATAAAGGAATCTCTAAATTATCCCCACATTGCACCCTCAAATCTCAGCTGGATTTATATTGCTGGGGTTACTAAGGGGGAAGTAGGATGCCTCTCCCCTCATTTACATATCATTATTCTCAGCTTTATTGTGATTTCAGTGATTAGTATCTAGCAGAGTGAGGATGTATAGCAGGCCCTCATGAAGGGCATACGGACCTTTGGACCATAGTACAAGTCCAGCCCAGTCCTCTCTTATCCATATTGTGTTTGTATTCAACTGTTTCATTGATGATACGGTTTTTGTTAAACTCAGAGACAATTGTTCCCTGCCTTTCAGTTACAGAGCACTGTACAGCGTACCCCTGCCCCCCACAATAGATTCTACCTAGGTAAGATATGTTTCATGGTGTCAGATTTATTAACACACAGTTTTGAGAGACCAGACGGGAGCATGATGTCAAACAGGCCAAAAGAAAATTTCAGGTGTGGGAATTGTGTTGCATGCCAACACATGCAGGTGGAAAAGGAATTTGTTTACCATGATGTTGAATTAGACATGATATAAAATCTTTGAATACATGCAGTTTGGAAGCAGTTGTGTTCTTGGCTACATGTTCCTGCAGAAAATATGTGTGAAAAACTGTGAGGTAGTTTAAGACCTGGATTCTGAAACATTTACGGTGTATTTGATTGAAGAAAATGGAGAATGCTTTAGCAGCTCATGTGTCCCAAAAAGATCTCAAGCATATTTTCAGGTTCCTGTGACTCAAACAAGTGACCCTAAATGAAAGAGGGGGGATATGGACAATACATTGATATGTAGGGTAGACCTTTTACCTTTTACCAATACAAACTTAGAGCATCCTTCTCCCCCCTTCCCCAAAGGCCTAACTGAACATTTCTAATTGGCACCTTTTCTAAAGAAATAGAGATAAAAAGAATATGTTTAAATGGAGAGTAAAATGCCAGTTTGGAACTACAGCTGGACTGAGCATAATATACTGCTGGATTGTCATCACTACCTTGTAATTTGTTAAAAAGTCCACTTGTTTTGAACTAGACATTGTTATATGAAATAGTAATGGGGCCAGGTAGGGTTATGCTTTTTCATGTATTTTTTATGGTCACAATATGCAATGAGAATTGATTTATATATACTTTTAGCTATAGATGGAACTGGTAAAATTGTGTTGTTTTTTTTTTAAATTAAAAATTTAGAAACAATTAACACTATTTATAAATTGGATATACATGTATTTTGTATCATTAGTGGCATTTTTATGAATGAATGGTAGGTAAATACTAGCATACTAAAAATCCAGCAGAATAGGCCTAATGGTCTGTCCTGTCCACTCAGTAGCCAGTCACCTAGTGGTTGCTCGCTTTCCCACCCCCCAGCCCCAAGAGGGTCTTCATTGGATTTAGAATCCTTGTACATATCCCACCCTTTCTTGAAGCCCTCCACTATCCCTTCCTCCACCAGGAGGCATGATAGAGATAGAGATTCACCACTGAAGTAAAAAATATTCATGTCACTGACACTGAGCTATAAAGATCCTTACTAGGACACTATTGGTCATCTTAAAAAAGCATCAGTGAGACATGAAACATTGATTGAGTGTTCATGGGGGGGGAGTTCCTACTTTTGTTTATGGAATAAGAAAAAACCCTGTGTGGCTTTCAGTGAATGTGAAACATAAAACACTATTTTATCGTGACCTAACAGTGTCTGAACCTTTATCCTGGACATCTGAGTCAAGTTTCCTGACTTTCTTGCACCACAGATATTTTTTGAGCTCCTTCCCAGTGTGTCTGAGTGTTCTGAGCTCCGCCTTTCATCTTTGCACTATAAAGTTGTTGGTGGGCTCAAAGTGAGATATTGAATACTTGAAGACAGAGATGGTATCTTCGGACAGAGAACAAATAAGTACTGTAAGTAACACCCCCCCCCTTTTATTTTTATTCCGCAACTTAATGACAAGACTGCACCTGTAGGTAATGTGAGCATAAGATCCAGTTCAGTCTTCATGCACCTATTTTTTAAGCAGGTTGACCCTAACGACTTGTTAAATGAAATATACATGGAACATACAGATATAAATAAAGAGGCAGGAAACAGGGGATCAGTAATGAATATAAAACAAGCATGCAATATATCAGCTTGGAAAGAACAGCACATAAACAGCAGGCGGTAGGTGGGTGGGTGCCGCCACCTGCGCTGGCGTGGGGAGCGGGGCAGTGGGGATCAGTGGCGGGTGGGAGGGGGGCCCACTGGACCACCAGGGATATGGGGGTCAATAATCTTTTACTTAAGCCCATGATTGGGCAGTCATCGGTCCACTGGACCACCAGGGATATAGGAGACTGTGATTTATTACTTATGGCCGTGACTGGGCAGTCATCGGTCCACTGGACCACCAGGGATATAGGAGACTGTGATTTATTACTTATGCCCGCGATTGGACAGACAGCATTTAACTGGACCACCAGGGATATAGGTGTCTTTATTTTTTACTTCAGCCCATGATCGGGCAGACAGGTCCACTGGACCACCAGGGATATAGGTTTCATTATTTTTTACTTCAGCCCGTGATCAGGCAGACAGGTCCACTGGACCACCAGGGATATAGGTTTCATTATTTTTTACTTCAGCCCACGATCGGGCAGACAGGTTCACTGGACCACAAGGGACATAGGAGACTATTATTCATTACTTATGCCTGCGATTGAGCAGACATTGGTCTACTAGACCACCAGGGATATAGGGGACTATTATTCATTACGTAGGCCCATGATCAGGCAGACATCGGTCCACTGGACCACCAGGGATATAGAGGACTTTTATTACTTACATCAGCTCGCGATCAGGCAGACAGCAGTCCACTGAACCACCAGGGATATTTTTTTTATTTACTGTATGAATGTCTGAGATCGGGCTGTGGGGCACATTGCCGCACTTCAGGGGGCATCGGTCCCCGATGGCTGCTACATGGCAGGGTGCCAGGTGCAAGTCATCAGGGATCGGCACACCTGCATGCAAATGGGGCCATAATGACATGTAAATGGCCCCATTTGCACCTTGCATACATTATGGCCCCGTTTGCATGTCCACTTTTGAATATCGCGGTAGTTGCACCTAGCGCAATAGAACTTGTGATAGCGCATCCCCATGCTCCACTCTGGCCACTGGCACTGGTGCAGTGCCACTGTGCCATGTGCACTGTGGGTGGCCAGGGTGCAATATTGAATGCTGCTGAGCCATGGCGCAGCTCCGTTGAATATCGTCCTGTCCACGCCCCTGCACAGCCAAGTTGAGCTGTGCCCAAGCTTGCGCCACAGCCTGGCACAGTTTGAATATCTGGGCCATAATGTATTACCCTAGTGTAATAAATATAACAACCAAACACACTGATAAAAATCTATTTCAAATCTCACAATGTTAATATATCATATGTTTGTGAAAAAAACACTGCACTCATAATCTAAGGACTCCTGGTTCGGAGATATGGGGGGGTGGGGAGTGATAAGAACACTTATCCATCTAATCAATATTTCCAAAGAAAAGATTCCAATCACATTCATCATTCAGTCCCACAGTAGGATTGGTGGTATTAAGTGTATAGATCCAATACACTTCTCTCTTCCTGAGTATTAAATCCCAAAATTTAGTACCATGCTTTGGTTGTTGTACCAGTTCAAGACACCAAAATCGTAAAGAAACTGCTGTATGTCCTGCTTCTGCATAATGTCTTGCTACTGTTGATGTTTCCACTTTAAGTCTGATGTCACTCTTGTGCTGGCTGATCCTCTTACATAGTTCCTGAGTAGTCTTCCCAATATAGAGTTTGTCACATGGACATTGTACTAAATACACAACGTGATGACTTTTGCAGATAATGTGTTGTTTAATCCAAAATTTTCGATTGGTATAAGGATCTTCAAAAAATACTTTTTTACTAGTGTTACCACATTGAAAACAGTGGCCACAAGGCACATTTCCAGGAGCTAATGGACCCAATAATAATTGACTATCTCTTTGTTGTATTTTATAATGTTGTGTGTGTACTAGTCTGTCTCTAAGTGTCTGATTTTTTCTTGTAGAAAAAAGTGGTTTCTGGGAAAATCTTCTATTGTAGTTACTATTTAACTGTAACAAATGAAAATTATTGTTAATGATTGATTTAATCTTATTATTCAAATGACTAAATGATGTTGAAAATATTATTCTTTCATCAGTACAGGTATTAAGTGTTGTTTTCTTCAAATACTGCTGTCATGGTACAAGAGAAACTTCTTGTTCCATTTTTTTTACTAAGCTCCTTTTGTAGGCTATATCTATAAATCTATGTGTCATATCTTGAACCATTGCTTGATAAATATCTTCCTCACTGCAATTTCTTTTAGCTCATATAAATTGTGACTTGGGAATCGAATCTTTCAGTTTGGGGTCATGGTAACTGGTATAATGGTATAACTGCTATAATGCTGGTATAATGATCAGAACAGCTAATATTCTTCAGGTGAAGCTACCTCTGGCTGGAAGCTGCAATACTGAACATAGGATTTGCAAGAAAGTGAGTTGTGCTCACAACAGAGGGAGGTGAACCTTACAATTGTCTTTGGTTTGTAGCAGATATTCTGCAGGTGGAGGATACTTCTAACTGAAAGGTGAAATAAGGAACTTAGAATTATCAGGAAAGACAGTCTTTCAAGCAACAGAGGGAGATGGATCTTGCTTTACTTTTGCTACAATTCTTAAGATTTTCAGTGCAGGAAGAGTTTAAAGCACAGCTGACTTATTTTGGGGCTGACTGCTTTCAGACCACAAACCACCAGGCTGTTTTGTGGCTGGGGAGGTTTACCTGTGTCTGACTTGGATGTCTGGATTTTCTCTGTTTGATTAGCAGGGTATTTTCTCTGTCAAATTGTTGTGTAGGGCATCTTGCTTGACAGGAAGGCACTCATCGCAGTGGTGGGTCAGAGCTTTAGCTGATTGTTTCATGAGGGCACAGTTTAGGCCCAACCCCTGCCCACCCTCACCCCACCCACCCTGGAAATAGTTCCTCTATACCTGGGGTTCTGACATCATTTCCTCAAGAGTGCAAGGTGCATATCACTGTCATATCCTCTCTAGCACACTGTACTGACAATATAAGCATACACATTGTATAATATATATATTTCTATATAACAAGCAAATCACACACACACACACACACACACACACACACACAAAAGTAGATAAACATGTGGGGAGTAGTGCAATGTAATGGCTGTGGGGCAGCAGTCTTCTGGGAGTCTTTCTGGAGGCTGAGATGCTGCCCTATTTGCAGACAACTCTCTGGCCTGAGGGAGGAAGTTGCCCATCTTCAGGCCACACTGGACAGTAGTAAGGGAACCTTCCCCGAGGCCACACTGGACAGTAGGAAGGGAACCTCCCCCATCCAGGGAGCACAAGAGCCACCACCACTACCTCAGAGGTTGTGAAGAAAGCACAGCAGTTGGATCACAGTTGGCCCAGGGAGGGTGAGGATGGTGGAACAGAGGCACATCCAGTCAGTTGTTCCACTCCACAATCCATACACCATTCTGGGGGAGCACAGCTCCTCTATGGATGCACCCACAGAGGAGACTAAGGAGGCTGAGGACAACTGTCACAAGGGAGGCCCACAGGAAGGAGGCAGAGGACACCACAGGGAAAGGAAGCAGCTCCTGGTGGGGGACTCAATTATTAGGGGGATAGAACTGGGGGGAGCAGGGAAAACTGAAGTAAGGTACCTGCCTGGTGCCATGGCTTGGAGGGACAGGAAGTGCATCCTCAGGATCATGAGAACAGCTGCACAGGAGTCTGAGCTGGACATCATTGTCCACCTAGGGACAAATGACTTGGCTCATCATGATTAGAGCAGTGCAGGAGGACTTTGTAGAGTTGGGAGGGGCCTAAGACAAGTAGCACACACAGTATCCTTCTCAGAGGTGCTGCCTGTCAATGGCATGCGTGAGGTGAGGGTACTTTGCACCATGCAGTTTAATGAATGGTTGAAAAAATGGTGTGGAGCACAGGGGTCTGGCTTCATTGGGGACTGGGTTTCCACATGGAGGGACACCAGCCTATACTGGCAGGATGGTCTGCATCTGTCCAGGAAGGGAACAAGTCTTTTGAGCAATCAGTTTAAATGATTCATTGGCAAGGAGCCAGAAGAACTGTGGGTCACCCTGGAAACAGGAAATGGGACAGCCATAAGAACTGGGGTTGTCTACAGGCCCCCAGACCAGAGGGAGGACATAGACACATTACTGTTAGAAGATATACAAAACATGACAGCTAAAGGGGAGGTTCTGATAATGGGAGACTTCAACATGCCAGATACAGATTGGTCAATACCAGCAGGAACATCTGCCAGAACTAGACTCATAGTGGATTCCTGCAGGGGAGGGCCTCAAACAACTGGTACAGCAACCCACAAGAGACAGGGCTATCCTAGATCTAGTACTGACTAACAAAGAAGGGATCACAGATCTCCAGGTAGAAGGTCACCTGGGGCCAGTGACCATCACATGGTATGGTTCAATTTGGCTACTACATCTAAATCATCCCATTCCAAGGCAAAATATGGGACTTCAGAGGAGCTGACTTTGATAAGATGGCCAACAGAGTTAAGCTAGCCCTGGCAAAAAGAAACACAGGTGAGGAGGTACAGGCAAAGTGGGCAAGCATTAAGGATACAATACTTGAAGCAACATCCCATTGTGTTAGACAGAAAGGAAGTGCAAAAAGAAGGAAACCACTTTGGTTCTCAAATACAGTAGCAGAAAAGGTCAGAGCCAAAAGGCTGGCCTTCAGAAAATATAAGGAAACACAGCGGATGAAGATAGGGGCATACCAAACTGCCCTAAGGGAAGCAGGTAAGGCAGTAAGGCAGGCAAAGTCCCAAACTGAGGAAACACTAGCACAAACAGTAAAGAAGGTGACAAGACTTTCTATAGATACATTAGTGAAAGAGAAAGTCCAGAGGGGTATTGCTAAGCTTAATGGAGAAAAGGGAGCATGTGAGGAGGAGGACCCTGTAAAGGCATCTATCCTAAATAGATACTTTGCTCAGTATTCACTGAAGAGAAGGTAGGGCAGGCACACAGCTCAGCATCATGGACACAGGGGGAGGGAGGTGAGCACTACTCCTTCACAAAAGAAAGGGTCCTACAAGAGCTTACTAAGCTCAGGGTGGATAAGGCAATGGGACCTGATGGCATACATCCCAGGGTACTTAAGGAGCTAAAGGAGGAACTAGCAGAGCCATTAGCAGAATTGTTTAGTGAGTCTCTGAGCACAGGAGAGGTCCCAGAAGACTGGAGAAGGGTTTTATGTGATCCCACCCACAAGAGTGGTAGCAGGGAGGAGGCGGGAACTACAGACCGGTCAGTCTTACCTCAGTAGTGGGCAAGATTATGGAAGAACTCCTTAAGGAAAGGATAGTGCAACACCTGGAATCCATAGGGGCACAGGATCCAAGACAGCATGGGTTTACAAAAGGAAGGTCCTGTCAAACTAATCTCATAGATTTCTTTGACTGGGTAACCAGAGTGGTGGACCAAGGGGGAGCAGTTGATGTCGCCTACCTTGACTTCAGCAAAGCTTTTGACACTGTTCCACATAGAAGATTGATAAATAAGCTAGGTAGGCTCGGGTGGGTCAGAAGTTGGTCAACTGGGTGGCAAACTGGTTGACTGGCAGAAAACAGAGAGTGGTGGTAAATGGTATACAGTCAGAAGAGATGCAAGTCACAAGTGGGTACCTCAGGATCAGTCCTGGGGCCAGTCCTATTCAACATCTTCATTAGTGACCTAGCAGATGGACTAGAGGGTAGCTTGTCTGTTTGCAGATGACACCAAGATCTGCAACAGAGTAGATGATCCAGATGGGGTGGGCAGAATGAGAAGAGATCTGGATAAACTAGCAGAATGGTCAGAAGAGTGGCAACTGGGATTTAATGCAAAGAGTGCAAAATCATGCACATAGGGAAGAGAAACCCTGAAGCCACTTATAGGCTGGGAGGGAGTTAGCAGTCACAAAGGAAGAAAGAGACTTGGGCATCATCATCACTGATGACCTGAAATCATCCAAGCAGACCTCCTAAAGCAGTAGGTAAGGCTAGGGGGTGTTAGGGTGTATTAGTAGGGTATCACAAGTCGTAAGAGGGAGGTAATAATCCCTCTGTACAAGACATTGGTTAGGCCCCATCTGGAGTACTGCGTGCAGTATTGGAGGCCACACCTTCACAAGGACATTAACCAAATTGAGGCAGTCCAGAGAAGGGCAACTAAATGGTGCAGGGACTGCATCAGAAGACTATGAGGACAGATTAACGGAGCTCAATATGTATACCCTTGAGCAAAGGAGGGAGAGAGTGATATGATCGAGACATTTAAACACCTTAAGGGCATAAACAAGGTGAAAGAGTCTAACATGTTTAAATATAAGAAAATAGCAGGACAAGAGGACACAGCATGAGATTAGAGGGAGGCCGATTAAGGGGAATGTGAGGAAATTCTTTTTCACAGAAAGGGTGGTAGATGCATGGAATGGCTTACCACAAGAAGTAGTGCTATGAATACAGTGCAGGGCTTCAAACAGGCATGGATAGGCATAAGGGAGCAATACAAATGACTATGAATAGATAGGTCACTGACATAGCAAAGGTCGATGGCACATTTATAAGGTAGAAAAGAAATGGGCAGACTGGATGGTGCTTCTTATGTCCATTCGTCAGCCAACTTCTATGTTTCTATGTTTCTATGTAAGCTTTTAAACTAGTCAAAGGGGAGGCACTGATAAGCAGCAGGAAAATCCCAGCCTCTCCCTACAAAACAGGGTACTAAATGAGAAAAAGACTGAGGTAGACAGGTCAGGGAAGGATGCTGCAACAGAAGGTAAAGCCATCAAAAAATGGAGAGCAATGAGTACCAATGCCCATAGTCTGGGTAACAAGCTTCCTGAATTAGTGGCCTTGATGGAGGAGGAACATCTGGATATTGTGGCAGTCACAGAAACATGGTACACACAAAACCATGACTGGGACGTGAAACATACCAGGATACACTATCTACAGGAGGGACAGGGAGGGTAAAAGAGGAAGAGGAGTAGCTCTTTACATAAGGGAAGGAATCAAAGCAACAGAGCAAAAGGTAAACACAGAAGAGAAGAAGCACTGTTGGTAAATTTGGAGACAGGCAATGGCACCACAATCCGCACAGGGTTGTATACAGACCTCCTTCTCAGGGGAGGAAATGGACAAGGAAATGATAGAAAGTATACTTAGAATGGCAGAAAAAGGGGAGATATTGCTGAAGGGTGATCTGAATATGCCAGATGTTAACTGGAGTGCAGTTGCAGCAGCCACTTCGAAGAGTGGGGTTATTCTAGATGCCCTACAGGGGGCATGCCTTAGACAACTAGTATTGGAGCCCACTCAAAAGGGAGCAGTCTTAGACCTGGTTCTCTCAAATGGAGATGGAGAGAGGATCACAGATGAAGAAGTGGGTAGCCATCTGGGAACTAGCGACCATCGAACAGTATGGTTCACAATAAACACAGCAATAGAGTCAAGCCATACAAAGGCAAAAGTACTGGACTTTAGGAGGGCTGACTTTGCCAAAATGGGTGAGTGCCTAAGGAATGCACTAGCAAATGGGCAGGAAGGAGGGATGAAAGAACAATGGTGAATAATAAAAACTGCCATCACAGAGGTAACAAGCCTTTGTGTGAAGCAAATAAACAAAACAAAACGATGTAAGAATCCACTATGGTTCTCAAAGGAAGTGGCAGTGAAGGTTCAAGAGAAAAAAGAAAGCATTCAGGAAGTGCAAGGAATCACAGAAGGAGCAGGACAGAGAACTGTATCAGTCAAAGCAAAAGGAAGCTGGGAAGGCAGGCAGAACAGCAAAGGCCCAAACTGAGGAAAAGATAGCCAACTCAGTTAAGAAGGGGGAGAAAACCTTTTATAGGTACATCATGGAGTGAAGAAAGACCAAGGGAGGGATAGCGAGGCTTAATAAAGGGAGGGAGGGTGGGCAGAGGGTGATTGTGAAAAGGCAGAGATACTAAACAAATATTTTGCTCAGTATTTACAAATGAAGAGGGGACGTACCTAAAGCAAACAGTAGAAACACTCTGGATACAGAAGTTGATACCAGCCCATTTACAGAAGAAAGGGTTCTGAAAGAACTCTTAAAACTGAAGGTGGACAAAGCAATGGGGCCTGATGGTATTCATCCCAGAATTCTAAAAGAACTAAGGGTAGAACTAGTGACACCACTGACTACCCTCTTTAACAAATCATGGGAGGATGGGGCGGTACCTGAGGGCTGGAGGAGGGCAGATGTGATTCCCCTTCATAAAAGTGGGAGCAAGGCAGAAACAGGAAACTACAGACCTGTTAGTTCAACCTCAGTGATAGGGAAATGATGGAATCACTTTCTGAAGGAAAGAATTGTCAAGTATCTAGAGGCCAGAGGGGCACAGGACCCAAGGCAGCATGGGTTTACAGTGGGAAGGTCATGCCAGATGAATTTGATAGATTTCTTTGACTGGGTGACCAAAGTAGTAGATCAGGGAGGGGCTGTGGACATGGCCTACCTTGACTTTAACAAGGCATTTGACACAGTCCCACACAAAAGATTAATATACAAGTTAGCCAGCCTGGGAGTGGATCCCAAGATGACAGCCTGGGTAAAGAATTGGCTGGAGAATAGGACACAGAGAGTAATAGTAAATGGAGTCCACTCTGAAGAAAGGGGGGTTACTAGTGGGGTACCGCAGGGTTCAGCATTAGGACTGGTCCTCTTCAATGTCTTTATAAGCGACATTGCAGAGGGACTGGGAAGGAAAAGTATGTCTCTTTGCAGATGACACAAAGATCTGCAACAGAGTTGATGCACAAGGTGGGGTGGAAAGGATGAGAAGGGACTTGGCAAGGTTAGAGGAATGGTCAAATGTATGGCAGCTTAGATTCAATGCTAAGAAGTGCAAGGTAATGCACCTGGGAAACAAAACCCAGGGAAGAGTACACAATGGGGGTGAGATACTAACAACAAAAAATGGAAAGGGACCTGGGGGTAGTCATATCAGATGACCTAAAGGTGGGCAAGCAATGTGAGAGGGCAGCAAGGAAGGCTGGGGATACTGGGATGCATAGGGAGAGGCATCACCAGTAGAAAACAGGAAGTCATTATCCCTCTGTACAGACAGCTGGTGAGATCCCATCTGAGTACTGCATGCAGTTCTGGAGACCCAATCTCCGCAAAGACATAGACAGGATGGAAGCTGTCCAGAGGAGGGCAACTAAAATGGTGCAGGGTCTGCACCAGAAGACATATGAAGAGAGACTTAAGGAGCATAATATGTATAGCCTCAAGGAAAGGAGGGAGAGGGGGGACATGATAGAAACTTTCAAGTACCTCAAGGGAATCAACAATGTCCAAGAGGGTAGCATCTTTCAAAAAAAGAGGTGTGCAAGAACAAGGGGGCACAATTTGAAGATGGGGGGGTGACTCAGAGGTAATTTAAGGAAGTATTTTTTCACAGAGAGGGTTGTGGATGCATGGAACGACCTTCTGGAGGAGGCTGTGAAGTCAAAAACAGTGGTGGAATTCAAGCATGCATGGGACAGTCATAAGGCAATTCTAGGGGATGGGGGTAGGAAGAAGTAGGCTGCTGGTTAACTAGGATCTGCAGCTTATCCATTAGGTAGGGAAATGGGCAGACTAGGTGGGCCAAGCAGTCCTTATCTGCCATCAAATTCTATGTTTCTAATGCAATAATGTATTTTTAGCTATTTCTTTCCTATATAATCTAGTCTCCAATTGTGTTGTCCCCTTGTATATTTCTAAATCTAAAAATGCCACTTTCTGACTATCGAAAGTCATTGTAAATGATAAATCTTTGTCACATCTATTTACATAAGTGAAAAAAAGTTGAAGATCTTCTTCACTACCGTTCCATAGCATCAGGACATCATCTATATAGTGCTTCCAAGTGGTGATATTGTTGAAAAATGGATTTGTTTCCCTATCTAACATAAAGGTGCTCTCAAAATCTCGCATAAACAAATTAGCGTATGATGGAGCCATGGTGCTACCCATGGCTGTGCCTTTAACTTGAATATAAAATTCTCCCTCAAATTGAAAATAATTTTGTTTAAGTACTATTTCTGCAAACTGAGTCAGAAATTCACTCGGGGGATGTAAATCAGTCCTTAACCTTAATATTTTTAAAAGAGAATTCAAGCCTGAATCATGGTCTATACTAGTATATAAATCCTTTATATCAAAAGTTACTAAAATTACATTATTTAAATTCACCATGTTTTGATTCAGTTCCATTATTATTTCAGTTACATGATTGGAATCCTTTATATAAGTTGGTATTTTTGGTACTTCATTACATATGTGAAAATCTATATACAGATAGAAATGAAGAGGCAGGAGAGAGGGGATCAGTAATGAATATACAACAAGCGTACAATGTATCAGCTTGAAAAGAACAGCACATAAAGTAAGGTGGCTGTACTGGCAGCAAGTTATCCTTGAAGAATATTTAAAGATAAACAGATTACCAAGGGGGATACATTTTGTAAAATGACCCACCCTTGGCTTGAGTAGAACAAACTTTCTCAAGGAATGGCAGGTGCATCTATTCGAATCAGGAGTAGGACTCATTAAAATTATACTTAAAGATGCAACAATTTTGGAGAAAGAGATCAAGACATAGTTTAGTAGTAATGAGGATCAGTTTAACCAGTTAAATACACATTCTAATTTTAAAACGTATTAGGACAAATTGAAGATCACTCTACTGAGACAAGACAAAAGATAAAAATGTGTCGAATTAAGGATGTTTGAGAGGGATTATAGGTGGTAATAGAGGAAGGAGTAATATTCCCAAATTTACCCATTCTCCTTCAGGTATTACCCAGATGGAGTCCACGACTGACATGGTTCAAGGATGAAAGACAAGGAGGGGAACCAGGGGAAAGGGAAAGGGAAAGCGAAATCAAGTTGGCAGATGGGAACATCACAAAATAAGAGGGAATTATCACCAGAGAATGAGATACAGGCATGTCATCTACTGACCTCTGCTCCATGCTTCTCACATACCTGTGACATCAACAAGCGAACAAACTGGCTCCAACTCCCCGGCAGACTCAAGTACCAGACCTGTTTGCTAGCAAAAATGATTACCTTAAATCTCCTACCCCCAAGGGTTTAGTCCTTACTGGCCCCTAGTTTCAGCCCCCGCTCAACCAGGGCTCAGAATATCTTACTTTTTCTGTTCCATGCTGCCACACTACAAAAGGACAACACTCCTTTACATACAGATCCTCATCCTGGTACAACTCGCTTCCACCTGCTGTTATCAATGACACTACCCTGGGCATTTTCAAGTGCTACCTGCATCAACACCTTGCCACAATGGCCTCCTGTGAATGTTTCTCCTAACTAAACTTACTCTTCTTCCCTCTAATTTCCCCCCTCTAAGTCCCTCCCACCTTTACCCACCCACTATTTCCTATCTCCTCCCTTTTTATTTCCCCAATAATTAACTCGGTTGGTTCTTAGTGCACCATGTCTCAGTGCGCACTCATTTGGGAAGAATTCATTGTTTTGAGTGATACACACGGGTTGGGGTAAAGGAGATGTTTATAGGTAAAGGCTGTTTTTTAACGTTAGATACAGCATAGATTTTTTCCTGTATCCTTACCCCATAAAACTCGAGGGTATACGCGTTTGTCTATATATATATATCTACATAAAATACTATTTTTAATTAACTACCGTGTTATTCATCTGCAAGGATGTCTTATGAGAACACTCAGAATTTGATTTTTCCAACAACGGAAAATGACTCGCAATCTAATCCCTTAGCTTATGTGGATCTATTATTGCAAGCAGCTAAAATTAACAACCCTTTTCTCAATCCTGATCATGGACAGAGAACTATTCCACAAGAGACCCAGTGACTATCAGAGGTGTTCAGAGATTTAGAGAAACTAGCGTACCAATTAAGAAGGCTATTTTGGAATAGTACAAACCTGGAAGCATATCTTGAAGTAAAAAGAGTTCCAAGAGGGTTGAGACTACTTAAAGATCCAGCCTGTGGGACTGAGAGTGGAGAATTTTTACAAGAATGGGAGAATATTCTTTTAGAAGCAAGTTTTAAATTAATGCAACTCATTATCAAATATAGCAAAGGAAAAGAACATACAATCAAAGAAGAAATAAAGAAACAAGACGTGGAAGCCTTAAAATTTCATACACATATGGATTTTGATAGATTTAATATAAGGTTCAAAGAATCCATATCCAAATTGGACTCAGAAATACAAAAAATCAAAATGGTGAAATTTCAGAAAGACAAAGGGGACTTTGAAAAAGGAACTGTTTTTGAATGGAAAAATAACCAATGAAAGGGCATCTTAAAAAATAAAAATGTTTCATTTGAATACTTTATAGATATTAGCACAGATAATAGTGACATTGAGAGAGAAAGTACACATAAAGAGAATTATTTTCAGAGGGATCTAGACCCAAAAGCAATTGTGGAACATCAAATGCACTCTGCACCTTATGTCCACCTCCTTTACGAAGAAGCCCAAGGTTCCAGGAGAGACCGCAAGAATACCAATGGGAAGAAGAACACGATGAGGAAGGAGAAACAGGACGACAATATGGAAACAGACAATTCCGAGGCTACTGGGGAGGAATCAATGGAGAAAGCCCTTTGGAACCAGAGGTTGGAATCCACAGAGGAGGTAGGAAACTCTGTTTCTGAAATATCTGTCAGTCAAATTATTAATTTGTCCTCACATGAACTGTCAAATGGGGAAATAGATTTGCTTAAGAAAGGCTTGGGATTTGCACCAACGGCTCCTTTGAATCAGGTTCAAACCCTAATAGACTTGAATTGAAACTGTCAGAAACTCAATATTAAAGCCTTTTTTTCCAAAAGAGATACCATGAATGGGAACATGAATTCTGACATTGGCTGCAATACAGTACCCAGTGACGTGTAAATGTACAGCCTTTTATATAGGCAAAACAGTCAGAAGTTTTAAGATAAGGGTGGGGGAACATATTCAAGCTATTCAGAAAAAAGACATTACATATGCCACAGCACCACATATAGTTACAATGAATGAGTCAAATTTGCATTTGTTTAGATTTATGGCAATAGACAGAGTGTGCCGTAGTCCAAGGGGTGGGGACTATGACAACCTTGACTTAAGCATGGAAAAGTTCTGGATTTTAACACTGAAGGCAAATTTGAGTCCTGGATTAAATGGATCTTTAGAGTAATACCCATATCTTAAAAAATGTTAAAATGCTTTTAATTCTGTCTATCTTATGTTCTAGAATGTTAGTAATTTCATGACATTTCAGAACTTTGCTTTTTTACTTGTTTGTTTGGTTTAAATACTATGTTTTGATATGATGATTGTCATCATTGTTCACATTACCATTCTATAAGCTTAGATTGGTTAGAACTCAGTTGTTGTACTAGTTCTAAATTATTTGCTTTATTGATTGTCCTTTTTAATTGATTTATTTATCTGTACCACTTGAGAATCAGTTCTATATAAACACAGTGTTTTTCAGATGTCCTTTAGCCTTTGAGAAAGGATTGCGGTCAGTCCAAAACATGTCAGGCTGATGTTTTTATTCACGGTTTAAAATAAATTCTTTTATTTATGCATCCCTCTCTTTTGAGTTTGTGTGTGCCAGAACCTTTGTTTCAATAGTTCACTCCTTTGGTTCTTTGTGCACCACTTCCCAGTGGGCACTCATTTGGGAAGAAAGCCTCATGCACTATAGAGACAAGTAGGGTTGGAGCTAATATGACTGAGCATACTATTATTATGAATTGGTTACTAACATAGGAAACATTGATAATATCGTTTGATTTGGCTTGATTGTAATAGTGAACTGGCTATAATATAAGAAAATATGGTTTTGTGGAAAATATATCAAAAATAAATTAAATATTATATATATGTATTTAATTAACAGTTCCCCAGAAGAAGCTACTGGTTGGAGAACCGTTGGGATACTACTAGAAAAAAATCAAGAAATAAAAGTTGAACATTTTAAAGGAACTTTGTATGTGTTATGGCTGAATAGCTAGAGCGGTCGTCAAAATCTGAAGTTAGTTTGAGTGCTTGACAATGAATCATTTAAACCTATCACCTAGTATCCTGATTCCCCTCCCAGACAGATGCAGATCATCATGCTAGTATAGGCCTGTATCCCTCCAGGTGGACCCCTAGTCCCTAAAGAATCCAAAACCCTGATCTCTGCATCAGTTTTCCAACCATTCATTGAGTCACATGGTACAGAGTACCCTAGCCTCATTCATGCCATAGACAGGCAGCAGCTCTGAGAAGGTTACCATGCATGCTACTTGTCTAAGGCCCATCTCCAACTCCACAAACTCCTCCTGCATTAATCTGATCCCATTCCCAGCCAGGTCATTTTTCCCTAGGTGGACAATGATGTCCATCTCCCTGTCTCATGCAGCTGCTTCAATGATCCTGAGGATTCACTTCGTGTCCCTCCAAGCCATGGCACCAGGCAGGCACCTTACCTCCTACTCCCCTCCCCCCCAGTTCTATCCCCCAATGATTGAGTCCCCCACCAGAAGTTGTTTCCTTCCTCTGTGGGGATCCATGTCTCCCTACTGTGGGTCTCCTTTGTGGAGGTTCCCAGCATCCTCCTTGGCCTCCACTGTGGGTGCCTCCATAGAGGAATCATGCTGCACCAGAACAGCATATGAATTGTGAAGAGGTACAACTGGAAGAATGCACTTCTGTTCTACCACACACAGCCTCCTAGAAACCACTGTGGTCCAATCACAATTTGAAGATAGAGGGGAACAGCTCAGAGATAATGTGAGGAAGTATTTTTTTTCATGGACAGGGTTGTGGATGCATGGAACAGCCTTCCTGAGGAGGTAGTGGAGTCAAAAACAGTGGGGGAAATCAAGAGTGCATGGACAGACATAAGGCAATTCTAGTGGGGTGTAGGAGGAGGTAGGCTGTTGGTTAACTAGGATCTGCAGCCTATGCATTAGGTAGAGAAATGGACAGACTAGGTGGGCCAAGCGGTCCTTATCTGCCATCAAATTCTATGTTTCTATGTAAGTGCTCTTCTTTCTTGGCAACCTCTGAAGCAGTGGTAGTAGCTCTGGTGGTCCATGAGTGGGGTAGGAGGTTTCCCGAATCCTTGCCAGGATGGCCTGGAGATGAGCAACCTCCTCCCTCATACCAGAGAGATGCCTGCAAATAGGGCAGCATCGCAGCCTCTGGAATATCTCCCAGAAGACTGACTCCCCACAGCCAGTGCATTGCACCACTTCCCACATGTCTCTCTCCCTGCCTGTTAAATTTTTTTTTTTGCAGGTAGTGTGTGCGAGCATGTGCATGCATTTACCCCATACGCAGTGCAGCATGCTAGGCTGTTAAGGATATGACAGGTGTATATCCTCCAGTCCTCCTCACTGCCTTCTCACATTGCTTGCCTACCTTTAGGTCATCTGATACGACTACCCCCAGGTCCCTTTCCATTTTTGTTGTTGTTAGTACCTCCCCCCCATTGTGTACTCTTCCTCTGGGTTTTTGTTTTACAGGTGCATTACTTTGCACTTCTTTGCATTGAATCTAAGCTACAATACATTTAACCATTCCTCCAACCTTGCTAAGTCCCTTCTCATCCTATCCACCCCCCTTTGAGTTTCGGCCCTGTTGCAGAACTTTGTGTCCTCTGTAAAGATGCATACTTTTACTTCCATCCCCTCTGCAATGTCACCTATAAAGACTTTAAAGAGGACTGGTCCCAGTACCGAACCCTGCAGGACCCCACTAGTAACCCCCTTTTTTTGAAGTGGACTTTGTTAACTATTACTCTCTGTGTCCTGTTTTCTAGCCAATTTTTTTGAGACCCACTCCTAGGCTGGCTAACTTGTTTATTAATATTTTGTGTGGGACTGTGTCAAATGTCTTGCTAAAGTATAGATAGGCCAGATCCACAGTCCCTCCCGGTCCACTACTTTGGTCATCCAGTCAAAGAAATCTATTACATTTGTCTGACATGACCTTCTCACCATGAATCCATGCTTCCTTGGGTCCTGTGCCCCACTGGCCTCCAGGAACTCAACAATTCTTCCTTTCAGAAGTGATTCCATAATTTTCCCTACCACCGAGGTTAAAGTAACTGGTCTGTAGTTTCCTGCCTCTGCCTTGCTCCCACTTTTGTGATGGGGAATCACATGTGCCCTCTTCCGGTTCTCAGGTACCACATCATCTTCCCATGATTTGTTAAAAAGGGTATTCAGTGGTGTCACTAGTTCTCCCCGTTTGTTTAGAATCCTGGGCGAATCACATCAGGCTCCATTGCTTTGTCTACATTCAGGTTCATGAGTTCTTGCAGGACCCATTCTTCTGTGAATGGACTGGTATCAACCCCCCTATTAAGAGTGCTTCTGTTGTTTGGTTTGAGTACCTCCCTTTCCTCTTCATTTGTGAATACTGAGCAAAAGTATTCATTCCGTATCTCTGCCTTTTCACTGTCACCCTCTGTCCACCCCCCCAACCCCTTTATTAAGCCTTACTGTCCCTCCCTTGATCTTCTTTTGCTCCCTAATGTACATATAAAAAGCTTTTCTTCCCCTTCTTAAGTGAGTTGGCTATCTTTTCTTTGGATTGGGCCTTTGCTATTCTGACTGCCTTCCTTGCCTCTTTCTGCTTTAACTGATAAAGCTCTCTGTCCTGCTCCTTCTGTGTTTCCTTATATTTCCTGAATGCTATCCTTTTCTCCTTAGCCTTCCCTGCCACCTCCTTTGAGAACCATAGCATTTTTTTTCTTTGTTGTGTTTTGTTGATTTGCTTAACACAAAGGCTTGTTGCCTCTGTGATGGCTGTTTTGATTACTCCCCATTGTTCCTTCACCCCTCCTTCTTGCCTGCTTGCTAGTGCTTTTCTGAGGCACTCTCTCATTTTCCCAAAGCCAGTCCTCCTAAAGTCCAATACTCTTGCTTTTGTATGGCTTGATTGTATGGCTATGTTTATCGTGATCCACACTGTTTGGTGGTCGCTTGTTCCCAGTTGGCTACCCACTTCTAAATCCGAGATTCTTTCTCCATCCCCATTTGAGAGTACCAGGTCTAAGATTGCTCCCTCCCAAGTGAGTTCCAATACTAGCTGTCTGAGGCATGCCCCTTGTAGGGCAACAAGAATGACCCTGCTTTTGGATGTGCCTGCAGCAAAGGTGCTCCAGTTAACATCTGGCATATTCAGGTCCCCCATCAACAACATCTCCCCTTTTTCTGCTCTTCTAAGGATGCCTTCCCTCATTTCCTTATCCATTTCCTCCCTCTGAGATGGGGGTCTATATACAACTGCAGTGCGGACTGTGGTGCCATTTCCTGTTTCCAAGGTGACCTACAGAACCTCCTTTCCTCTCTATGTACCATTTAGTTCAATTGCTTTGATCCCTTACATTATGTAGATAGCTACTCCACACTATCTTTTACCCTCCCAGTCCCTCCTGTAGATTATTTACCCTGGTATGTTGACATCCCAGTCATGGTTCTTTGTGAACCATGTTTCTGTGACTGCTACAATATCCAGGCATCCCTCTGCCATCAAGGTCACTAGTTCAGGAAGCTTGTTACCCATACCATGGACACTGGCTCTCATCACCCTCCATTTTTTGATGGCCTTACACCTTATTGCCCCATCTCTGTTCTTACTGCCTTTGCCTTTTCCTCAATGTACCCCTGTTCTTCTCCCTATCAAACTCTCTGCCTTGGTGTTTACCTTCTTAACTGCCCTGCTTTGTTAGGGGAGGCCAGGAATTCTCTGCTCCTTTTCAGTGCCTCCCCCTTGGCTAGTTTAAAAGCTTGCCAATAAAGCATTTAAACCTATCACCTAGAATCCTGGTCCCCCTACTGGACAGATGCAGACCATCATGCATGCATAGGCCTACATCCTTCCAGGTGGACCCCCAGTCCCCAATAAAGCCAAAACCCTGTGCTTTTCAGCAGTTTTTAAACAATTTATTGAATCCCATGATGTGGACTACCCTAGTCTCACCCATGCCATAGACAGGCAGCACCTTTGAGAAGGTTACCGTGCATGCTACTTGTCTAAGGCTCTTCCCTAACTCCACAAACTCCTGCACTGCTCTAATCCCATTCCCATCTCAGTCCTTTTTCCCTAGGTGTACATTGATGTCCAGTTCCCTCTCCAGGGCAGCTGTTCCTGCAATCCTGAGGATTCACTTCCTGTCCCTCCAAGCCATGGCTCTGGGCAGGCACATTTACCTCCCTCTCCCCTCCTTCCCATAGTTCTACCACCCTAATAACTGAGTCCCCCACCAGGAGCTATATCCTTCCTCTGTGAGGTCCCATGCCACCCTCCTATGGGTCTTCTTTGTGGAGGTTCCCAGTATCTTCCCTGGTCTCCACTGTGGATGCCTCCATAGAGGAACCACACTAAACCAGAATGGCTTATGAATTGTGGACAGATCCAACTGGAGGGATGCACCTCTGTTCCATCACCCTAACCCTCCATGAGCCCACCGTGTTCCAACCACTCCACTTTTTTGGCAATCTCTGAGGCAGCAGTGCCAGTCCTGGTGATCCCTGGGTGGGGGAGGAGGTTTCCCTACTCCTTGCCAGGTCAGTCTGGAGATGGGTCACCTCCTCCTCTCTCAGAACAGAGTGGTACCTGCAAATAGGGCAGCATCACAGCCTCCATAATGTCTTCTGGAAGTATTTTGCCTCACAGCTACTGCATTGCATCCCTCCCCACATGTCTCTCTCCCTTCTGGTTTAAGATTTTCTTTTTCTCTTTTTTGTTAGTGTATGTGAGTGAATGCATTCATTAACCCCTATGCAGTATACTGGGCTGTTAAAGGAATGGTGAATGTCCTTTGCCCTTTTGGGGAAGTAATGTCAAAATCCCTGGTGTAAAGGAAATTACCTTCAGTCCACAGGCACTACAGGCAGTTGAAGAAATGCTCAAAAAAACTAGCATATTCTTAAGGTACAGACAAAATTAAGAAATGTGACATCTAGTTGACCCAGGATAACATGCAGATGAGGAAGGAACCTGTCAGATTTATTGACACACAGTTCTAAGAGACCAGGAAGGAACATGATGTTGAACAGACCAAAAGTAAATTTTAAGGTGTGGGAGTTGTGCTGCATGCCAACACATTCAGGTGTGAAAGGAATTTCCTTTACCAGTATGTGGAATTAAACATGAGGTAACATCTTTGATTACATGCAATTCGGAAGCAATTGTGTATATAGCAATTTGTTCCTGTGGAAAATATTATGTGGGATAAGCAGTGAGCAAGTTTTAGACCAGAATGTTGGAACATTTATAGTGTATTAAATTGAAAAAAAATGAAGAACGGTTTAGCAACTCATGTGTCCTAAAAAGGTCTTGAGCATACTTTCAGGTTCCTGGGACTTGGACAAGGGATAATGATGTGTAGGGAGACCTTTTGGTAATACAGTGGAACCCTCTTATAATGGACTCATTTGTGCAAGCAGATTTTGTCCATTATAAGGGGTGTCTGTTATATCCTAAAATCTTAAAATATGAATCTCCTCCATCGCATCTCAAACACAGGAATTAAAATTAGAACATGCCCCTCCTCTGTCAACCATATGTATGGGGAACTGCTATTTGTAGATGATTGGGGACTAAGCAGTAAACAAGATTGGAAGATTTTGCTGTGCAGTACCTGTACTCATTGGGATCAGTGGGCTGAGAAGTAAATGTGATTGGTAAGATTTTTCTGTACAGAACCTGTGCTTATTAGGGGATCAGGAGGGTACAGGAGTAATCCCCTGGAATAAAGTCTCAGGTATCAGGCATCAAGGGAGATGAGTGATGTCTTTATAGTGCCGGACAAAACAGCTGGATACTGAGATGAAAATTAGCCAACAATTTGCAGTATGTAACAGGGTTACAGAGGAGCTCACAGTGTCTGCTATACAGGAGATGCAGAGTATGGTATAAATGGGATTTTTAATATTACTGGCATAGCTTTTGGCTTTTGACAAAGCAAGCTATCTGTTATAAGTGAGTGTCCACTATAAGTGCGTCCGTTATAAGTGGGTTCCAATGTACAAACTTAGAGTGTCCTCCCCTCCCCAGCATAAATTAACATTTCCAATTGGCTCCTTTTCTAAAGAAATGGAAATAACATGAATGGCCTGGATATTCAAACAGGTTGCGCAACCCACCAATGCACCCTGGTGCAGTATTAAAAGGGACATGTTGTGCTGCACAACTCCCAGTGCGCCAAGACGCACTGGTAATGTATGTGGTGCAAGTGCGGGGGGCATGCCCATGCATATGCGGCACATCCCGATATTCAGCCCAGGATGCTGGAACCACATTAATTTTGTGCAGGTCTTTTAACTCACTTACGCTGTGTACTGTGTATTTGGTAGCCCCTCGTGGCACTGCCATCTTGTGCATACCCCCAGTCACCTTCTGTACTGTTCTGGTTGCCAGTTTTTGTCCTCGCCTGCACTCTGCCTTACCTGTGCTCAGCAAGTTCTGCTCCTCCCTTCTCTTTTTTGTTTGTCTTAGTCCCCACTTGCCCTACATTTTATATTGCTTTGCTTGTAACTCCTGATGAATACCATGCTCGAAAGTTGTTACACTGTGAATTTTCTGCTCCCATAGACTCGTTGGTGGCCTTGCGGTGGTTGAGCATTTTGAACGCTGACCCTGAGCTGTGCCATAAAAGCCAAATAAGCTGTACTGCCTAATAACATACTGTGCTTAGCCTGTCTGTATTACTGGTGCTTGCAATTCTGTTTGACCCTATCGCTAACTGTTCTGCCCCCCCATCAGCCACTCACACCCCTGTTCAGTCTCCCCCCGCCCCTGCCCAATTGCTGAAATACTCACCCCCTGTTCCTTTTCTCCCTCAGGACTTCACAAAAGATGAGGTCGTGGTCGTGAGGGCTGACTGCGAGGGTCCTCTCCAACTCCCACCCTCCGAAGCTGGACTCCTGACCGGAATTATTTTACACCAGGTAACTAACTGGCCTGAGAAAGCGCTACCAGGAGATACACTTCACTTGTGGCACCTTTGTGTGGAATCACCAGCTCGCATGTTGAGAGCAACTCCTTCCTCGCTGCACTAGTTGCTGCTGCTGCCGCTGCTGTGGGAAGGACTGGCCCTGCTGGCTGCGCTGGCTGCCCCGCCACCCCCACCACCACCCATAGTCGGCACTTGGTTTTGTAGTGAAGGTCACGTGTGCAAATTCTCCTGTTAGCCCAGTTTACTTTAGCAGGATATATTTTCCTGCCGCTAGGGGCATTTTCTTTCTTTCTTTTTTTCCCTTTTTTTCTTTCCTCCACTAGTCTCTGCAGCTATTCTCCTGAACCTGCAGTTAGCTTCTGATCACCTCCTTTTCACTCACCCCCCCACCCCATCACTCCACTACCTTCACCAATCTGCCTGCCTCCGGCGGCCACTCTTCCTGCCAGGTCCCTCTCCAGCCATTGAATCATCCCTCTCCAGCTATTGAATCATCTTACGCCACACCCAACCCCAGAACATGGCCCCTCGCACCCGGTCTGATCTCCTCACTGGCCACCCGGATCACCTTTCCGCCCCAGCTCTTGCCACTCTCCCTTCTGCCTGGTGTGCGGCCAAAGGGCTAAAGATAGCACACTTTAACATCTGCAGCATCCTCCGGAATATTGCAGAATTAACAGCTTGGGTTGCCCTCTATAAACCAGATATCCTTGGCATCTCTGAATCCTGGCTCAAGCCAAGCACCTCTGACTCGGCCTGCTCCATCCCGGGCTACAGCCTCGCACAGCGTGATAGGGCAGGTGGCAAGCACGGGGGGGTGTACTCCTCTACTATAAGGAGCACCTAAATTTGTCCTTAGTTGCTCACTCTTCACTTACCCCCCCACCCTGTGAGTTCCTCCACACCCTCCTCCTCTTTGGCCACACAAAAAAGGTGCACATTGTCTGCGCCTATAACCCTCCTAAGGGTGGCATCTTGGGGCTCTCCTCCATGCTCGAGCAGCTCAGGGAGAGGGTTGGCCCCAATGAGCTCCTCATCCTTGGGGACCTTAACCTTAACTGGCTGGGGCCCTACCACAAGCAGTTCGAGCCGCTGCTTTCTGGCCTCACACTCAGCCAGGTCATCACCGAACCCACTCGGCCCTCCCACCGCGGCGACCCAGGAATGCTCATAGACTGGGTGATGAGCAAGCGACCTGAGAACATCATCCACTCCGGGACACTTCCTGATTCCATCTCTGACCACTCCCCCACCTACTGCATCTGGGGTCATGCCTCTCCCAAAATCCCCAGTCGTGTGCTTCTGATGAGGGACTACTCCAAGTTCTTGACCAGCCACTACCTTAATGACCTTCGGATGGCTGACTGGTCTAGGATCACCTCCACTAGTGACCCCATTGCTGCCCTAGACCACTTTATTGCAGTACTTGTCCCACTGCAAAACAGGCACGCTCCCTTCTCCAAGAGGATAGTCCGTGGCACAGCTACAAAGTGGCTCCACAGTGACCTTCTCTCACTCATGAAACTGTGAGACAAAAGCTGGGTGAGACACAGGCTCTCCCGCAATAATGCTGACCTCCTGGTCTACCGCCAGCTGAGAAACTCCTGCACGCGAGCTATACGAGCTGCAAAAAGTGAGTTCTGCAGAGCTGCCCTGCTCGCCTCAGAAAAAAAACCCCGGCGTTTTTGGACTAAGTCGGAGGGTCGGCCAAGGCCCAGCCCACCGATATGCTCATAGGGGGGGACCAACTGCAATAACCCCCTAACCATTGCCACCACGCTCAACCAATTGTTCATGGACCTGCTGGCCTCTCTCCTCCCCCAGGCTCTGCCCCTCAACCACAGGGGGAGCCTCCTCCTACCCGCCCCCCTTCTACCTCAAAAGAGTCACTATTGACGAGACCCAGAAACTCCTCACCGGCCTCTCCCACCACATGGGAGCTGGTCACGATGGCCTGGAGCCGAAGCTTCTAAGCCTGGGGGCTCCTCTCCTCACTCGTCTGCTAGCCCACATTTTCAATGCATCACTGATCTCTGGGGTACTCCCTGATCTGTAGAAGGTCGCCAAGGTCATCCCTGTACTCAAACATGGCGACCCGAAGGACATAAACAACTATCGGCCCATTGCTATTCTCTGCACTGCCAGTAAGCTCCTCAAAAAGGTGGTTGCAATGCAACTCACCCTCTACATCCAGGGACACGATGTGCTGTCCCCTGCCCAGCATGGTTTCCGTAAAGGGCATAGTACATCTACCGCCCTTGCAGTGGTCACCTCCCAGATCCAGTCTGCAACTGACCAAGGCAAATTAACTGGGGCCATCTTCGTTGATCTGTCAAAGGCCTTTGACCGGGTGGATCACCCTCTCCTCCTCTCTGCCCTGCAGCCCCATGGTTTTTCCCTCAATGCCGTCACCTGGTTCACCAACTACCTTAAGGGCAGGCAGAAATACACCTGTTTTAACCGTACCCTCTCACCCCCCTCCCCAGTGAACAGTGGGGTGCCCCAAGGATCCGTCCTCGGACCAATCCTGTTCTTCCTGTTTATAAACGAGCTTCCCTCTGTCACTTTCAATGGGCACCTAACACTCTACGCTGATGATCTAGTCATCCTAGCCAGCTCTCAGAACATCACCTCCTTCAACTCCCAGCTCAACGTCGATTTTGCCCTTATAAGGAGCTGGCTTGATGGACACAAACTCACAGTGAACCTCAAGAAAATGCAGACCTTGCTCTTCGGCTCCACGACCAAAACCTCCTCCTGCACGATCCCCCTCAAAATCCATGGTTCTAGTAACTCCCTCCTCCCGAACGCTGACTGTGTAAAATACCTGGGCATCACTCTCGATGCCCAACTGGACCTCACCACGCACATTCGCACCATTTGTAAGGCAACTAATGCCAAGCTTGGCCTAGCCTACAGGGCTAGGGACTGCCTCACCCCTGCAGCTCGGCTTGCCATTGCTAAGGGGATTCTACTCCCCACACTCTCCTATGGGCTCGTAGCCTTTGCACCTGTCCCATCCTCCAACCTCACCAAGTGGGACACCACATACAATAATGCATGCCGCTTCACACTTTCGGCCCCCCGTCTCACACACCGTTGTGAGCTTTACTCTCTACTAGAATGGCTCCCCCTGAGAAGTTCCGGACCTATACCCTTGGCAACTTCATTGACAACATAATCAGAATGGCCACTCCTGCCTCGCTCGCCCTTCCACTAAAACATGTCTCCCCTGTCTACAACCTTCGGTCGTGCACTGCTAAGGACTGTCGGGCCCCCAAGACCCGCACCCTCACAGGCGATCGGGCCTTCACCATCCTTGCACCTAAACTGTGGAACTCCCTCCCTGCCCACATTCGTGCCTCCCACTCCCACTCCTGCTTCAAATCCTCCTTATGGAACTTCCTAAAAACCGCGTCCACCTGTCTGTGTTAAGCACCCACCTGCCCCCCCAGCATGCAGTCTCCCTCATTGAATACCTCTGCTGCTGACTATCGCCTCAGGCACTTACCACTCCTGGTGGAGTGGCGCTATCTCTCTTAGTCCTTCACTCACCTGAGCCGGTGCCTACCCCTCCCTCCCTCTCTCTATAGGAATCTAGGCTGGCCTCTACTAACCCAGGTTTCTCCTAACTGTACCTTCTGCCTCTCTCCTGTTCATGTTGCTCTTGCTGTATTCCCCCAACTATCTGTTGGATGTACCACCCACATTCCTGATACCACTTCGATGTCTAACTCCCTCATTGCTGCTCTTGCTGTGAATTCCGAAACTGTTTGTCGTTACCTCTGTATCACCCTATGGTGGAGCATATTGCTCTTGCATGAAAACTCTATTGTATTTGCCAACTGTTGGAGCATGTGGCTCCTGTATGTAACCCAACTGTTGGAGCATGTGGCTCCTGTATGTAACCCAACTGTTGGAGCATGTGGCTCCTGTATGTTAACCCAACTGTTGGAGCATGTGGCTCCTGTATGTAACCCAATCTGTTGGAGCATGTGGCTCCTGTAAGTAACCCAACTGTTGGAGCTAGTAGCTCCTGTATGTAATTGTTTTGTCCCTATGGATACCCTGTAACTCTCCCGGGTCGCTCCTGAAAATAGGCACGTTGCTGTCTAGTGTGCTTACCTGGTTAACAGAAGCAAATAAATAAATAAATGTGCGGCGCATATGCTGGCACAAACCCGCTTTGCACTGCTCAGGGGGGCACAAGGATGATCCTGGTAAAACCAGAAGCAAGTCCTGGCCACCCACAGGTGAGCTGCCATATTGCAGGGTGCAACATGGCAGCCGCCAGCCGTGGGTTGCCACCCGCCCACCCAGAACACTGTCCATAGGCTCCCTGCCCTGGGAGCACTGTGCTCCCCCGCCCCATCGCCCTATCGGGGGCATCTTTACAATACATCCCTGGTGATCCAGTGGACCACTCCCCATCGCCCGATCACGGGCATATGTTTAAATCATCCCTAGTGGTCCAGTGGAACCACCCTCTGCTTCCTGATTGCAGGCAGAGATGGCGAAGGTATTCCTGGTGGTTCATTCACATAATGGGCCTGTGTAGTACAGTATGGTCTGCATGCCCATTGGTCCACGATGTGGACCGACAGGTGTACAGACCGTACTGTATGCAGTCAGTCTGTGGGTGGCTGGGTAGCATGCGCGCAGGGTGCTGTCACCCGCCACTGACGGGGGGGTGCTGGGTGGTGGGGGACCGCAGGGCGGGTGGGGAGGGTACCACTGGACCACCAGGATTACGTTTGCCATCTTCACCCATGATCTTGCACTGGGGGGGTTCCACTAGATGACCAGGGATGATTTAAACATATGCCTATGATCAGGTTATGGAGAGAGGTCCACTGGACCACCAGGGATATTGTCACCATATGCACATGATCAGGAGATGGAGAGCAGTCCAATAGACCTCCTGGGATATTTTAAACATATGCACATGATCAGGCAATGGAGTGTGGTCCACTGGACCACCAGGGATAATTTAAACATATGCCCGTGGTCATGCGTACGGGAGCAGGGTCAACCACGGGACTGCAGGGCATTGATCCCCGACAGCTGCAGCCTGGCAGGGCACCAGGCACAAGTCATCGGGGATCAGCACACCACATGCAAATGGGGCCATAATGACATGCAAATGGGGCCATTTGTGCCTTGCATGCATTATGGCCTCATTTGCATTCTCAGTGCTGAATATCACATTTGCTGTGCCTAGCACAACTGAACTTGCACTGGTGCATCCCCCTGCTGCCCTTCTGCCACTTGCACTGGTGCAGTGCCACTGCGCCGTGCACAATGCGTGTGCCCTCAGTGCCATATTCAAAGCTGCTGAGCCATGGCGCAGCACCGTTGAATATCACATGGTCCATGCCCTGGTGCAGCCCAGTGGTGCTGCGCCCAGGCTTGCACCACAGTCGGGCGCAGTCTGAATATCCAGTCCAATATGTATAAATGGAGAGTAAAATGCCAGTTTTGAACTATAGCTGGAATGAGCATAACACACTGCTGGATTTTCATTACTACCTTATGGTTTGTTGAAAAGTCCACTCTTTTTGAACTAGACATTGCTATATTAAATAATAATGGGGCTAGTTGGTGTTGTGCCTTTTTATATATTTTTCATGGTCGCACTATGTGATGGGGATTGATTTATATGAACGTTGACATATTTATTTATTTATGACTTTGGTAACGTGGTAGGTGCACTGATCCCAAGGGCGGTTTTCAGGCATGACCTGGGCCACATACAGTGGCACAGAGTTAAACACAAACAACAATGCATAGAACAGTAGACAGTCTGACAAATAATAAAAGGTTACAATAGTACACAAGATATAAGATAGCAAAATACATAAATCCACATGATACAAGGTGATATAGTATATAAATCCAATTCGCATATACATATATAGATGGAACTGGGAAAACTGACTGTGTTTTTTTAAAAATTAAAAAATTAGATACTAGTAATGCTATTTATAAGTTAGATATACAGTATATGTTTTATATCATTAGTGACATTTATATGAATGAATGAATTGTAGGTGTATACCACATGATAGCGATAGTGATTCACCACTGGACTAAAAATAGTCATGTCACTGACACTGAGCTATAAAGATCCTTACTAGGACACTAAGGGCCAGATATTCAAATCTTTGCCCCTGGGCTAAATTAGCACTGCCCGGTGGGCAAACTTAGCCCAGAGCACAAAGCAAGCTATATTCAAAAGGAATAGCCCGGGGCAAACAGCTTCTGAATATAGCATGGCAATGAGGCTGGGCAAACTGGGCTGGGAGAGCAGGGCAAACTTAGCCCTGGAATAAGACAGCTCTGAATATAGCAACCAGGAAGTGCAGACCACAACAGCAACACAGTGCACAGCGATGTGAAGGTAGCTAGAGGCGATTCATGTGGCCAATGTGTGTTCCAGCAAATGTATGGACCCAGTGCAGCTGCAGGGACCAGCCTAGGGGAAAGTACAGTTTGCAAAACAGTATAATAGTCCCCGAACCGTTAGAGCGGATCTAAAGCGTTTGCGCAGGATTAGCGCGGAGCTAAGCTGTTTGCCCGGTGCAAACACATTTGCCCGGTGCTAAACTTTGCCATATTCAAAAGTGACATGCAAATGAGCCTACTTAGGTAGTCTCTGGGCAAACATCCAGATCAGCATCTCATTATGCCCTGATTTGCATGCAGTTTGCCCAGCGTTACTGTAGGTCAGTCAGAAAGTACAGGGGCAGCCAGGTCTGACCGCAGCTCCACCTGTAGGTCTGTCTGGCAGTGCACAATGATAGCTGTGGGCTACTTGTAAACAGTACAGCACAGCATAGCATATTGTATCCCAGGGGACAACACAGCATAGGCACAGGTGGTGGTGGTGGTGCTGCATGAACCTGTAACACTGTAGGGCATGCTACAGTGCACAGCAGACACCACAGTAGCAAGGGGGCCAGTAGTGTGAGGGACACAGCACTGCCTATGGTGTGTAGGGCAGTGACGCTGACTGCACTGTACACAGTGACAGGCCAAACTTGCAGGTGTTTTCTGACAGTGGACATTACTGTTACGCTGTTGTGTGATCCACAGATGTTGCACCTGTGGCATGGGATGCACACAGTGACATATACATGGCCGGCTGTGTGTGCTGTGGCATCTGTACAGTTGTGCTGTATGTGGCTGGGGGGCACGTAGGATCTGACAGGCACACAGGTGGTGGGGTATCCCCACTACTGGCCCATGTGCACTGCATGCTGTGTCCCAGTCTGGTGGCCACATCTGCGCTGTGGTGAGGTCTGACCACCCGTACACCCTCCTCTCAATGGCCACCATGCCCACAGTGCTGCCTGTGTGTGCTGGCATCTGTTGGGCACCACAGCCATATGGTCTGCAGGTGTGTGCTGTATGGCCACACTATCATGATGTCTCCCGTGGGCCTGATCACCCCTTACTGCTGTGCATGGCTGGGACCTGTGGCAGCTGTTGGCATCATGGTGGTGCCATCAGTGAGCAGCATGTGTCCTCCATGTGTGGCAGTTTCTAAGTGTCAGACTCATATGTTAGGGTTGCGCAAGCCACGCTAACACTGCACAAAGTAACAATGTCACACAAAGCTGTTTGCCCAGGGTTAAGACTAGCATTTCCTTGGCGGTAATTTATTCTACGCTATGGGTCACGCTAAATCATGCTAAACACCTTAGCATGGCTCTAGTCGCTGAATATCTCATTGCACCTGTATTCATGTTCACTTTGCCCCTTGCATATCATTATGCCAGGTGTTAATGTGGTTTGCCTGCGCTATTTGGCCTTTTGAATATAGCAGACCCGCGCTAAACCCGCACAAACATTTTTTGCCCAGCACAAAGCTTTGAATATCTGGCCCTAAGAGTCATCTAGAAAATGTGTCAGTGTGACCTGAAACGTTGATCCAGTATGCATGAGGGAGGGGGGTATTACTCTTGTTTACAATATATGGAACCCTGTGTGGCTTTTAGTGAATTTAAAATACAAACAGTATTTTATCGTGACCTAGTGGTGGTTGAACCTTTGTCCTGGATGTTTGAGTTGAGTTTTCTGACTTTCTCGTACCAGGGTATTTTTGGGCAGCATGTGAGGTGGGTGCCTGAAGTAAGGCACCGTCTGAAATAGCGAGGCAATGTTGGCTAAAGCCCGAATGGCGATGGGGTGGTAGGGCCACAGGATGTGGCAGGGTGGGCGACTGCAGCAACAGGATGTCACTATACATACATGTGTGCGGGGGGGAGCAAGCATGGCGAGCATGGGCTGGGAAGGGGCGGAGGGGATGTAGGGGGTGGTGCTGCTGTCGGCTGCTGAGCTGCACTGTGTCATCGGGGGTTGGTCTCCGCTTGCAGTGCAGAAGGTACTGGGTTCAGGTCTGGGACTGGGCACTAGTGCAATTTTGTTGTGCCCGGCCCAAAACTTGCTGTTTTTTTGCTCCTGTCCCCCCCCCCAACATGCACCCCCCTGGATTTGAGAATCCTTTAGTAGGGGGGTGAAAGCCCCCCGCATGAGGATGTGTGGGGGGGGCACAGTCCCCCAAGAAAGCAAAAAACTAAGTCCCTGGCGCCGTTCTTTCCATGCACCGAGGATGTCAATGTGGCAAAAATGTTTTCACCGCTCTGACTTAACGATAACGTGGCTCACTGTTAAGCAGTCATTGGTATCACATACAACCACTTTTTTGGGTTCTGTTCCAGTGTGTCCTGAGCCCCTCCTTCCTCTTTATGTTTCATGGTTGACTAGAATGTTATCCTGGTGGAGAGTGTTTTGTTCCTGTGCTTTCCCCAACTGGCTATCTCAGTTATTTTATTTTCAGACTGCTTCCCTCCTTTGACATAATGGGTGATGTGAGCTGCCTCACTTGGAACGTGTGTGGACTGCACTCTCCAGCCAAGTGTAAATTTGAAGTCACAGTTAATTTTTCTTCAAGGAACCAAGGTCCTGGCAGTGGACTCAGTTTCTCTCTGGAAAGATTGGGTTGGGCAAGTACTGCATTCATCATTCCCATCTAAAACAGTTGGGGGCTAACCACTCTTCTGTATAAAAAACTAAAATGGCAGTAGCACCTTTGTGAATTAGCACGCTCATACCATGAGCTGCATTTGAACTCCAGAATATAAGCTATGTGTCAGTAATTCTGTAGATGTACAAGCCACTATGCAAAAGTTACTTTACTTGTGGATATGTACCTTAAGAGATGTACATTCGAAAAAGGAAAACAAAAACATCTGTTTATAGAAATACTGGTTGTGTGTGCTATGTGCTGCATCCCCCCCTTTTCTTTTCACTTTCTCTTTATCTACTTTTTCCCTCATTGCATTCTCCGTTGTAGCAGTAGTTGCATGCTGACATTCATTCAGCCTTTGTGCTGAACATGCATAAGGAGATTGTGTGGGCAGTATTTTTTCTGACTGCTCTAAGGAATGGCTGTAGCATGTGTGATGCTGCAGAGTAAAGCTGGCAAGTTTCCCCAGGAAACTACAGACCAATCTCCATCCTTCCCCCCCTCCAAAGCCTTGGAAAAGATCATTGCTGACCAAATAACAGACTACCTCATCGTGCACAACCTCTTCTGCATGGAGCAGCATGGCTTTCGCCAAGGTTTCAGCACCACAACTGCCCTCGTAGAGTTATCCACCTTCACTCACTCCGCCCTAGACAAAGGGCACCTCACAGGGGCAGTCTTCATTGATTTGTCAAAGACCTTTGACACAGTCTGCCACCCTCTTCTCATTAACACCCTCACACAACTTGGTTTTACCCCAGGCCCAATAAGCTAGGTCACCAACTACCTCACAGCCTGAACCCAGTGCGTTAAAATCAATACTATCCTCTCTAGCTCCCATCAGGTCCAGTCCTGTGTTCCCCAAGGCTCTATTCTGAGGCCATTACTTTAGTTTGTACCTAAACACACTGCCCAATGCCCCCTTTGAAAACATACTCCTTTGCATCCCTCCCCAACCCTGCCCAACTCCAGCTTGCTCTGCAATCCTCTTTTGCTCAGATGGAGCAGTGGTTCATTGACCACAGGCTTGTAATTAGCCTTAAAAAGACAAAATCCCTGCTGTTCACCCACAATCAGAACGAACTCAAGTGGTTCAGCACTGTCTATTTAGTCCCTCTCCCACCACCCTCTTGAGCAGGTTACCTTATACAAATTCCTAGGTATCATCTTCTACTCTGCCCTCTCCTTTCATGACCACATCCACACCCTCTGCTCTGCCATAAATTCACGGATAGGCTTGCTGTACCAGCACAGAGTCTGTCTCCCCCTAGAAGCGCTAAGACTCGTCATTGACTCATCAGTCTCATCCCTAGTGGACTATGGACTTCTGATATACGATGCAGCATACAACACTGCCCTGGGCAAAATCAAGCTGTCACTCAACAAGGCCTGTTGGCTACTGAAAGGGACTGATAGGCTCACCCACACCTGCATGCCATATTGCTTGTCAAACCTCCTCTCCCCTGATGAGTGGCTACTCTACCAGACCTGTTTGCTCACCCAAAAAATCCACACTGGCTTAACCCCCCACAGTCTGTCCAAATTAGTCAGTGCCTCCATGCCCACTGTCCCCACATGAAGCTCCACAAAAACCTCTCTATTAGTCCCAAGGGTCAGGACAGCCCTTGCTCAGAGGCCTTTCCGTTACAGGGCCCCTACCTTGTTTAACACTCTCCCACCTAGTATCACACCCGAGCACAGAATTGGGCCATTTAAATCTGCCCTCCGTAACCACCTTCTCAACTCCCATGATTGCAACTGCAAATAATCGCAGCCCCATCTGGTCCTGCCCCAACCAGTTGGCCATCTCCACCCACCTTGTCTATGTATCAGTGGGCTCTTTTCCCTGTTGCTTAGCTACAATCATGTATAGGCCAGTACCTACAAATCTGAGCTTATCTTCATGCTTCTATTGACTACTTCTTCTTGATGTAATGTAATACTGTATGTGTACACAACGGTCGCTCCTTCTTGCTTAGCTATCATCATGTATATGCCAGTCTCCAACATGAAGGGGACCTCTCTCACTGCTATGGCCTTCACCATCTCTATTTAGTGTATATATTTATTGCTTTGTTTTGTTATTGCTGCACTGTTGTCTGTTTTCCACTCACTGTATGGCTCTCCTGCCCTGTCCTATACTGTGTACGGAGAGTCTTTGTAAATGAGTCTTTGACTCAAAGGGTTGCAATTCCATTGCATCAATAAATAAATGAATGATTGTCTGCCTAAGTGTTTCTCTTTTTTCCCCATCACTGTACAGACTTGCCTGCTGGGCTGCCTCTCAGCAAACAGAGACAGAGAGAGAGAGAAAGAGAGAGAGCGAAGGTGAGGAAACAAAAGCATGTTTTGCAGCCACAGTTGTTTCCTTAAAAAATATGCATTGCTAACAAATACAGCTTCATATGAACTATGCTGTTTATACTCCTTTAACTTACTAGTTCCCTAACTCTGCCAAATCACTGCAAGAAGGGGTGGTTTGAGGTTAACTGGACAGCAATACTCCCCTCAATTTAGCTGTTTAGAAGGACAGAGCAGGAATAAAGTGTGTGAACCTTTTCTGTGCTCCATTAATTTCTTATTTTTGCAGGCTAGTGTCAGATAACAGGTTACTGGTGCACCCTGTACTGTACTGTGCATATGTAAATATATGAATGATTGTAAATCTTACCTGAAATGCCAGGATGCTGGTATATGTGTTTGAATGCCACTAGCTTCTCTCTGAGTGCTATTCCGTACTTCCATTCACCATTCACCATTACGGAAAAGGCCGGCCAGTTCATCACTTCATTTGAATAGTTACTTGGGGCAGTTCTCAGGATAAGCTTAGGTACAATACCAATTCAGCTAATATTTTTGTCATTTTCTCATTATATTTACTATATGAGGAAAATATTTCTCTGAATGTGTCGAAAATGAAATAAGCATTGTATTTTATTTAAAACCCTTATAAGTTTGGTGATGTCATATGAAGGACAGTGATGTGAGCTAATTAAGGAAACTCTTGGGATGGGGGGACTATAAAAACCCTAATATTGTGAACCTGAGTTTACTGTAGTTCAGGGCTCCAGAAAGCATAGAGCACCATGTTCTAGCTCAGTTTAAGGTGGACCATACCGATGTACTGCTAGGCTCAAGAGTGCATATGCTCCACTGACTCCATCCAGTTCCTGAAGTTATTTGTGAAGTATTGTCTGGCAAAGACTGGTAAACTTGAATGTTTATTGGCACCATATTTCAAGAGCGGACATTCCCTCTTGTAAACCCGATAAGCATCACAGCAAGCACAACAGGCAGTGTGTGACCCTCTGGGATGCTAAACTGTGACACTTGTTTATATGCCCACTAGGCTTCTTCTCTTAGTTAATGCATAAGCCCGTAATGTGGATGATCCCGAATGTTTCCACACTCCTAGCCACCATATGACACTGTTGGCCTCTCAGTCCGGTGCACACCAGTCTTGTTGGGTGAAGACTTTAACCTCACCATTTAACCCAAGGTGAACAGAAGCATGTCAGATGCTAAATAAGGTGCTAAAGAGTTCAAAACATATACCTCTCAATGAAAGATTATTCCCTTTCCAAGATCTAGAACTTACTACACCCCAGAGACAGGGATTATACTTACCACTCATTTGTTTATGGCAATTATAGCACCTAGACATGTGACTGACATCGGCATCCCTTACCTCCGTGGTGGCAGATTCCACTATACACATCCTGATGATCTCAGACCATGGCCCAGTGCAACTTCACTTCATCTTTGGCCCCGTATGCCCTTAATCACCTTCCTGGCATCTCAACTGTCTTATGTTAAGAGATCCTGAGTTCATACAGTGGATACAAATGGAGACAACCAGTTATATAACCGATAATGATACTGGGTACATCTCAGCTGGTATAGTCTAGGAAGTGTACAAAGCCACCATTCAAGGCAAAATAAGTGGGCATGTTGTGCATTATAGATGATAGTGCAAGAAGCAGCCCACAGACTTGGAAAAGGACCTAGCCACTGAGGAAGCAGCAGACAAAAGCACCAAGACCCTACCTTGGACCTACATAGGACCATTGCCCAATATGAGGCTTGAGATAAATTACCTCATCTCCCACAAAGCAGAGATTTCCTTCTTCTACTTGAGGCACAGATATTGAGAAGCAGTGGAAAAATCCTGGTTTACCACCTTCACAAATGGTAGGTGGAAAGGCATATCACAGGTCTTATGCACTAGGCTGGCCACATAGCAAACTCTCCTGAGGAAGTTAATGCTATCATGAGTCAGTTTTATGTTTCCCTATATTCCTTCACCAATCCGCCAGAAGATACAGCCATTAAATCCTTTCTCTCCTCTGTCACGCTCCCAAAGATTACACCTGAGCAAACAACAGCTCTGGATCAACCACTAACATAGCTGGAAATCCAACAGGCATTCCTGTCTCTCAATTCAAGGGAAACCGGGGGTGATGGCTTCCCTGCAGAATTTTTTAGAAGTATAGTCCACTCGATGCCCCCTTCCCTTCTCTGTAGGGTGTGATTGGAATCAGAGTTCCCTACCTCTATAACCCCAACCATACAGGAGGGCACTGTTATGGTCCTAACCAAACAAAGTTAAGGACATAACCTTCCCAGCCAACTACCAACCAATTTAACTCATTAATGTGGACAGCAAGATCCATGCCAAGGTGCTGGGCACAAGACTGGAACCCCTTGCCACTTCTAATCCATCCCTCCAGGCTGGGTTCATGAAAGGTTATATTTGCTCTGGTAGCTCTGATCATATTCACTGCCTAATCAAACTTTTTCAGGTGACCAGATCCTACCCCACTCCAGCTGAAGTGGTAGCCACTGATTTTGAAAAGCCTTTGTTATGGTTGAGTGCGGCTATCACCACCAGATTCTGGCACACCTAAGGGTGGGGAAACATTTTCAATCATGGATCTGGAAGCTACAGTACTGTATATGCTACCTGTTCTGATTTATCTGCTGGTTATTATGTCCTGATTTTACCATTGTATTTTGTACACTGTACTGTCCTGGGTCATGCCTGAAAATAGGTAGGGTTATTGCCGAATGCACTTACCTGGTAACCAAAAGCTAATAAATAAATAAATACCTGTGCTGCTGCATGGGTGACACTGATGACAAATTCCCTGCTCTTAGACCCATTCCCTCTCTGTAAAGGCAGAAGAAATGTTTGCTCTCCCCCCCCCCTTCTCTTTGTCATGGCCTTGGATTCCTTGCAGGTGCCATACGACAACACACAAAATTCACTGGGGTCACCATAGGTCCAGACATGTACAGCACCCTGGTGTGTACCGACAATCTTATAGTCCTTCTAGATTTCATCTCCTTCATAAACCCTTGATGAGACTTCTTTATGAGTTTGTGGCCTTATTAGGCCTGAAAATAAATCATACCTAAGCTGAAATAGTTCCATAAATACTGTATGTCAAGAATCCATTAGTTTTATACATTTATTTATGTATTTAAAAGTTGGAAACCGGGAAAAGCACACTGAGCCGGAGCTCGTTTCCAGGTGCGACCCGGGGGCACAAACAGGGTAGAACTTACAATAACAAAAAAAGGTAATGCAAAATACAGATCAGTACAATAAGATATGATACACAAGCAATAGAATCAAGGATAACATGACAATAGATTAATAGTCAAGTTAGCCAGCCTGGGAGTGGGTCCAGGGATGATAGCCTGGGTAGCAAACTGGCTGCACAACAGGACACAGAAGGTAGTAGTGAACGGAACTCACTCTGAAGAAAGGGAGGGTTACTAGTGGAGTACCTCAGGGTTCAGTACTGGGTCCAGTCCTCTTTAACGTCCTTATAGGAGACATTGCAGAGGGTCTGGAAGGAAAGGTATGCCTCTTTGCAGATGACACAAAGATCTGTAACAGAGTTGATACACAAGGGGGGGTGGAAAGGATGAGAAGGGACTTGGCAAGGTTGGAAGAATGGTCAGATTTATGGCAGCTTAGATTCAGTGCAAAGAAGTGCAAAGTAATGCACCTGGGAAGCAAAAACCCAGAAGAAGAGTACACAATTGCAGGGGAGGTACTAACAACAATAATGGAAAGGGACCTATGACCTAAAGGTGGGCAGGCAATGTGAGAAGTCAGTAAGGAGAGCCATGGGGATACTGGGATGCATAGGGAGAGGCATCACAAGTAGAAAAAGTGAAGTGGTTATCCCTCTGTACAGACAGTTGGTGAGACCCTATCTGGAGTACTGCATGCAGTTTTGGAGAGCCCATCTCCGCAAGGACATAGACAGAATGGAGGCAGTCCAGAGGAGGGATACTAAAATGGTGCAGAGTCTGCATCAGAAACCATATGAAGAGAGAGACTGAGAGAGCTTAATTTGTTTACCCTTGATGAAAGGAGGGACAGGGGGACATGATAGAAACTTTCAAGTACCTCAAGGGAATCAACAATGTCCAAGAGAGTAGCATCTTTCAGAAAAAGAGATGTGCAAGAACAAGGTGCCACAATTTAAAGATAGAGGGATGACAGATCAGGGGCAATGTGAGGAATTTTTTTTCACGGAGAGAGTGTTGGACGCATGGAACCGCCTTCCTGGGGAAGTTGTGGGGTCTAAAACAGTGGGGGAATTCAAACATGCATGGGACAGACATAAGGCAATTATAGTGGAGGGGTGGGAGGAAGTAGGCTTTTGGTTAACTAGAATCTGCAGCTTATCCAGTAGGTAGGGAAATGGGCAGACTGAGTGGGCCAAGCGGTCTTATCTGCCGTCAAAGTCTATGTTTCTATGTAGTAAGGGTTACAAAAATGTAAGGCAAATTAAGTGCACAGGAGATCATACAATGAAGTCACAGACACCTGGGAAATATCGCCCAGAGAACTGGTAGAGGGGCAGAAATCAGGGTGTAGGAGGGGGATGGAGGAAGATGGAGGAGGAGTCATGGCATGAGCAAATTTGTGCTGGGGAGAAGACGTAGTAGGGATTTGTAGGAAGTGATTGAAGGAGAGTGGTGAATGTCATAAGGAAGTTGTTTCTAGAGAAGACGGAAGTGATAAGAAAAGGCTAACTGACCTGCACCAGTGTGAGGGTGGGAGAGGGAGAAACATTGAGAGCTCCTGGAATGCATGGAATATGTGAAAGGGCGTTCCAGTGATAGGAGGGAGAAGAGGGAGGGAGTTTCCTGAACCAGAATCTGGCAATGAAAGAGATGCAATAGACCACTCACCTATGGGATAGTGACTTTATGGAAAGGCGGAGTGAGGAGACATTTGTGAGTGGGGGGAGGTAGCGAAATGGCAAAGTGAATTAAAGAGTGTCAAGTCTTACAAGAGAGGTTGCAGGGACAGAGCAGTAGACAACGTCAGTGTAATTAATAACAGGTACAATAGTCTTTGTAACTAGATCCTGATGGGCAGCCGGGGGAGGCAGTCCCAGTGTCAGTACAGGATGACACGTTTTGTGTGAAGTTTTGTGCAGATGGCTTCAATATGGGATGAGAAATCTAGACCGCTGTCCAGCTAAACCCTGAGTACTTGAAGGTGTGGACTATGTCTGTGCAGAGACATCCAGCATGACAAATGCTGGGGCAGTCTAGAGTCTAGACAACCTCTGTCTGGAGCCAAAGATCACTGAGACTTTTTTTGGTGTTTAGTTTTAGCTGATTTTCCTGGAACTAATGTTGAACTTTATCAAAATCATGCTCTGGGGGTAAGTATGTCAGTGTCGATGGGTCCTGAAGAGTAGATCACAGTATTGTCCACATACATATGAATTTGCAAAATAGAGCAGACAGCGTGGAGGTCATTAATAGAGACTAAAAACAGAATGGGACTGAGTATGGATGACTGGGGAACTCTGACTTGAACAGAGATTGGGAAGGAAAGGACATTTCCAACTAGGACAGATTGCTGTCTGTTCTGTAAGCAGGAGCTGAACCAATTGACACCAGATGGTGCCAGCCCAGATGAAAGAAGTTTATTTATTTAATTTTGTTGAGCTGGTAGGGCCACTGAAACTGGAAGCCCCTTTTTTTGGGGTGACCACGGGGAAGGGGGGATACAGATGGTAACCAACTGAGACTGAATCAGATTAAGGTGTTGGTGGTATTTTTAGTGAAAGTTTATGGAGCAGGAGGTGGTGGGAAACAGAATCAAAGGACTTTGCAAGGCAACAAAAATTGCAGTGGTGATTTGGCCTTGATCCACTTCTGCATGTATACAGTCAGTGACTCATAGCAGGGAGGAAATAGTTGAGTGCTATTTCCTGAAAACTGACTGGAAAGGTGAGACACTACCAGAAGAAACAGAGATACATAGAAACATAGAATTTGATGGCAGATAAGGACCACTTAGCCCACCCAGTCTGCCCATTTTCCTACCTAATGGATAAGCTGCAGATCCTAGTTAACCAACAGCCTACTTCTTCCTACCCCCACTCACTAGAATTGCCTTATGACTGTCCCATGCATTCTTGAATTCCATCACTGTTTTTGACTCCACAACCTCCTCAGGATGGCTGTTCCAAGTATCCACAACCCTCTCCATGAAAAAATAATTCCTCACATTACCTCTAAGCCGTCACCCTCCTCTATCTTCAAATTGTGCTCCCTAGTTCTTGCTCACCTCTTTTTCTGAAAGATGCTACCCTTTTGGACTTTGTTGATTCCCTTGAGGTACTTGAAAGTTTCTATCATGTCCCCCCGTCCCTCCTTTCCTCGAGGTTATACATATTAAGTTCCGTAAGTCTCTTTTCATATGTCTTCTGGTGCAGAACCTGCACCATTTTAGTTGCCTTCCTCTGGACTGCCTCCATCCTGTCTATGTCTTTGCAGAGACTGGATGTCCAGAACTGCACGCAGTACTCCAGAAGGAGTCTCACCAGCTGTCTGTACAGAGGGATAACAACTTCCTGTTTTCTACTAGTGATGCCTCTCCCTATGCATCCCAGTATCCCCGCAGCCCTCATTTCTGCCATCTCACATTGCTTGCCTACTTTTAGGTCATCTGATATGACTACCCCCAGGTCCCTTTCCATTTTTGTTGTTATTAGTAACTCACCCCCCATTGTGTACTCTTCTCCTGGGTTTTTGTTTCCCAGGTGCATTACTTTGCACTTCTTTGCATTGAATCTAAGCTGCCATACATTTGACCATTCCTCCAACCTTTCCAAGTCCCTTCTCATCCTTTCCACCCCACCTAGTGTATCAACTCTATTGCAGAACTTTGTGTCATCTGCAAAGAGACATACTTTTCCTTCCAGTCCCTCTGCAATGTTGCTTATAAAGACATTAAAGAGACTGGTCTTAGTACTGAACCCTGCGGTACCCCACTAGTAACCTCCCTTTCTTCAGAGCGGACTCCGTTAACTATTACCCTCTGTGTCCTGCTCCCTAGCCAATTCTTTACCCAGGCTACCACGTTGGGACCCACTCCCAGGCTGGCCTACTTGTATATTAATCTTTTGTGTGGACTGTTTCAAATGCCTTGCTAAAGTATAGGTAGGCCATGTCCGTAGCCCCTCCCTGATCTACTACTTTGGTCACCTAGCCAAAGAAATCTATTAGACTTGTCTGACATGACCTTCCCACTGTAAATCCATGCTGCCTTGGGTCCTGTGCCCCTCTGGCCTCTAGGTACTCAACAATTCTTTCCTTCAGAAGTGATTCCATCATTTTTCCAATTACTGAGGTTAAACTAACAGGTCTGCAGTTTCCTGCTTCTGCCCTGCTACCACTTTTGTGAAGTGGAAGAACATCTGCCCTCCTCCCGTCCTCAGGTACCACCACATCCTCTCATGATTTGTTAACTGAGGGTAGTCAGTGGTGTCACTAGTTCTACCCTTAGTTCTTTTAGAATTCTGGGATGAATCCCATCAGGCCCCATTGCTTTGTCCACCTTCAGTTTTAAGAGTTCTTTCAGATCCCTTTCTTCTGTGAATGGGCTGGTATCAAACCCCGCATCCAGAGTGTTTCTGCTGTTTGGTTTAGGTTCCCAGATGGCTAACCACTTCTAAATCTGTGATCCTCTCACCATCTCCATTTGAGAGTGCCAGGTATAAGATTGCTCCCTCTTGAGTGGGTTCCAATACTAGTTGTCTAAGGCATGCCCCCTGTAGGGCATCTAGAACGACCCCACTTTTAGAAGTGGCTGCTGCAAATGCACTCCAGTTAACATTTGACATATTCAGATCCCCCATCAGCAATATCTCTCCCTTTTCCTGCCATTCTAAGGATACTTTCTATCATTTCCTTGTCCATTTTCTCCCCCTGAGATGGGGGTCTGTATACAACCCCTGTGCGGATTGTGGTGCCATTGTCTGTCTCCAAATTGACCCACAGGGCTTCCTCTCCTCCCTGTTTACCCTTTTGTTCTGTTGCTTTGATTCCTTCCCTTATGTAGAAAGCTACTCCTCCTCCTCCTCTTTTACCCTCCCTATCCCTTCTGTAGATAATGTATCCTGGTATGTTTACGTCCCAGTCATGGTTCTGTGTGTACCATGTTTCTATGACTGCCACAATATCCAGATGTTCCTCCTCTATCAAGGCTACTAATTCAGGAAGCTTGTTACCCGGACTACAGACATTGGTACTCATTGTTCTCCATTTTTTTATGGCATTACCTCTTGTAGTACTATCCTTTTCCTCATTGACTTTGCTTTCTCCATTTACCCCTGTTCTGCTCCCTACTGACCTTTCTACCTTGGTCTTTACTTCATTTAGTACCCTGTTCTGTAGGGGGAGGCTGGGAACTTCCTGCTGCTTATCAGTACCTCCCCCCCGACTAGTTTAAAAGCTTGCCAATGAAGCATTTAAACTGATCACCCAGAAGACTTGTTCCCTTCCTGGACAGATGCAGACCATCCTGCCAGTATAGGCTGGTATCCCTCCAGGTGGAACCCCAGTCCCCAATGAAGCCAAACCCCTGAGCTTAGAGTAGATCAGTGATGCTTGTAGCTTGGCGAGTGAGGGCAGGTGAGAGATGGGCATATAGTTGTTGGGAGAAGCAGGATCCCCTCCTTTGTGGCGTGGAAGCACTTTGGCCAATTCCCAGGCCTGAGGGATGGAGCTGATAGAGATGGAGAGATTAAGGAGATGGGTGAAAGGGTGGCAACTGCTGGAGCAGAGATGTAGAGGATCTTTGAGTGAAGCCTTTTCAGGGCTGGATTTCGTAGGGTTTAGTGACATTAGCACATGGTAGACTTCTAAGGGAGAGAGATGGAGGGAAATATGAAGTCAGTGCTGGAGGTAGGAGGAGGGAGTCCTGTGGGGGTAAGAGTGGGATGATCAGGAACAGCGTAAGTTGTGAAAAATGTATTGAATATATTGGCAATAGAGGAAGGGTCAGAGATATCTGAGCCTTCAAATTTAAGGATTGGGGGCGTGAGTTACAGGTGAGTCTATGAGAGAGTGGATGACATTCCAGAAGTTAGTTGGATAACTGGTATTTGCCTGTAGATGGGATTTGAAATAAGTAGCTTTGGCTTGTTGAATGGCCTTTGGCCTTGGTACAGACATTTCTGTGGGATTTGTAAAGTTGTAGGTTTGCTGAGGACAGGGAGGCTTTGAATTGTGCCCAGTATTTGTCTCAGATTCTACAAAGGTTAAGTAGGTCTGATGTAATCCATTTATGTTGGTGACGCTTGACTCTAGCCTTTTTTTAAAGGGGCATGGACATTCCAAATATGAGTTAAAGTGTCAGCACACGGAGGGCTTAAGTGGTCCCTCACAGGGATTACATACCTCGGGATCCACTTCCCCCTTTACTCTCCCAGTGGTAGGGCATAAACCTTACTGCATTATCAGCTGGGAAGGGTACAGAAAGCCACTACAGAGGAGGAAAAGGACCTTGGGGTGGTTATAACAGGGCAAATGAACCACTCAGTACTGTGCAGGAAAGCAGCAGCTAAAGCCAACAAGAAGCTGGGGTGTATCACTAAAGAAATCACCTTCAGGAGCGGGGTGGTGATCCTGCCTCTGTACAGGTCTATGGTGGGGCCACACTAGGAGGACTGCTTGCAGTACTGGTGCTGATACTTAAAGAAAGAAGTTAGATTACTGGGAAGGGTCCATTGCAGAGCAACGAGGATGATTCTAGAATTAGAAGACAAGCCCTATGAGGTGAGACTGAGGGAGCTTAACATGTACTCCATGGAGGAGAGGAGAGATAGGGGAGATATGATTGAGACCTTTAAATACATGAAGTATATAAACAGGACTGATACTGAGGGGAATTTTAAGTTGAAGGGAGGGAGGGACACAAGGGGGCACGGTCTGAAGTTGATGAGTGGAAGATTCAGGATAGAAATGAGGAAACACTTTTTCACAGAAGGGGTGTTATCTGTGTGGAATGCACTGCCCAAAGAGGTGGTATCCTGCAAGTTGGTGGGTAGTCTCAAAAGGGGATGAGACAAAGCAAGGGGGCGGGTCACCATGGGTGGAAGAGGAAGTAAGAGCAGCTGCAGAATAAGGGATTGCTAGCTGCACACTCAAGCAGACTTGATAGACCTTATGACCTGTATCTGCTGGCAGTTTCATATGTTCGTATCACTGGCTGAGCTCCACACAGAGTGTGACTGATGAAAATTACTTCACTTAACAATGGAACTCAGAATAGCTGTACTGAAAATAATGCTCACCACCAGACTGTTTTATATCTTGTCCTGTCTTTCACTCCCCATCTCCCCACGTGGCTATCCTTTATGGATAAACTCTAGGGTAGGGCTGTGCAATCCTCCTTATTTTCGACTATGTGAACTTTGACCAACGAACCACGTAATGTTTGCCAAAGTTCTCTTACTAGTGAACTAGTTTCATGGGTTTGACCTTGGGCTGGGTGAAATTTTGCTCAATGCTGCCAAAATTGCGATTTTAGTTATTTCCATCTAATTTAACAAGCATTTATTCAAACTGACCACATTTGGTGTACCAAGTCTCAGAACTCTATCTTTAAGAAGGACTGAGTAATGAGCCTCCAAACTTTTGGAAATTTTAAAAATAGAGTTAACAACTATATAAACAAAATGTGTTTATGCAAATTGCACCAAATTGGAAACATAGAAACATAGACTTTGATGGCAGATAAGGACCGCTTGGCCCATCTAGTCTGCCCATTTCCCTACCTACTGGATAGGCCACAGATCCTAGTTAACTAACAGCCTATTTCTTCCTACCCCCCACAAGAATTGCCTTATGTCTGTCCCATGCATTCTTGAATTCTCCCACAGTTTTAGACCCCACAAGCTCCTCAGGAAGGCTGTTCCATGCATCCACTACCCTCTCTGTGAAATAATACTTCCTCACATTGCCCCTGAACCACCACCCCTCTATCTTTAAATTGTGTCCCCTTGTTCTTGCGTCCTCCTTTTCTGAAAGATACTACCCTCTTGGACTTTGTTGATTCCACTGAGGTACTTAAAAGTTTCTATCATGTCCTCCCTCTCCTTCTTTCCTCAAGGGTATACATATTAAGCTCCTTTAGTCTCTCCTCATACGGCTTCTCTTGCAGACCCTGCACCATTTAGTTGCCCTCCTCTGGACTGCCTCTATCCAGTCTATGTCCTTGCGGAGATGGGGTCTTCAGAACTGGACACAGTACTCCAGATGGGGTCTCACCAACTGTCTGTACAGAGGAATAACAACTTCTCGTTTTCTGCTGCTGATGCCTCTCCCTATGCATCCCAGTATACCCCCAGCCCTCCCTACTGCCTTCTCACATTGCTTGCTAACCTTAAGGTCATCTGATATGATTACCCCCCAGGTCTCTTTCCTTTTTTGTTGTTGTTACTACCCCCACCCCATTGTGTATTCTTCCCCTGGGTTCTTGTTTCCCAGGTGCATTATTTTGCACTTCTTTGCATTGAATCCTAGCTGCCATACTTCTGACCATGGAAGTGTTTACTTCACCAGTGTCCATACATTTGTGCACCAAGTTTCAGATCTCTAACTTTAAAGATGATTGAGGCATATGCCTCCACACTTTCAGAAATTTTAAAATTACATTTCACAGTTACTTAAACTGCTAAACCTTAAGCCCAAATAAGTTTAAAGCTAGAGAATGGAATATCATTAACGTTGTTAAGTTCATTTACCCTAAATATTAGGCTTTAATGGAACCCCCCCATGGCCCAGCATCAGAGTGTTGTGCTGCCATGCTGACAACCTAGGTTTGGAAATGAGCCCAGGAAGTTGTGTTGAGGCAGGTCATGGCTAAAACTTACAATCTACATAGCCAGTACTTCTCTATGCAGCAGTTTTGAGGACTCATTCAGGAAAGTATTCATCTAAGTTTTCAATTGTGATTGGTTGGCATCCATGGCACTCCAGACATTACCTGATGGGTTATAGCCCACCTGATAGGCTAGTGATGCACTGACCCAGATCAAATTTCTAGCATATCCAGGTCCCAGAAACCCCTGCTCTCCAGTTTGAATCATGCATCTGATCAGGCAAGAAGCACACCAGGAATCCCTGTCTGCTCCTACAAGGTAAGACCTTGAACCACATCATAAATTTTCTCTTACTTGGCACAAAATACCTAATTACCTGTTGCTACAAACTATAGTGATAAAACCTGAGGAAATCTAGCATCTGCAATGTTCTAAACTAACCTGGGCTCTGCCCTAGTTCATAGATGCAGCCCTAATAGTTAGCCAGCTAGGCCCTTCCCTTGGGTGATGAGGGTACAGGGATCATGCTCCTTTTTCAATCGCTGCACAAAATAGCATAGTCAGTAACTTCTCAATCTTGCATTCAAATGATATGAAGCTTGGTACAGATTCCTGACCAATACCAGAAAATATGCTTGCCAAATATGAGACCTCTGTCTGTAACACAGACCAAGTTATAGCCAAGTAAAGAGTTTCAGAAAATTCTAAACAAATTTGAAAAATTTCACGTAATTTCACAGAATTTCACAAACATTCCACAAATTTGAACTTTTCTAATTTCATGCAGCTCTAGTCTGACTTTAAAAAAGCATTAGAAAATGGGATATAGTGAGATAACATAATGTACTGGGCTGATGAACCACCCAAAGCAGCAAGACGATGCAGTGGGACGCATTGAGGGGAACTGGTTCCAAAATACTGTGTCAGTTCAGTCAGTGCCAAACATGGACAGTGTTAATAGTAAATGAGTATGTGGCTAACAATGATGAAAATAAAATGGTTTGTAAGACCTATGCATACTCATAAAAATGTAGTTCAGACTCACACAGCATAGGCTACTGGTTCCAGAAACGGTGTGCCCACTGGGACAGTGCAACACATGGACAGCACTTCCTATTATGCCATGGATAAGTATTGAAGAACTGGCTTCATGGGAAACATTGCCCAAATAATTATTTATTCAGCCTATGAATGCTTGGCAAACAATTACAAAACATTAAGCTAAAGAAGACTGCGTGAAGAGAACAGTGCAGCATCCAACAGTGTTGGTTTCTGGTTCCATAATTTATTTATTTAGCTTTTGTTTACTGGGTAAGTACACTAGACAAGTATTATGCCTATTTTCAGGAATGACCTGGGAGAGTACAACATGAGGAACAACAGTCAAGGAGACATGGCAAAGAGAGTACAGTTTTTTGTCACAGTAAACAAACATGTGGGAAATACATCATTTGACGCTAGGGGAAACATACAGTAGTAAGCACATTTCAGATTATACACTCTAGACTAGCTAGTTCAACTGAAAGATATATACAGGTCATCATACATAGGAGTGGAGCATAGCTCAAGGACTGGATTGGTCATAATATAACTTATAACATTGTCGTATACACCCCTAGGCTAGTTGGATCGCGGACAGGTATACACAGCTCATCACATTTTTCTAAATATGCACATGTTAGACAGAAACAGAAACACTTAGTAGTACAAGTTTCTACCAAGTGACCAAGGTGCAATATGTCATGGTTAGCCTATGACCATGGAGCAATAATGGGTGTAAAAATGCCCAAGGCTTTTTAGGCAGGAGCAGTCAGAAGTCATTGATACAGTGGGGAAAATATCTCCAGGAATTCAATGGAGACACCCTGGGGAGGTTCAGACAAAACAATTTGACACTTTACTCTAGGAAGGTTTGGGGCAGTCAAACTCTGATGCTAGTTTTAGGAAACCCCACAGGGAATTTTGAAAACTCAGATAGGAGGGGGCAGCTCGGATATCCACAGGCAGCAAATTCCAGAGTCTGGCCACACTTATGGCAAAGTCCCGATCCCCCATGAGGGTCCGGGTAGGAGGGACTTTGAATATCCCTGATGTGAGAGACTTAAGTTGGTAGGGGGTGGGATTCAGTTTAGGCAGAAGCCGGGCCAGTCCCTGGGGGGTGCTAGTTCTGATCACTTTCCCAGAGAGGCATCCCAAACCAAAATCAAGGTATCTAGCTGGTGAGAGCCAGCAGAGTTTCTCATATAGCTCACAACGGTGGGTGAGTCAGGGGGCAGCCAAGGCAAAACAACAAATGTTATTGCAAGCAGTGTGTCACCGGGTGAGATGTGTCTTTGGAGAGCGAGCAAATAGGTGCAGCCCACAGCTGAGGGAGGGAAGGAGCACACCCTTCGCTAGGGCAAGCCTGGCTGCTGATGTAAGGTTATACTTGGCCCTATAGGCCAGACCCAGTTTGCAGTTTGCCGCCCTGCAGATGTTAAGGATATGATTACCCATGTCAAGTTGGGGGTCAAGTGTTACCCCCAGATATTTGATGGAGCTCACTATGGATAGTGAGGATCCATCTGCGCTGGTGATGTGTAAGCAGGCTGATGAGGCTTTGATTTTAGCCATTGAGCCAAAGAGTATAGTCTGTGTCTTTTTCTGGTTCAGGACCAGCTTGTGACTAGTAACCCATGACAATACCCTGTTAAAGTCATCGGTCAGGTTCTGGTTTAGGGTAGTGGCATTCAGGGAGTGAGCCAGGATTACCAGATCATCTGCATACATGGTGGCACTACAGCTGGTAGTAACCATGGGTAGTTGATTGATGAAGAGGGAGAAGAGGAGGGGACCCAGTACCGAGCCTTGAGGCACTCTGGAGGTCACCGGTAGGGGCTCAGAGAGGACTTTATTGAAGCAGGTACACTGCTTTCTGCCATGTAGATAACCCATTAGCCATTTCATGGCATGGGGGAAAGGCCAAATGACCACAACTGTGCACCAAGCAGTTTGTGGTCAACGAGGTCAAAGGCTTTGGACTGGTCGATAAATATTGCACCAGAGAGTTTGCCCTGGTCCATGGCTGTCCGGATACTTGATGTAACTGAGATTAAGGCTGTGGTGGTGCTGTGACCCTTACGAAAGCCGTGCTGGGCTGGGGACAGAAGTTCCTGAGAGTAGATATATTCCGAAAGCTGCTCAGCCACTACCTTTTCAAGGAGCTTTCTAAGGGTTGGGAGAATGGCAATCGGTCGATAATTGGCAGGTAGTTTTGGATTTCCTTGCTTCAGTACAGGGACAATCCTCGCCTCTTTCAGATGTCTGGGATGGTCCCCAGACCAAGGGGTAGGTTGAAGATAAAGGATACTGGTGAGGCAATGTGTGCAGCACCAAGCTTAAGGAGTTTAGGCTCCAGGTTGTCTAGGCCAGGACTGGAATACTGGGAGAGGCCAGCTAGGTGTTTCTGCAAGTCCTGAACTGATACAGCCCTGAGGTGGAACATTTGACGAGGAGGGTGACGCTCCAGCAGAGTGGAGAGAAGGGAGTGGCACACAGCCTCATCAGGTGAGAAGAGTGTTGTGAAGGCAGAGAGGTCAGAGAAGTGATTATTTAGGGAGTTGGCAATAGTATGGGGATTATTGCAGGAGACTCCATTTATGACCATGTCCGTAACCTCTGGATGGGAGGATCCGCTGACGAGGGATTTAATATCTCTCCAGAACCTCCTGGGATTACTGGCAGAGCTTAGTAGGGCAGACTTTCAGAAGTCACTATTTGCTGCCCTGATGGCCTTTTTGCACTTGTTCCTGAGGTGTCTGTATCTTTGAATAATCATGGGATCACTGGTACCTTTGGAACTAGCCCAACACTTATCTCTCTCCCGCATCTGGGCTAGGAGATTCCCATTTAACCAGAGGGTAGTGGACCCCCTCACCCTACGGGTGACCTTGGGAGCATGCTTGTCTTGCAAGGCCCCAAAGGTGGAGAGGAAGTAAGAGGTTGCTGCCGAGGGGTCAGTGGCACCATACACCCCAGACCTGTCAGTAACTGTTAGGTCTTCCAGGAACTCCTCAGTATCGAATCTAGAGTAGTTTCTGACATGCATAATTTTGTGTGGAATTTTGGGGGTGGGAATTTTCCATACACAGAAAACCAGTGAGTGGTCAGAGATGGAGTCAGATAATGTACCCGCTGATGAGATCCTGTCAGGACAGTTAGACATGATCCAGTCCAGTAAGGTGCTGGAGGATCCATTTGCTGTCTGCCTAGTTGGTTCCTGGATGAGCTGGGTCAGGGCAAGGTTAGCAAGCAGATGCTCAAACTGCTTAACATTACCACTATCCCAGTTAAGGTTTACATCCCCCAGGATTATGAGTTCATTATCCCCGACTCTGGGACCAATTTTGTCCATGAGGTGAGTTAATCCAGGTAGCCCACCTCTTGGAGGATTATAGGTGCACACCAGGTGCAGTTTCTTTGCGTCCCCAAGTAGCAGTAGCACATGTAGCAACTCACAGGGGGACACGTTTGAATCCTGGTGGGCAATTTGGGAGATTTTTAAGTGGCTCTTATGGTAGATTAGTATGCCACCCCCCCCCCCTTGCCCCCAGCTCTGTCCAGTCTGGTGAATTCATACCCAGTGAGTTCACAAGCAGAGTCAGGGACAGAAGGTTTCAGCCAGGTCTCGTCACTCCTAGGATGTTGGGTTTGTAGAGTACAACCCATACTAATAGCTGATCATGATTAGGTAGCAGGCTCCTAATGTTATGATAAGCTATTTTTAGCCCCTTACCCATGCCCCATACGGGAGGGATTTTGTGGGTCAGATTTAATGGGCCAGGGTTGGTTTCAATATCACCGGCCAGTAGTAGTGCAAGTAGGAGGAGCCAGGGGAGATACCACCTCCTATGCGCTTGACAACCTGGGAGTTTTTTAGCATGGGTACACTTTACCCTGCTTGTATACATAGGGCACTGAAGATCTAGACAGCAAGTAACACTGCAGTGCGCTTCAGAGATCACAAGGATATTGGAGAAGGTGTAGTCGGGGACCTCATAGGTGGACGACCATCCCCAGTTGTCACCCAGTGTTATTGGGGGGGGGAGGTGACCATATGCAACAAGGAGAGTCCCACTATAAGACCAACAAGGCCTATATCCCTGCGGATGACAGCCAGCACCCTCTCTACCTTTAATATTTGAGGATCCCTATCCTCACTAGAAGGATGGGAGGGGAACCAAGTCCACATCTTGGCTGAAGGCATAGTACTAGCCTGTGAGATAACTATCAGTCAGCTAACAAGAACTGCTGTGAAGGAAGAGAGATGGATGTACTAAGGCTGGAAGAAAGTTAGTGAGATTTGTTATTGGTATGTGCCAAGTAAATAAAATAAGGCCTGCACAGTGCAATTCAGGGCTACCAGCTATGAACGCAAGGGCTGAGGTTTATTTCTGGGTAGGAGTTCCTGCCCTCACCCTTTGTAAGCACACTTACCACCCGTTGACAGTTATATGAGGACAGGGGTTAGACAGCCAACAACCAAGCAGTGCAAGTGGGGTTAGGATTGGTACAGTGATTTGTGTAGAAAGACAAAGAAGCCCTCTAGTGGCAGGTCTGTATAACCTGCTAATGGAAAACTAGCAGGGCAGGCAGTTTTCAAGGAGCTGTAGGCGGATGTCCTGGTCTCGGTCGGTGGCTGGCTGGGTGCCGGCCGACCGTGGGGGAGCTGAAGCAGCCCTGTTCAAGGGCAGGCAGCTTCCAAGGAGCTGCAGGCAGGCGTCCTGGTGTCGGTCGGTGGCTGGCTGGGTGCCGGCCGACCATGGGGGGAGCTGAAGCAGCCCTGTTCAAGGGCAGGCAGCTTGTGTGCCTACTGGGGCAGTACCACATAAGGACAATGCTTCCCATTATGCCATGGATAAGTGTTGCACACAATGGTTTGGTGGGCAACACTGACCAATAAATATGTTATTCACCTGTGTAAACCTGCCAAAAATTCACAAAACATCAGTGAGAAGATGACTGACAACAACAATGAAGCATCCAACAGTGTGAGTATAGGCTACTAGTACTGTACCAAAACAAAAACTAATGGAAACAGCAGCCCTTCCAATCCACCTCATCATTCTCCTCTATTTTAGCTCAGTTGGAAGAGTAGGAGATTCATCAGCTATTAACTATGGCAAAAACAGAACCACCTTGAAAATATGATCTTGGTCCTAACTGTGTGATTGTACCATCTACCACTGCCTGGCCCAAGACACAGCAAGCCTTCATCCCTGACAAGGGCAGCTCCTCCACTCCTAGATGTAGCACGGTGGGGATCTGAGCAGCTGCAGCCCTGCCACCACTGCCTTGTCAAAACACAGCAAGCCTCTGCCCCGTTAAGGGGAGCTCCTCCTCTCCTGAAAGTATTGTGGCGGGGATACAAACAGCTGCCGCTCTACCACCACGTTCAGCCTGAGACACAACAGGCCTCCACCACTGACAAGGGCAGCTCCACTGATCCTGGAAGTGGTGCAGCAGGGATCCAAACAACTGCCACTCTACCACAGCTACCCGGACGAGGACACAACAAGGTATGGCATACGGAGCTCCGGATTGGATTCTGGCACTTCCTCCAGCTAGCTGCTGATTGTCTACTCCTCCTTGCAGATTGCACGCCATTGGCTGTACTCTTTCCTTTACTTGAACTCACTGCTTTAAACTTAACTTTACTGGGAAATCAAACTAGGACTGCTTTATTTAATTAATTACTGTTAGCCTGCTTTTTGCTAATCTTTAAATGTATAGCTTTTTACTGTTAGCCTGCATTTTGAAACCAAAAAGTGAACAGCTTTTTGTGAATGTTTTGATCAATGTTTAAAAAAGTTTTCTGATTCCCTCTCCTTAACTCACAATTTATTCTCCTCTCTTTTCTGGCTCTGTCAGCTTTCCCTTCCCCTTCCATCTTGGCTGCTCTGCCTTCTTCAGTTTCCCTCCCACTGTAATCAGGCTACTCAGCTCCCTATTATTTTCCTGAGCACACCCTCTGATTAGCTGATTTCGGCCACTATAATTGCTCCTCTCTCACTTTTTCCCCTCTAGCCTCCGCCCCTGACAAGGACAGCTCCTCCACTCCTGGAAGTGGCATGGCAGGGATCCAAATAGCCACCACTGTGCCAATGCTGCCTGGCCTGAGACAGAGCAAGGTACAGTACACTGAGCTCTGGCTTGAATTGTGGCACTTACTCCAGCTAGCTGCTGATTGGCTACTCCTCCTTGTGGGTTGCACACCATTGGCTGCATCCTTTCCTTTACTTGAACTGACTGCTTTAAACTTAATTTTATTAGGAAACCAAACTAGAACAGCTTTATTTAAATAATTACTGCTAGCTAGCTGGCCCAGTGGTATAGAGCGCTGAGGCACTGGAGCCTTACCTCGACCCACGCTGGTGACCCGGGTTTGGAAACGGACTTGGGACATCGGGAGCTGGCAGGGGAGGAGAGGATTGAGCATCCGTAGGACTGCTCTCCTCTCCTGGGGTGGGTAGTGGGGTTGACATCATGCTGTGGCAGACCCTGGTGGAGACCAGGAGCACAACAGATGCACGTCGGGGACGTACCAGAAAAGTGGAAATGCCACCCACTTTGAGTCAGATGACGTCTTCCCTGCTTTCTGGTGCCGTTCATGTCCCTTCACCTTCACAAGGACATTAACCAAATTGAGGCAGTCCAGAGAAGGTCAACCAGAATGGTGCAGGGACTGCATCAGAAAACATACAGTATGAGGACAGATTAACGGAGCTCAATATGTCTACCCTAGAACTAAGGAGGAAGAGAGGTGATATGATTGAAACATTCAAACACCTTAAAGGCATTAACAAGGTGAAACAGTCTAACATGTTTCAATATAAGAAAAACATCAGGACAAGAGGACACAGCATGAAATTAGAAGGAGGCCGATTAAGGGGTAATGTGAGGAAATTCTTTTTTACAGAAAGGGTGGTGGATGCATAGAACAGCCTAACTCAGGAAGTGGTGGATATGAATATAATGCAGGGTTTCAACCAGGCATTTGATAGGCATAAGGGATCAATACAGATGAGTATGAATGGATAGGCCATTGACAGAGCAAAGGCCGATGGCACATTCATAAGGTAGAAAAAGAAATGGGCAGACTGGATGGGCCTTGCTGTCCTTATCTGCCATCAACTTCTATGGCTCTATGTTTCTATGTTTCCCTGTTGAGTCCTCCATCACAGCAGCACCCCGGTGCCAAGTGTAGCACTGGCTTGCCCCTAGGCTGGTGCATTCCCCCTTAGAGGAGAGGGACCCGTCCCAGAAAAGGTTACTCCTGGTTACCATGGGGCCGGCTGCTATATGGGACTGGAGGCTTGGAGGGCAGATGGACCAGAGCCAGCATTGGTAAGCCCGAAGGAGAGGCTGAAAGTGGTCAATTAGGCGGAGGTGAAAAGATAACACACAAAAAAAATTATTGTTAGCCCTCTTTTTGCCAGTCTTTAAGTGTACAGCTTTTTACTGTTAGCCTACATTTTGAAAACCAAAAAGTGAACAGCTCTTTTGTGAATGTTTTGATCAATGTTTTAAAAAGTTTTCTGAGTCCCTCCCCTTATCCTGTCATTTATTTTCCTCTCTTTTCTGGCTCTGTGACACCTGATTCTCCGTCAGCTTATTCCTGCCGGGGCTGCGCACCAGCTCCCCACCAACCCACCCTATCTGGACACTTAATTATATAGATGAATGCTGTCACATGGCAGTTCCCTTGTGAACTGCTAATGACTGATTTCCTCATTTGCAAGCTATATCACTTGTCCACTAGAAGGCTTACAATTTACTGCTATAGCCCTCCCACTCATTCACTGATACTCGCAGTGCTACAGCCACACAAATTTACCTGCTCTATTGCCAAATATCCTCACCTGCCATTTCTTTCCTATTTTTTCTCCTAAGTACACCTTCTTCTACTATTTTTCTCTCCTGATCATGACCCCTGACCTACTTTCCAAAATGCTAACTCTCTCCTCCTCTCCTCTACTCCACTCCTCCTGATTCTCATCCTCATCTTATCTATTCCTGTATGTCAACCTACCCAGCCTAAAAATTTGGCTACACCCTTTACTCCTCCCATCTCCACCCATACTCCTATTCTTGCTATAACCCCCCCAGAACTCTGGTCTCACTTCCTTCACCAACCGATGGCTCATTTTCTCTCAGTACCCAGCTACTTTGCTTTCCTTCACTTTCTAATCTCCTTCACACCTAGCGCCCCCCAACATCTCCTAAATCCTCACCTGTCACAAATGCCCTAAACTCCACTTCCTCACCATTGCCTTTCTCCTACTCTCATAGGGCAACATACACCCTAACCCTGGCCCAAATTACTTGAATGCATCCTATGCCTCAACACTACTTATGATCCTAACTCCCAAACCCCCCTGCCCTCCCAAATGAACTGAAAATCATACACCTGAATATTCAGTCTAATATCTAAAATTGACCTTGTACAATGGTTGTTTCAGTCAAACCAGATATTCTTATTATAACAGAAACCTGGCTCACTGACAAGATCTCTGACCACTCTATCTCAATCCCCAGCTACCCCATCTCTAGGCAGGATAGGGCCACAAGAGGTGGTGGGTTAGCTATGTCTATCATGTCTTCACTAAAATACTCCACCATCTTCGCAGCCTCCCTCCCTGCTACTTACAAAGCCATTGCCATCAGAATTGCCCTCCTGTTCTCTGTCCTGATATTTATTGCAGGCATATACTGCTGCCCGGACATCCAATCCATAGATGCATCTGAACTGGTTATATCCATAACTTCCTTCTCTCACACAGGTGAGCTATTCCTACTAGGAGACTTCAATTTAAACTGGCTGTCTCCATCCACATCTAAGACTCGTAACAACATTATAGCCCTAAACCTTGTCCAACTCATCCAAGAACCCACTCACCTGAACCACAAAACTCAAAACCATTCCCTGATTGATTGAGCACTCACCTCCCACCCCCACAGGGTTATTAAATCTGGTACCCTCCCAGATGCCCTCAGTGATCATCACCCTATCTTCCTGGTAAGAAAGGTCCACAGGCCCAGATCTCCACACAGAATCTTACAGCTTCGATCCTACAACTCCTTGGACCTCAAACCTCTCCTACAAGTGCTTGTCCTCTCTGATTGGGCCCCTCTCACTGCCCCTTATACAGACCATGATCTTGCCTACTTTAAAGGTAAATTCCTAACAACATGGAATACATATGCCCCTTTCAAACAAACTAGAGTTCATAGTAGCCATCTTCCGTGGATCACCCCATAACTGCTGATATGATTCAGTCACACGACAAAGCCTGGAAAAAGCACAAGGCTTCCTAGCTCCCCATTGATTACACAGTGTACCGCAAGCTAAGAAATTCATGCACTAAAGCAACCAGACCAGCTAAGTCTGAGTATTTAAGATCAGCCTTCATCACTAATATCAACACACCATCCAAATTCTGGAATGTGGTCCAAGCACTCTTCTCCCTCCATCTCATCCCCCCATGTTAAATATTAACAACTCCCTTGTCTCTGACCCCTGCCTTGGATGGACATCCTGCTGAGGGAGGTTGCAAGAGAGGTTGGATCTGGTTGTTAAGGCACTGTGGAGAGAGTGTCAGTAGCAGGAGTTGGTGAAAAGCTTTTGACTTATTTTTAACAGGTATGCCACCATTGCCTCTGTTGTAGTTATAATTTCAGATTCACCAACCTTTCCAGGGCATCTTTGAGCTACCAACCTTGGGCAGCACTGTGCGGTGGCATTATTCAGCCTCTGGTCCCCCACCATTACTGTGGAGTTCGAGCAGTGGAGAAGGTCACAGTGTGTGGGGTTAAGGAGAGCCAGCCGAGCCTACGGAGGTTTAGTCACTGTTAACACTGCTCCAGAGGAGTGAGAGATTGTCCTATGCTACTAACTGCAACAAAACAACACTGCTAAGACTGAGACCGAATGTTGGAGTTCTGTAATCTTATTTAGAGTTTAGGCAAACCCAGAAAATGCCTGTGCCTCTAATAACAGATTTAGTTGCTTTACCTGTATTATTTATAGTTTATTTTATGTTGTGTGCAGGTATTGATCTGTAGTCTATAGTGATACTGTTTAGAGAGACCATAGCTCCGATTTAGTTTGACCCTTTTTTGGAGTTGTATAACTACTCTCAAAATAGATTATTAGTTTTTAAAAGTCATTGTTAATGTCTTTTTTAATATTTTTTGTTAAATTTGAGTTAAAATCAGTTTCCAGAAGCTGTAGTCTCATTGGAGCATTTTAACACATGACTCCTACATAGAAACATAGAATTTAACTGCAGATAAGGACCGCTTGGCCCACCTAGTCTGCCCATTTCCCTACCTAATGGATAAGCTGCAGATCCTAGTTAACCAACAGCCTACTTCCTCCTACTCCTACTAGAATTGCCTTATGCCTGCCCCATGCATTCTTGAATTTCCCCCACTGTTTTTGACTCTATGACCTCCTCAGGAAGGCTATTCCATGCATCTCCATGCATCTCTGTGAAGAAATACTTCCTCACATTACCTCTGAGCCATCCCCCATCTATCTTCAAATTGTGCCCCCTTGTTCTTGCACGTCTCTTTTTTCTGAAAGATGCTACCCTCTTGGACTTTGTTAATTCCCTTGAGGTATTTGAACGTTTCTATCATGCCCCCCCCCCGCCTTTCCTTGAGGCTATACATCTTAAGCTCCTTTAGCCTTTCTTCATATGTCTTCTGGTGCAGACCCTGCACCATTTTGGTTGCCCTGCTCTGGACAGCCTCCACCTGTCTATGTCTTTGTGGAGATGGGGTCTCCAGAACTGTACACAGTACTCCAGATGTGGTCTTACCAACTGTCTGTACAGAGGGCCAACAACTTCCTGTTTTCTACTGGTGATGCCTCCCCCTATGCATCCCAGTATCCCCCAGCCCTCCTTACTGCCTTCTCACATTGCTGGCCCACCTTTAGGTCATCTGATATGACTACCCCCAGGTCCCTTTCCATTTTTGTTTTTGTCAGTATCTCACCCTCCATTCTGTACCCTTGCCCAGGGTTTTTGTTTCCCAGGTGCAGTTTGCAGTTCTTTGCATTGAATCTAAGCTGCCATACATTTGACCATTCCTCCAGCCTTGCCAAGTCCCTTTTCATCCTTTCCACCCCACCTTGTGTATCAGCCCTGTTGCAGATCTTTTTGTCATCTGCAAAGAGACATACTTTCCCTTCCAGTCCCTCTGCAATGTCACTTATAAAGACATTAAAAAGGACCTGCCCCAGTACTGAACCCTGTGGTAGCCCACTAGTAACCCTCCTTTCTTCACTGTGGACTCCATTTACTACTACCCACAGTGTCCTGTTGTCCAGCCAGTGTTTTTCCCAGGTGACCACCCTGGGACCCATTCCCAGGCTGGCTAATTTGTTTATTAATCTTTTGTGTGGGACTGTGTCAAATGCCTTGCTAAAGACTAGGTAGGCCATGTCCACAGCCCCTCCCTGGTCTACTACTTTGGTCACCCAGTCAAGGAAATCAATTAAATTTATTTGACATGACCTTTGTACTGTGAATCCATGCTGCCTTGGGTTCTGTGCCCCACTGGCCTCTAGGTACTCCATAATTCTTTCCTTCAGAAGTGATTCCATCATTTTCCCTACCACTGAAGTCAAACTGACAGGTCTGTAGTTTCCTGTATCTGTCTTGCTTCCACTTTTGTGAAGGGGAATCACATCCGCCCTTCTCCAGTCCTCAGGTACCACACCATCCTCCCATGATTTATTAAAAAGGGTAGTCAGTGGTGTTACTAGTTCTTCCCTTAGTTCTTTTAGAATTCTGGCTGAATTCCATCAGGCCCCATTGCTTTATCCACCTTCAGTTTTAAGAGTTCTTTCAGAACCATTTCTTCTGTGAAAAGACTAATACCAACCCCCAAATCCAGAGTGCTTCTATTGACTGGATTAGATATCTCCCCCTGCTTTTCCATTGTGAATAGTGAGAAGAAATATTTGTTCAGTATCCCTGCCTCATCTTTCTTTGCTCCCTAATGTACCTATAAAAGGTTTTATCCCCCCTTCTTAACTGAGTTGGCTATCTTTTCCTCGGTTTGGGCCTTTGCTATTCTGACTGCCTTCCCTGCTTCCTTCTGCTTTAACTGGTACAGTTCTCTGCCCTGCTTCTTCTGTGTTTCAGTATACTTCCTGAATGCTATCTTTTTCTCCCTTGCCTTCCCCGTCACTTCTTTTGAGAACCATAGTGTATTTTTCTTTCATTTTGATTTGTTTATTTGCTTGACACAAAGGCTTTTTGCCTCTGTGATGGCAGTTTTGATGTTTCCCCATTGTTGCTCCACCCCACCTTCTTACCTGTTTGCTAGTGCTTTTCTGAGGTACTCTCCCGTTTTGACAAAATCAGGCCTCCTGAAGTCCAGTATCTTCATTTTTGTGTGGCTTGACTCTACAGCTAAGTTTATTGTGAACCACATTGTTTGGTGGTCACTTGTTCCCAGTTAGCTACCCACTTCAAGATCAGAGATCCTCTCTCTCCATCCCCATTTGAGAGTACCAGGTCTAAGATTGCTCCCTCCTGAGTGGGTTCCAAAACTAGCTGTCTGAGGCATGCCCCCCCTTTAGGGCATTGAGAATGGCCCTGCTCTTGGATGTGGCTGCAGCAAATGTGCTCCAGTTAACATCTAACATATTCAGGCCCCCATCAGCAATATCTCCCCTTTCTCTTCCATCCCAAGGATGCATTCTATCATTTCCTTGTCCATTTTCTCCCCCTAAGATGGGGGTCTGTATACAACCCTTGTGCTGATTGTGAAACCATTTCCAGTCTCCAGGGTGACCCACAGTGCCTCTTCTCCTCCCTGTTTACCCTTTAGTTCTGTTGCTTTGATCCCTTCCCTTACATAGAGAGATACTCCTCCTCTTCTTCTTCTTCTTCTTCCCTCCCTGTCCCTCCTATAGATTGTGTACCCTGGTATGTTGACATCCAAGTCATGGTTCTCTGTGTACCATGTTTCTGTGACTGCCACGATATCCAGGCATCCCTCTTCCATCAAGGCCACCATTTTGGGGAGCTTTTTTACCTAGGCTATGGGCATTGGTACTCATTACCCTCCATTTTTATGGCATTATTTATTTTTGCCCCATCCCTACCCTTACTGCCTTTGACTTTTTCTCCATTTACCCCTGCCCTTATCCCTATCAACTGCTCTATCTTGGTGTTTACTTCACTAACTACACTGATTTTCTTTTGGTGGGGCTAGGATTTCCCTTCTCCTTTTTGGTACCTCCCCCCTTGGTTAGTTTAAATGCTTGCCAATGAAGCATTTAAACCTATAACCTAGGATCCTGGTTCCTCTCCTGGATAGATGTAAACCATTGAGACTGTATAGGTCTGCATCCCTCCAGATGGAGCACCAGTCCCCAATGAAGCTAAATCCCTGAGCTCTGCACCAGTTTTTCAACCAGTCATTGAATCCCATGGTGCAGAGTACTCTAGCCTCATCCATGCCATAGACAGGTAGCACTACTGAGAAAGTTACTGTGTGTGCTACTTGTCTAAGGCCCCCCCTAACTCCACAAACTCCTGTTGCAATGTTCTGATCCCATTCTCAGCCAGGTCATTTGTCCCTAGGTGAATAATAATAATGGCATCCAGCTCACTCCCCCTTGCAGCTGCTCCCATGATCCTGAGGATTCATTTCCTGTCCCTCCCAAGCCATGGTGCTGGGCAGGCACCTTACCTCCCTTTCCCCTCCCTCCCCCAGTTCTACCCCACTAACAACTGAGTCCCCCACCAGGAGTTGTTTCCTTCCCCTGTGGGGTCCTGTACCACCCTCCTGTGGATCTCCATTGTGGAGGATCACAGCGTCCTCCTTGGTCTCCATTGTGGCTGCCTCCATGGAGAAACCACACTGTGCTAGAGTGGTGAATGAATTGTGGAGAGGCACAACTGTAGGGATGTGCCTCTGTTCCACCACTCTCACCCTCCCTGAGCCCACCATGGTCCAACCACTCCTCTTTCTTGGCAACCTCTGAGGTAGTGGCAGTGGCCTGGGTGGTCCCTGGGTGGGGGGAGCAGGTTTCCTGAATCATTGCCAGGTCAGCATGGAGATGAGAAACCTCTTCCCTCAGATCAGAGAGGTGCCTGCAAATAGGGCATCAATGCAGTTTCCAGAATGTCTCCTGGAAGACTGCTGCTTCACAGTCAGTGCATTGCACTACTCCCCACATGTCTGTGTCCCTTCCTGTTACAGATGCTTTTTTGTTGTTTTTTTGTTCTTGTTTTAGTGTGAGCAAGCTTGTGAGTGTCTCTACCCCCTATTCAGTGTGCTGCACCTTTAAGGATATGAACAAGTGTATGTTGTTAGCAGTTTTGGGGAAGTGATGTCAGAACCCCTGCTATAAAGGAAGTTATGTGCTTAGGGCAGGTGGGGTGGGGTGAGGGGAAGGGTAGGAGGGAGCAAACCTATGCCGTCCAGAAACAATCAACTACAACTCTGACCCTCCACCCCAGGAAGTTCCTTCCTTCCTTTCTTTCAGACACCTATTTCACAGAGGTTAAGTAACAGGTCTAGTCACAAATGACTGCAAGTATCTCCCAGCTACTGTTCCTCCCTGACAAATTAAAGTTAAAACTAAGACAAGTCAACACCAAAAACAGAATCGATACTAGTTACTTACACAGGTCCAAAAAGTAATAATTCAGTTCAGTGTAGTCTAGAAAATATCCTCCTTGATTTAAGGAAGCTCTGGCTGCTTTCTCTCTCTCTGTGTCCTGAGTATAAGGCTCATGTGTTGGTGTCCTAGAAGTTATGAGTGCCATTTTTTTAAACTGAATAAGTCAGGGAAACACCCAGGGAAAGCAGCGCAGCTAGATTTTTCTGTTCTGTGATTTATCCTTTCTCTATATGAGACTGAGAGTGGCACAATTAAGGTACTATTAATGCTCTGAAAGTAACATATTGGCAGGCTGCATTTTAAAACTTTATTCAGCATGGTCATTGTCAAATTTGACTGGGAAACTAATGAATTTTTAGAAGCGATTGAAGCTGAAGAAACTGTTGATGCCTAAGAGACTGCTCCAGTGTGGCTCCTGAAAAGTGAGTATAAATATGCAGTGCTCTGTATTTTTAGAAACTGGGCTAGAGACTTCCTACAATTATTGTGGTAAAAGTTTCATGTTTAGATATTTAGGTAGTTTGAGTGTTTTAAACTTATATTATTCTACTGCTTTAAGAAATGCATATAGAATATAGTAACACAGTGATTTTTCTGAAAGGATTAATTTTTTAATTTTCTTTCCTCCTTTTTATAGGTAAGGAAGCTATATATATATTGAAATATAATATTATTAGATATATGTTTTAGTTACAGTGAAGAGAAGATCGAGAAGCTTGAAGGGAAGGAAGGAAAAGGAAGTGGGATAAGGACTTTCAATATTGTTTCCTTATTTCCAACCCTGGTTTAATGATCGTTGGCTTCATTATTGTCAGTACTGTTGGTATTATTGGTTTTGCCAGTCTGTCTGGATTGACTTTTTGAGGATTGGGAAAAACAGAGAGACAGAGCAGAAGAACAAAGAGAAAGAACAAAGCAACAATAACAAGGAACAACAAAATAAGTTTTGGACAATAAAAATTCAGAAGGGACTGATAAGAATTGAAAGTGCTGAAGATTAAGGAAATGATTCTGTAAAGCCTTAATTGGTTCTACAGGACCCTACTAGATGGACTGACCAGATTGAATGTTCTGACTGATTTGTAACTTGTAGGAACTCATTGGGGTCATATGTGCTGAATAGACGGTGGGATTGTTATAGAGTGCTTTCAATATATTCAACATATTCAGTATATAAGCTTATATAATTTAGAACCCTCCACTAAAAAGTGGTGGGCTATCAGAATTATTATAGTAGAAGTTAGAAATGTTTTATTTCATCTTATACATGTTTGTGTGTTTAAGGTGCAGGAAAAGGTGACAGAATAGAACATAATATACTATGTAAGAGAGGGCAATATATAAGTACTAAATTTCAGAACAGGAAGTAATAGATAATATTGCATGACTGCTTACTATTTAAGTTCACTAGTTCACTATTTCAAGTAGAGAGGAAATTAGAGTGGGAAATGGGAAGAAAGGGAGTATTAGAGGACCGTCAGATGAAATTCCAGTTATGACAAGAAGCATGAAAGATCAAAGGGAAAACAAGCAGAGAAAGACTGTAAATTTGAAAGGGAAATGTGCTATAAAGATGTTGACAGAAAGTGGAAAAGTTTGACCAGTTTAACCAGAATAGAAAAGTAGAAGGGCATAAAGGACATAACATGCGGGAAAGAAGTCCAAATAAAATGCTGAACAAAGAGAAAATTATGGGAATAGCAAAAGGGACAAAAAAAAAACCCTGAGGACTCAATAGACAGATGAACTTCCATGAGGGATATGCTGTATATGAGCCCTGTGAGCCCTATTCAAATTGATGACTTAATTATGGATAATATAACAGAAGAAATGTGTGTGGCAATGAGAGATCCTTTGATGGCTTGATGTGTGGGTTGGGGGTGGAGGGCAAGAAGGGGAGAAAGAAGGGAATAGAGTGATTAACATAACCTCTACCCGGAATAATAATGAAGAAGAAAAAAAATATGGCAAACTAAGATCTATGAAATCTTTGAGAATGCAAAAGCTAGACGAAATATTGATAAAAGGGCTAATGAGGTAGAAAAGGAGACAATAAGTATGGGAAAAGAAAATAAAAGTAATGAGGAAATGCAGGGTAATAAAGAAAGATCAGAAAAAATGAAAGGAAAATATAAACTTGATGTGGTAAGCATTGTTAATGAGGAAATAAATAAAATGCTGGAAGAAATTAGAGAAACTATATGATATAATAAAATAATTGAGAACAAAATTAAGGCAATTAGATTAAATTTATGTCCACCAAGGCTGGTTAATGGGACACAGAATAACCAGAATAAAAAAGTAGAAGGGCATAAAGGACATAACATGCAGGAAAGAAGTCCAAAGAAAATGCTGGACAAAGAGAAAATTATGGGAATAGCAAAAGGGACAAAAAAAACCCTGAGGACTCAATAGACTGATGGACTTCCATGGGGAATATGCTGCATATGAGCCCTGTGAGCCCTATTCGAATTGATGACTTAATTATGGATAATATAACAGAAGAAATGTGTGTGGCAATGAGAGATCCCTTGATGGCTAATATTATGATGTACGAGCAGTTATTATCAATTAAGAAATATGTTTATTTTCTTAAATGGATATGTTTGGAGAACTGAGGAAATATTATAGACATAATGGACACACATATAATAAGGAAAGAAACTCATGAAAAATATGAAGGTGGGATAAATATTACTAAGGAAAGTTTGCAATCGAAGAAGGATTATGCAGATGGGGAACAGGAAATATATTTAAATTTAAATGACACTTTAGGGATAAATAAAAGAGAAAAACAAATAAAGGGGGCAGAGGAAGAGATAATAAATTTATCAGAAGGAACCTGAAATGGGATGATTGAGAAAGTAGAGGATAGTAATGTACGAACATGGGAGAATGAGCATTCATGGAATGAAGAAAATAATTCTGAGTTGATAATCTTACCAGATGTTGATTGGAGACAGGGAAGTGCAGCAAATGAAATAAGGAACAGTAATATAAGACTGTGGGAGAAAGGGCTGCTTCAAGAGGAAAAACAACAAAATAATAGAAATAAAAAAAGCATTAGGACAGATGGTGTAGAACAAAAAGGGGAAAAAGGACACCATTGAGATATAATTGCTATGGAAATGAATGTCACAGAAAACAGAGAGAGCGTAATAGGTGATAAAGTTAATAAAAAAATTAAAAAACAAGGAAACAATAAAAATAGTGACAGCTATGAAAGAAAGGGATTAAGTAGCAGACAAATTACAAATAAAAAGTTAAGAAGAAAAAATATGGGTGTGAATAAAAATGTACTGAATAAGGATAAACAGAAAGGACACGTAAAAAAACAGAATAAGAAGACAAGTAAAGCACAGGAAATGCTAAATATTATTAGGGATAAGAAGGAAGAAAGTTATCAAGATACAGAACAAAATAACAACAAGATCCAAAGTATTGAAAAGCAGGAGGAAAGTCAGGAACAGCTAGTACAGCTGGAAAAAATGTTACAGCATATGTCAGAAACAGATTTCGTATTACCAATGTTTAAAGCAGTAGTAATGCCAGAGAAAACTGAGAAAAAATTAGACAAACATTTGAAAACTTTTTTTAGCAACAATACTACAAAACAACAACCATTCTTGTCCATTATTGAACTGTATGAGTATAGTTAGACCACTGAAAGATCAGGAGTTGGTATTACTAATTTCAAAACATTACTATGTACTTAAAACAATAAAAAAACCAAAAACAAACTAAAGAACCGGGGTTTAGAACTTGAAAGTGTAGTAATGGTGAAAGTTTTGTTTCCTGAATATTTTGATTCAAGAACTAGAAAAATTTTTTCGATGGACTTGCCAATATCTATATTTGGGATAAAAAATTTCGTAAACGAGTCTAAAAATAATTTAAAGATGAAAACTGTAGAATTATTACAAAGTCTTTTTGAAGGTAGAAGAGGTGAGTAACTGGATTAAAAAATAAAAAGATGGGAAAATAATGGACAGATTACAGTCTGGATGAACAACAGAGGAAATTATAGATTGTTACTTTCAAAAGCTGAGGTTCTTGATAAAAATGAGATTAATATGGTGGGAGAGGAAAAACTACACCCTTCGGTAGAGATAAACAGGAGGTTGGAAGAATGGAGTTACCTGATACAAACAACAAACAAATTCCAGGTTCTAGGAACACAAAGTAAAGACTGACATAAATGGTATATGAAGGATAAATCATGAAATAGAACAGTATAAGGAAAGGAAACCTATGAGAAACAGAAAAATGTCAAAAAATGATTTTTTATCATGGAATATTTCAGGAATTAGAAATAGGTTAAGAGATCCCCCATTTATAAATTATTTAAAAAAGCATTACTGTATCTGCTTACAAGAAACATGGACAGATTGGGAAGTGGTGTTAAGTGGATACAAAGTATTCTGTAAAAAGGTGACAAAAAAGAAGAAATTTGGTAGAGCTTGTAGAAGATTAATGACTTGGTTAAAGATAAGGAAAGGTATAAGGCTGAAGAAATACCTGTCAAATCTGGTAATATCTTGGGAATAAGAATAATGGGGAAAAAAGCAGCAAATGATCATTTTTAATATATATATATATATATATATATATATATATATATATATATATATATATACATATATGTGTATACATATATATATATATATATATATATATATATATATATATATACACACCTGATAGTATACAATATAATGGTAAAGAGGTGATAACCACTTTAGAGAAACTTATTGAGGAGAGAAAAGTGGAAGAGCCAGGATGTGGGATACTGATAGTGGATGATTTCAATGCAAGGGTAGGATATAATAAAACATTATCGAATGAGAATATAAACTTACGTGAAGCAATGGGTCAAGAAAGAATAGTGAAAGATGGGGAATCTTGAGATTAAAAAAACTTTGAAAGGGGAAAGATTATTAGTCAAATACTAGAAGAAGCGAATTTTGTATTACTAAATGGTAGAACTAAAGGAGATAATGAAGGGAAATATACGTTTGTAGGAAGAAGGGGAGATTCTGTTATAGATCTTTGTTGGGTTAATTAGAACCTAAGGGATGAAAGACAAATAAATAAGAAAGTGATTAAGGTGGTATGAACTAAAATAGAATTTAAATGGGATTGTACTGACAATTATGCATCAGTCAAATTACTAAAGGAAGGTGGGATATGTGAATTTATAGATGAACATGTACAGAAAAGTAAAGATAAAATAATAACTGACTGAAGTTTTTGTAAGGAAAATAAAATCATTTTATTTATTTATTTTTTTATTTATTTTAGAGTCTAGGATTACAAGTACCTTTGAGCCAAGGCTCTTTTACAAAGGTTCCACATCAATTGAGGTACAATACACACATTACATAGAGTTCAGTAACAATGCAGAAATGGTGCAGACATTTTTAAGCAGTTTAAATACATTACATTGAGGGAAAGTGAGTACCAGGGGGCAGGGTAGCCAGAGGAAACTGAGGCTTGGAATGGACACAAAAAGATCGGTGCAGCCGTGGGCATTTGTCAGGCCTCATTGATAGTGAAAGCTTCAGTAACAAAAGAATATACTAATAGTAAATGGTTTGGTTAAGAGTGTAAATTTGCAAAGGTAGAATTGAACAAAAAAGCAAGACTGGTAAGAAAAAAACCAACAAAAACTAACAGGGAACAACTGATAATAGCAAGGAATAAATATAAAAGACTAACGAACAACAAAAGGAAGCAATATAGGAAAAAGCTATGGGTAAATCTAGAAAAAGCAGTATGGAACAAAGATGATAAACTTTTTTGGAGAATGGTAGCTAAAGGATGGGATGACTACTCAGAAGATATTGAAAACTAGATAGAGTCATATGAGTGGACAAAATATTTTGCTGAAATATTTCAAGACAGTGATAACATTAAGGTTGAGGGCATACAAAAAAGTGGATAAAGTTAAAAGAACGATTAAGTATAGAAGAGATTATTGAAGCACTTAGAATAGTAAAATGACACAAAGCACCTGGTCCTGATGGAGTTCCTGTAGACATAATTTTAAATGATATAAATCTGTGGGCACCTTTATTAAAGAAACTATTTGATTATATAGTAAAATATGGAGTAATGCCTAAAACATGGAAAGAAAATATTATAGTTCCAATTTTTAAAAAAGGTGATAAAACAAATCCAAAAGACTACAGACCTATTAGTCTATTAGATACTTCTTTAAAAATATTTGCTAAGATAATCCACAAGAGAATTATGGAATGAGTTCTGGAACAAGTTATTGTGGATGAGGCACAAGCAGGCTTCATGCCAACCCACTCTACGACCGACCAATGTTTTGTGTTATCACACCTAGGGCCAGACATTCAAAAGCTAGTGCCAGGCACAAATCCGTTGCGCTGGACTAGCACCAAATTTCTGCCTGACTGCAATATTCAAAAGGACATTTAGTGTCAGCACTAGGTGTTAGCACTGACGCTAATTACAATGTATGCAGGGGAGCGACTGAGGGGAAGGGACCTGAATGCCAGCGCACCGGCATTTTTAAAGGTATAGTACCGCACTACAGGCATTAGCGTGACCTGTAGCGTGGCGTTAAATACCACCAACAAAAAGCTGGAGGTAATGCAGCGGTGAACCCCCCTACCTCCCGCACAAATCCCAACCCCCATTGACTGTAAAATAAAGATGTATCCCTGGTAGTCTAGTGGTCCCCCCACCTCCAAGCATGACTCCTGACCCATGTTGAAAGCAAAATAAATAACTTTTCCCTGGTAGTCTAGTGGTTACCCTACCCCTAAGCATGGCTCCAGACCCCCATTGCAAATAAAATAAATAACTTTACCCTGGTACTCTAGTGGTCCCCCCAACCCCAAGTATGGCTCTCAACCCTCCTTGCAAGTAAAATAAATAACTTTTCCCTGGTAGTCTAGTGGTCCCCCCCCGAACACGGCTCCCGACCCTGCTGAAAGTAAAATAAATAACTTGTCCCTGGTAGTCTATTGGTCCCCAAGCATGGCTCCTGGACCCCATTGCAAGTAAAATAAATAACTTTTCCTGGTACTCTAGTGATCCCCCACCCCCAAACATGGCTTCCAACCCCAGTTGAAAGTAAAATAAATAACTGTTCCCTGGTAGTCTAGTGGTCCCCCCACCCCCAGCATGGCTCCCGACCCCCATTGAAAGTAAAATAAATAACTTGTCCTTGGTAGTCTAGTGGTCCTCCCACCCCCAAGCATAGCTCCCGACCCCATTGCCAGTGAAATAAATAACTTTTCCCTGGTAGTCTAGTGGTCCCCTCACCCCCAAGCATGGCTCCCAACCCCTGTTGCAAGTAAAATAAATAACTTTTCCCTGGTAGTCTAGTGGTCCCCCTACCCCAAGCAGGGCTCCTGACCCCTGTTGAAAGTAAAATAAATAACTGTTCCTGGTAGTCTAGTGGTTCCCCCCACCCATCAGTGATGCCCCCCTTCATCCCAGTCAGACTCCATGAACCGAGCCAGCGACCGGCTCAGCCCTCCTCTCACCACCACGGCCGGCAACCAACTGAGGTACAAATGAGTGCTACTGTAATAAAGTAGTGCTCATTTGTACCTCAGTCAGTGGGCAGCTGTGGTGGAGAGAGGAGGGCTGAGCCAGTTGCCAGCTCAGTTTGTGGAGTTGCCGTTAGAGTTTGCATTGCCGTTTGCATTACCATTTTTGTTTTCATTAATGTTTGCGCTTGCGTTCCTCTTACCATTTGCGTTACCATTTACATTTGCTTCACCATGTGCGTTACCATTTGCACTTGCATTTGTGTTACTGTTATTGTTACTATGTGACACAAAATCACACTGTAGGAGTGCAGGGCCCAAAGGGCCCTACGCTCCCACAACCACATTCCATTCACTATTTACAGTGCCCATTCTCAAAAAGAAGGGAAATTCATGGCAAAAAACTCTGTTTAATGCATCAATTAGGGTTGTTCCACAGTGACAAAAGCAAGGAAATTCAGTGTTATGGTTCCCTGCACCCCAAGCCCACCTCGTTCCCACCTACAGGCATGGGGGTGTGCGTTAGGGTCATCAGTTCTAACTCTTACCCCCATTCTCCTATACTGCACCACCTCAGCTTGTTTATACATGGGATGGGGTGAGAGGACCAAAGACCCCAATGCACACCCCGTTGCCTGTTGGTGGAGACGGGCTGGGCTTGGGGTGCAAGGGGTGGCAACCCTAACACCGAATTTCCTCACTTTTGTCGCTGTGGAACAACCATAATTGATGCATTAAACAGAGTTTTTTGCCATAAAAAAAAAAAATATATATATATATATATATATGTACACACACACACACACACACACACACACACACACACATATGCATATATACAAATCCTGCTTTCTCAGCTGCATGGATGTTTTGTATGCACTGACTGTGCCTGCCAGCACACAGTTCCTGCTGCTTTCAGCTTTTATTTCCATTCTGACCAACAGGGGATGCTGTGGGCATGCCTTGGCCTGCAGCATCCAGCCTGTACTTCCATTCCAACCAAAAGGGACAGCTTTGTGCTCCATACAATAGCACCAGGCAACCTGCATGGTAATGTATGTTAAACAGCACTTAATGAGATGCAAATGTACTTGTTTGCCCACAGATTACCTAAGTAGGCTCATTTGCATGGGAGCTTTGAATATAGCTCCCGTTTACTCTGGGCTAACCAGTTTGCACCGGGCTAATATGTTAGCACTCTGTAATCAGGTTAGCCCTGGGCAAGCCTCAGTTCAGCATAGCACAGTTCTGCAGTGTGTGGCTTACATTGCTGTTTGCAGTAGATGTCAGACATCTCTGTGCAATCACACACAATGTTCTCCACCTGCAACACTGGCTTGCTCCAGAGTCTAATGAGCTGCAGTTGCAGTATGCACTTCCCTGTTGCTATATTCAATGCTGTCTTATTCCAGGGCAATTTTTGCCCTGCACTCCTGGCCCTGTTTTCCCAACTTCCTTTGTTTGCTATATTCAGCTGGTTTTGTACTGGGCTATTTCCTTTTGAATATAGCTTGCTTTGTGCTCCAGGCTAAGTTTGCCCACCGGGCAGTGCTAATTTAGCCCAAGGGCAAAGTTTTGAATATCTTGCCCCTTATACATAAATATATAAACATCCATAAACAAAAGTTTTATTGTGTTTCCGTGGACCTTCATGCTGTTTTTGATAGAGTAAAAAGGAACAAGTTTTGGAAAATATTAAACGAGTATGGCCTAGACCCAGGAATAATAGATGCTATGTACACAGATAGCAGTAGCAGTAGCAGATAGTGGTAACTGTTGGTTTTGTATATTCATTAAAATTGGCAAATAGTTTCAACAACCACTGACAAGGAAGAGATATGATATTAGAACTTTTGGAAATTGCAGCACTTCTAATATTTTATATTTGGTATGCTATACATGTATAAGATATAATAAAGAAGGAGATACAACAGAAAAATGTGCATCCAATTTATGTTTAAGACAGGGATGCATTCTTTCACCCAACCTATTTAATATATTTTTGAATAACGTATTGGAAAGTCTATATGATAGTGATCACCATGTGCAAAGAGTGGGCAATCAATATTGCCCGTTCTTTGCTTATGCTGATGACATTATATTAATGTCCACAAGCTATGAGGGAATAAAAAGAAGTCTAGAGCATTTTAGAATTAAATATCAGGAAGCAGATTCAGAAATAAATATTGAAATAAACTAAGTACATGATATGTAATAAATCAATGATAAGGAAGGGGTCGCTATTACATTGAAATGTGGTAACTATACCTTGGAAACTGTGCAAAAATTTAGGAATAGTTTTTAACTACAATTAAAATGGAATGGGCATAAAAAAGTATATACTCAAAAAAATAAACAAATTTACTCCGGCAGTAGAAAGGTTCATGTATAAATATGGTGGATGCTCCATTAAGGGGAACATTAGAGCCCTCAGTGCTGAACTTATGAGTCATATAATATATGGAGCAGAGATCTGGGAGAATGGGAACAACAAGGAATTAGAAATTACACTTCAGAAATATTATAAAAAAATACTGGGTTTACCCAGTGGAGCATCATCCGTATTAACTAGAACAGAACTTGGGCAATTGCCAATCAAATGTTATATATAAAAAAGGTTAGTATATTACTGGTTTAAGGTATTTACAATGAAAGAAGTAAGATTACCAAGAATATGCATGGAGGATGCTACAGAATATAAGGACAGGGGATTTGTATTACCAGCTAAAAACACATTGGAAAAGATAATTAAACTACATGGATTGTTGGATTATCTGGTGTATAGCCTAAATGAAACATTTGAATACATACAAGAAGATTTAATGAATAGGATAAAAGATGGATATATACAAGAAAGTAATGAGCATATGAATACTAGGGTAATCAGTAGCTGGTTGGGGAAAAATAAAAAAAGAAGATTTGGAATAGAACCATATCTGGGGATAATAAAAAATCCAGATAAACAAAAATGTTTTACAAGATTGTGTTTTAAATTAAATAAATCAAGATGATTAGTAGGACTATACACCAGGGACATAAACATGAGATGTGCATATGGGTTAGGGATTGATGATAATACACACCTCTTAATATTTTGCCCATTGTATAAATATTATTACTCACAGAATGTTTTTTAGGTCGCCACCTCATCACTGTCCACTTCAGATGAAAAACTCCACTGAGATGTAGAAGGATAAAAGCCTTTTATTACAAAGATAGGCAAGCCAGCCAGCAGACCGGATTCATAGTGCCCCTCCCCACAGAGCCAAACGTTTTCGCGTCACAATTACGCTTTTTCAAGGCTATGGTAGTAGGGAGTAATACACCTTAAATACACTATCTAAAGGTAAAGTTTAAAGGTGATGTTCTCTCCACCCTTTAAAAACATACAATACCAAATACCCCATGAAACTGAAATCTAAAAGTTAGATATCAAATTATACTACCATCCAAAGTGCAGGTATTACAATAATATTTAAATATTTAAATGTGCAATACTACGTACATATTGCCCTATTCTTTCTTTGAATTTCTGAGTAATTTTGAAATGATGCTCCTAAATTTATCACCACTTTTAGTTCACAGGCTTTCTTATTTAATAATATAATTAATAAACATTGGCATATTTTTTCAGCTGAAAATAAATTTCAAAATTTAGTTAAAACTCCTCCTAGAATTATCTATAAAAGGGGAATAAATTTAAGGGACACTTTGGTACATAGTTATTATTGCGGAGCTATGACTGAACAAGAAAGAGATAAAAAAAGAACTTTGCCTAAAGGAACCTTCCAATGTGGTAACTGTCGGTTTTGTATATTCATTAAAATTGGCAAAGAGTTTCAACAACCAGTGACAGGGAAGATATATGATATTAGAACTTTTGGAAATTGCAGCACTTCTAATATTTTATATTTGGTCTGCTGTAAAAAATGTACTAGTTTTTATGTGGGGAAAACTACTCAGAAATTTAAAGAAAGAATAGGGCAACATGTACGTAGTATTGCACATGCTGATGGTATAAGTGCCCTTTCACAGCATGCACAATCTCAGGGGAGGAACATTATTTCTGCTTTCAAATCATTGGAAAAGTTTTTATAGGTCCTAAAGGAGGAGATTTAAATTCAAAATTGCATCAGAGAGAAACATATTGGCAGTAGATTATGAAATCATATGCTGCCCCAGGACTTAATGAATTTTTTCAACTTTCTCTGTTTTTATAATATTAAATAATTATTAATCTTAAGTATTTTATGTATGTACATACATTTACATGAAGACTGGTATGTATACATACATATATATATATATATATATATATATATATATATATATATATATATTATATGTCTATGTATATATTTTATGATAGGATTGTTTTGTATTGGATTTAAATATTATTGTAATACCTGCACTTTGGATGGTAGTTTAATTTGATATCTAACTTGTAGATTTCAGTTTCAGGGGGTATTTGGTATTATATGTATTTAAGGGTGGAGAGCACATTACCTTTAAACTTTACCTTTAAGTAGTGTATTTAAGGTGTATTACCACCTATTACCATAGCCTTGAAAAAGCATAATTGTGACGTAAAACGTTCGGCTCTGTGGGGAGGGGCACGATGTACTGCTGGCTAACTTGCCCATCTTTGTAATAAAAGGCTTTTATCCTTCTACATCTCAGTGGAATTTTTCATCTGAAGTGGACAGTAATGAGGTGCCAACCTAAAAAACATTTTGTGAGTACTGCTTATTCTGGTTTTGGCCCCACTATTGGCATTCGTAGCCACCTGCTTTCTTGTTGTAGAATTATTATTTTACATTATATTTAGGCGAAATCCTTGGTAAACTGGAAATGGAACCCAAATACCAAGTAAATGTTCTTTTGAAATCTTCTGTTGAGTATACTTTAGAAAAAGTGATAAAATTTTGTAGAGTTATAGAAAGGAAATTATTACATTTGAAAATGGATGAAGAAAAACAAGAGCAGGAAGAATAAGAATAAGTGTAATAGACTACCAGCAATATTAAGAAGATTTTAACTACAAGGTTGATGTATTAATTTAATATTTTTTATGAAAGCTAGTATTTGTAATAGTAATTTAACTGAATATGTGTGTAAACTTGTGAGTTATTTTTATGATATTTTTGTATTTCTAATGACGTTGTTTGTCAAACAGTAAAATTGAATTGAACTGACCCCTGCCTTGTGGCTAAGGAATTTAATTCCTATTACACCGCATGCACTTCAGCCCTTCTAAAGTCCCTCTCCTCTTCCCTTCCATGCTTGCATCCCCTTCTTTAGGCACTCAACTCCCCTACCATCCCCCCTTCTCCTTCTCAGCAGTCTCCCCTGATGAAACTCAGGCTGCCTTGCTCTCACTAAATCCTTCTAAAGGCTCCTCACTAGATCATATTGACCCCAAATGCATAACCCTCAGCCCCAGCTATAGCCTTTCCTCTATCTCTCATTCTCAACCTCTCTTTCTCGTCCTCTACCATCCCCACATCCTGGAAACATGCAGTGGTCCTCCCACTTCCCAAGAGCAGCGACCCTACTTCTCCTGCAAACTTTCACCCTATCTCTCTTCTCCTGACTCTCGCTAAGCTCCAAGAACACTTGGTCCTCTCCCAGCTCACTTCCTTCCTCACTGACTCCTCCTTCTTCACCCCATTCCAATCTGGCTTTCAGAAAAATCACTCTTCCACCACCTCCCTACTCAGGCTCATTGACTCCATCCTTACCAGGATGGACAATGGCCTCATCACCTCAGCCATCTTTGTCGACCTCGCAAGGCTTTCAACACCATCTCCCATGTACTCCTTATAGACTCCCTCATGACAGCTGGCCTGTCCACATCTGCATCAAACTGGTTTAGGGCCTACCTCACAGGTAGAACCCAATCTAGCATGGTTCAAGAATCCATCTCCCCTCTTCTCCCTGTCACCACTGGAATCCATCAGGGCTCAGTGCTTGATCCCATTCTTTTCTCCATTTTACCTAACAACCTTCTTTTAGTCTGCTTCTTCTCTTCTTCCATTCACATGTACGCTGATGATACTGTCTTGTACACCTCCGGCAAATGTTCAGCTGATGTTACAACCACTCTGCAGCATTTCTTCCACCAGGTTCAGATGTGATTTGCCTCCCATCAGCTCTTCCTAAATGTCAAGAAGACAGTCTCCATGACCTTTGGCACCAGACAGAGATGCTCAAGGTTCCCAAGCCTGCCCTCTTTCCACACCCAGGATGGGACAACCTTGGAGGACACTACCTCATTCATGTACCTTGGGATCTGATTGGACCAACACCTCAAGTTTTCTGGACATGTTGATGCCATCCTGAAAAGACTGCATCCCAAGCGTGGTGCTTTATACAGGAACTGTAGTTGCATCCCTCTTATGCCCAGGCTTGAACATGTTCAGAAGATGATAGTCACAATTTTTGACTACTATGATGTAGTTTATGGTGCTACTTCCAAGTCCTACCTGGCTAGATTGGATACCCTCTTTAGTTCCTTCTGTTGCTTTGCTCTTGATGCTCCCTCCCAGACCCATCATTGTGAGCTGTATCATGCCCTATCCTTTTCCCCACTTGGTAACAGACCCCTCTCCCACTGCGACAAACTCACCTCCAAACACTGACTGGGTGAATTCCCTCCTTACCTCATCACTCCTCTCTCAACCCCAATCCCACCTCCCCACTCCCTCAGATCTTCTGGCACTCTACTCTGGCAGTCCCCCACCACTCCACACTTTTCGGTCAGTCTGCCTTTTCCTTTCACTCACCTAAAGCCTGGAACTGTCTATCCCCTCAAATATGCCACTCCTCCTCTTCCCGCTCCTCAGAGCAGCCCTACACAACTATCTCTCCTCTAGCTGCTCGTTCTATAATCCACCATAACATCCCCCTATAATTTCTGCTCCAGTGTTATCCACCCTCTACCATTCCTTTACATAGAGGATGACATAGAAACATAGAAACATAGAGGTTGATGGCAGATAAGGACCACAAGGCCCATCCAATCTGTCCAATTCTTTTTCTACCTTATAAATGTGCCATCTGCCTTTGCTCTGTCAGTGGCCTATCTATTCATACTCATCTGTATTGCTCCCTTATGCCTATCCCATGCCTGTTTGAAGCCCTGTACTGTATTCATAGCCACCACTTCCTGAGGTAGGCCATTCCATGCATCCACCACTCTTTCTGTGAAAAAGAATTTCCTCACATTCTCCCTTAATTGGCCGCCTTCTAATCTCATGCTGTGTCCTCTTTTCCTGCTATTATTCTTATATTTAAACATGTTAGACTCTTTCACCTTGTTACTGCCCTTAAGGTGTTTGGATGTTTCGATCATATCACCTCTCTCCCTCCTTTGCTCAAGGGTATACATATTGAGCTCTGTTAATCTGTCCTCATATGTCTTCTGATGCAGTCCCTGCCCCATTTTGGTTGCCCTTCTCTGGACTGCCTAAATTTGGTTAATGTCCTTGTGAAGTTGTGGTCTCCAGTACTGCATGCAGTACTCCAGATGGGGCCTAACCAGTGTCTTGCAAAGAGGGATTATTACCTCCCTCTTATGACTTGTGATACCCCTACTAATACACCCCAACATCCTCCTAGCCTTACCTACTGCTTTAGAGGTCTGCTTGGATGATTTCAGGTCATCGGTGATGATGATGCCCAAGTCTTTCTTCCTTTGTGACTGCCAGCAACTCCCCTCTCAGCCTATAGATGGCTTCAGGGTTTCTCTTCCCTATGTGCATGACCTTACACTTCTTTGCATTAAATCCCAGTTGCCGCTCTTCTGACCATTTTGCTAGTTTATCCAGATCTCTTCTCATTCTGCCCACCCTATCTGGATCATCTACTCTGTTGCAGATCTTAGTGTCTTCTGCAAACAGACAAGCCTTACCCTCTAGTCCATCTGCAATGTCACTAATGAAGATATTGAAGAGGACTGGCCCCAGGACTGATCCCTGATGTACCCCACTTGTGACTTGCATCTCTTCTGACTGTATACCATTTACCACCACTCTCTGTTTTCTGCCTGTCAACCAGTTTGCCACCCAGTTGACCAGCTTCTGACCCACCCCGAGCCTACCCAGCTTATTTATCAATCTTCTATGTGGAACAGTGTCAAAGCGTTGCTGAAGTCAAGGTAGGTGACATCAACTGCTCCCCTTGTTCCACCACTCTGGTTACCCAGTCAAAGAAATCTATGAGATTAGTTTGACAGGACCTTCCTTTTGTAAACCCATCCTGTCTTGGATCCTGTGCCCCCTATGGATTCCAGGTGTTGCACTATCTTTTCCTTAAGGAGTGCCTCCATAATCTTGCCCACTACTGAGGTAAGACTGGTCTGTAGTTCCCTGCCTCCTCCCTGCTACCACTCTTGTGGAGTGAGATCACATGAGCCTTTCTCCAGTCTTCTGGGACCTCTCCTGTGCTCAGATACTCACTAAACAGTTCTACTAATGGCCCTGCTAGTTCCACCCTTAGCTCCTTAAGTACCCTGGGATGTATGCCATCAGGTCCCATTGCCTTGTCTACCCTGAGCTTAGTGAGCTCTTGTAGGACCCTTTCTTTTTGTGAAGGGAGTAGTGCTCACCTCCCTCCCACCCGTGTCCATGGTGCTGAGCTGTGGGCCCTGCCCTACCTTCTCTTCAGTAAATACTGAGCAAAAGTATCTATTTAGGATAGATGATTTTACAGGGTCCTCCTCCTCACATGCCTCCTTTTCTCCTTTGAGCTTAGCAATACCCCCTCTGGACTTTCTCCTTTCACTAATGTATCTATAGAAAGTCTTGTCACCCTCTTTTACTGTTTGTGCTAGTGTTTCCTCAGTTTGGGACTTTGTCTGTCTTACTGCCTTCCCTGCTTCCCTTAGTGCAGTTTGGTATGCCTCCCTATCTCCATCCTGCTTTGTTCCCTTATATTTCCTGAAGGCCAGCCTTTTAGCTCTGACCTTTTATGCTACTGTATTTGAGAACCAAAGTGGTTTCCTTCTTCTTTTACACTTCCTTTACTGTCTAACACAATGGGATGTTGCTTCAAGTATTGCATCCTTAATGCTTGTCCACTTTGCCTGTACCCCCTCACCTGTGTTTCTTTTTGCCAGGACTAGCTTAACTCTGTTGGCCATCTTCTCAAAGTCAGTGTTAAGTACAGTATTTGAAATGGTAATGCATTGCGTTACTCTGCCACTTGAGGGCAGCATTCCGACATGGGTAAGCTAGAAAGAGAGCACACAGAGAGTGTTGTTGTTGAGACTAGAGAGGCACCTGAATAAAAATGAAAGCTGCTCTATTCCTGTTGCAGTGTGAGTTTGTTGAACAAGACCAGATTAAATGTTAGAACATAACATAATTGGTGACGCGGTGTTTAGTTACTCTCCTGTACCTTACCAGAACGAACTACAACTGTGAGGGTTTTACTTAGACATAACTTTTGGACCCACGAGTGAACCCGTGAGAGACACATAAAGATGGCCATGACTATAGGACATATTGATGCCTTTGATGAAAACGTGGAACAATGGACAACTTATATTGAGAGATTTAGACATTTTGTCACAGCAAATGATATAAGTGATGAAAAACAAGTAGCTGTGTTACTGAGTGTTATGGGCAGCACAACGTACAGTTTGCTGAGAAGTCTAATAGCACCAGAAAAGCCCGGGGAGAAAACTTTTGCCAGTATTGTGGAGGTCTTACAGACATTTCTCTCCTAAGCCTCTGGTGATTGCTGAAAGATTTCGCTTTCACAAGCGAAACCAAGCAGAGGGTGAGTCTGTTGCGCAGTATGTGGCTGTTCTAAAGAAATTAGCTGAGCATTGCGAGTTTTGTACCCATTTAGATGATGCCCTCCAGGACAGATTTGTGTGTGGTTTGAAAAGTGAAGCGACACAGAAGCGTCTTTTAATGGAGGTGGGACTAACATACAAGAAAGCGATCGAGATCGCTGTATCGATGGAAACAGCTGCACGGGAGGCTCAGCACTTAAGTGATTCCCTAAAAGTAAATGCTTTATCCTTCTTTTCTCCCAGGAAGACTAATAAATGTGGTCACTGTGGGAAGACTAATCACAGTGATAAGGACTGCTGGTTTAAAGAACAGACATGTCATAACTGTGGGAAGAAAGGCCACATTGGGCGAGTGTGCAGAGGGGTAAAGACAGGAGGGGAAACCAATGGAAGCAAAGGGAAGCAATTTGCGAAATGTAGAAAGAGAGAAGTACATCATGTGGAAACACAGGGAACGTGCAGTGATGACACTGATACTGAATTAGCATTGCACGTGCTGACTCTTAAAGGAAGCGGCAACCATCTGTGTAACTCCTGAAATTGAAGGGAAACCACTGAAAATGGAATTGGACACAGGGGCTGCAGTCTCATTGATTTCTACAGACAAGCATGAAACTATGTTGAGTCATCTACCCCTGCAAATGACCGACATTGTACTGAGGACATACACTGGTGAGGCAATTTCACCTGAAGGTGTCATCAAGGTGCAGGTAAAAATAAATGGGCAAACGGCACTACTGCCTTTGTACGTGGTTAAAGGTAACTACCCTTCACTCTTAGGCAGGGAAAATACGCCTCAACTGGCAGGAGATAAGGACTGTCAATATCGGTGACCACAACACTCTGGAAGCAGTGTTGCAAAAACATGCTCCTTTATTCAAAGGGGAGCTAGGCACAATGAAGGACATTGAGGCAAGAGTGTTTTTGAAGCCACAGCACAAACCAAAGTTTTGTCAACCTCGCCCAGTACCTTATGCACTTTGACCGAAAGTGAAGGCTGAATTAACTCGCCTGACCAAAGCTGGAGTCTTGTCCCCTGTACAGTGTAGTGACTGGGCAACGCCAGTAGTGCCAGTGGTAAAGAAAGACGGTTCCGTACGAATATGTGGAGACTTTAACGTAACCATAAATCCAGTTCTGTGTGTGGAACAGTATCCGATTCCATGCATCGAAGACTTGTTTGCATCCCTGGCACAGGGCCAACGCTTCAGTAAGCTGTATTTGTCACATGCTTATCTACAAATGAGAGTAGATGAAAACTCAAAGAAATATCTCACAATAACCACCCAAAAGGGTCTCTTCTGCTATAATCGCCTACCTTTTGGCATTGCATCAGCTCCAGCCATATTTCAGCGAGCTATGGACCAGGTTTCTGAGGTCTTCAAATGTTCACTGTTACCTGGAGCGATATACTGGTGACCGGAAGAAATGATGCAGAGCACCTGAAGAACCTGGATGCAGTTCTGCAGCGATTGGAAGATTTTGGCTTGTGTGTCCAGATGGAGAAGTGTGAATTTTTCAAGACTTCATTGGAGTACTTGGGCCATACCATAGATGCAGCAGGCTTACACAAATCGCCTGAGAAAGAAAAAGCGATTGTGGATGCCCCAGCACCAGAAAATGTGAGCCAGTTACGGTCTTTCTTGGGCCTGTTAAATTATTATGGCAGATTTATTCCTAATCTGGCTACGATTCTCAACCCACTAAATGGCTTGCTGTGCAAGGGGAAGTCCTGGTGTTGGACAAAGGACTGTGAGAGTGTGTTTAAGAAGGCTAAAAAGCAGCTTGTTTCTCAAGATGTGCTCATTCACTATAATCCACAGCTGAGCATCAGACTGGCGTGTGATGCCTCACCTTATGGGGTGGGAGCAGTTCTTTCTCACATTCTACCGAATGGGGACGAAAAGCCAATTGACTTTGCATCCAGAACTCTCAGCAAAGCTGAACAAAACTATGCCCAAATTGAGAGAGAAGCTTTGGCAATAGTGTTCGGAGTTCGCAAATACCACCAATACCTCTATGGTCGGGAATTCACACTCCTCACTGATCACTGTCCCCTCACGACCATTTTTAACCCCCACAAAGGTATTCCTTCCATGGCAGCAGCCAGAATGCAACGTTGGGCTCTCTTGCTATCAGCTCACAACTACCGCATTGAATACAAGAAGGCAGCTCTTCATGGCAATGCTGATGGACTCTCAAGATTGCCTCTGCAGGTAGCCCACAGTGACAAAGTGGACACTGTCGATGTCTTCTACATCAGTCAGCTTGAGAAATTACCTATCACAAGTTCTGAAATTAAAAAAGGAGACAAAAGTTGATCCTGTGTTGTCTCGAGCATTGGACTTAGTAACAAAAGGGAATTTTACTGTGAACCAGGACATTCACGGTGAGTTATCACCATTCTACGTCAGACGTAATGAGCTTTTAGTACAGCAAGGTTGCTTGCTGTGGGGTGTCTGGGTGATTGTCCCTTCAAAACTACGTATTCGTGTACTGGATGAGCTACATATGGGACACCCGGGCATAGTGAGAATGAAGGCTTTAGCTAGAAGCTATATTTGGTGGCCAGGGATTGATTTGCAAATTGAGCAACAAGCAAAAACATGCACTACCTGTCAGCGTGTTCAGAAAATGCCGTGTCCCTCACCTCTACATCCCTGGATGTGGCCAGGTGCACCGTGGCAGCGCATTCATGTAGATTTTGCAGGGCCGTGGGAGGGACACATGTACCTTAATTGTTGTAGATGCCCACTCAAAGTGGCCCAAAATTCAAGTCATGGACACCACTACTAGCAGTAAGACCATTCAAGTACTGCGAGGACTATTTAGCCGTTACGGGATTCCTGAACAGCTGGTCAGTGATAATGGACCACAATTTATTTCTAGTGACTTTGCAGCATTTCTGAAGTCCAATGGTGTGAGGCATATTCGTAGTGTCCCATATCACCCCTCGACTAATGGCCTAGCGGAGTGTTTTGTGCAAACCATGAAGAATGCTCTGAAATCGGCGGGGGGGGGGATCTTTGACCTTACAACACAAGTTGGATAACTTCCTGTTGGCATACCGAAATACACCCCATGCTACAACAAAGGAATCTCCAGCAATGCTGTTTTTTTTCAACGTAAGCTTTGCTTCCGTCTTGATTTGCTTAAGCCAGATGTGGCATCAGAGGTTTTGAAGAACCAAGAATCTCAAATACTACGACGGCAAGCTCATTCAAAGGACAGGCAGTTCATTGTTGGTCAAGAAGTGCTTGTTCGAGATTACCGGAAGGGAAAAAAGTGGACCTCTGGTGTGGTGACATCTCAGACGGGTCCAGTGTCATATACAGTTGATGTTGAATCTGGAGTGAAATGGAAACATCATGCTGAACAGCTCCTAGATCTTCAGCAGCGCACAGATGGGGACACCTCCAGGAAGAAAACCCACGGAAATGTGGATTCCATCTGCCGTACAGAAGCCCACTACAGAAGTCTCAACACCTTCTGAAGATGTAAAGGAGGAGGTGAAGAGGAGCAATGGTGAGGCTGTACAACCACCAACCGAGGATAGGAGGGAGGTACCAGACAGAGGCAGCCATGCCGGGGTTGCTCACGAGAGCGTTATCCATCCAATTTCAAAACCTCCAGATCATTTGAACCTGTGAGACATTTAAAAGAAATAAATGTTTTGTGTAGTTAGAGAACCAGATCAGATTATTGGGGCAGAATAATCCCCTTGACTGGTTCGAGGCCTGGGGCAGTCTACCCCCCTACCTCTAGCATAGTATGAACCATCTTAATAATAGCGAATAATGCTAATACTTGTTCATTTGGTAACAATATAATTTAGTGGGGAGGAAATGTTATGTATTTGAAATGACAATGCATTGCGTTACTCTGCCACTTGAGGGCAGCATTCCGATATGTGTAAGCTAGAAAGAGAGCACACAGAGAGTGTTGTTGTTGAGTCTAGAGAGGCACCTGAATAAAAATGAAAGCTGCTCTATTCCTGTTGCAGTGTGAGTTTGTTGAACAAGACCAGATTAAATGTTAGAACATAACAGTCAGCTCCTCTGAAGTCCCATATTTTTGCCTTGGAATGGGATGATTTAGATGTAGCAGCCAAATTGAACCATACCATGTGATGGTCACTGGCCCCCAGGTGACCTTCTACCTGGAGATCTGTGATCCCTTCCCTGTTAATCAGTACCAGATCTAGGATAGCCCTGTCTCTTGTGGGTTGTTGTACCAGTTGTTTGAGGCCCTCCCTCTGCAGGGAATCCACCATGTGTCTAGTTCTGGCAGATGTTCCTACTGGTATTGACCAATCTGTATCTGGCATGTTGAAGTCTCCCATTATCAGAACCTCCCCTTTAGCTGTCATGTTTTGTATATCTTCTAACAGTAATGTGTCTAAGTCCTCCCTGGTCTGGGGGCCTGTAGACAACCCAGTTCTTATAGCTTTCCCATTTCCTGTTTCAGGGTGACCCACAGTTCTTCTGGCTCCTTGTCGTATTCTGAATTTCTGTAGCTTTGATATTTTCATTGACATCAGGGCTACTCCACCCCCCCTTTTTGCACCTCAGTCTCTTCTGAACAGTACATAGCCAGGTACTGAAGTCTCCCAGGTGTGGTTACTGGTAAACCACATCTCACTAATTGCTACTATGTCCAGTTTAGCCTCTGACATTATTGCCTGCAGGTCTGGGATCTTATTTCCCAGGCTGTGAGCATTTGTGTACATAATTTTCCATTGGCCAGATTTTGGGGTGTTAGTTGTTGGGTGAGGTTTGGCATTTCCCCTGTGCATCGTATGGGGAGATGGACCTTTTTTCTTACCTGGTGATGCAAATGAACTGCAAACATGCTGAATCCCTGTTTGACCACTAGCTGGGGGGGGAAGGGTGTTCATCCCATTCAATGTGTGGGGCGCTGCACCCTCTCCCCATTGCTAGTTTAAATATTCTGCAAAGACATCAAACTTCTGCCTGCACTGACTCCCTCCTTAGTCAGATGCAGTCCATCAGATTTAAAGAACTTTTGCTCCCAGAACTGTTGCCAGTTCCTACAAATCTGTGTCCTTTTCCTGGCACCAGCCCTTGAGCCACATGTTTAGCTCCCCTATCTCCCTTCCGTCCATCTGCCCCCTCTCCCAGACTGGCAGGATCTCAGAGAAGGAGATGTCAGATGAAATGGATGATAGTTTTTCACCCAGCCTGGTCAGGTGTTCCTTGGTCTCCACAACTGACCAGCTGGCGAGATCATTAGTCCCTATGTGTACCAGGACGTCAATGTTTTCTCCTGCTTTGTGAACAATTTTAGCAATGTGGTCAGTGTCTCTCCACACTGATGTACCTGGGAGACATCTGACCATTACCCCTGGTTGGAGATGGGTATCAACTCCCCAAATCATGGAGTCTCGTATCATCAGAAGTTTTTTGGATTTCCTTTATGCTTTTTTTGTTTTGGTTCCTGATTTGGGTGAGTTTTGTTGTGCTAGCTCCTGTGCTGTAGTATCCTGCTCTGCAGTGTCCTCTGCCCCTTTGTTTGATTTCAGAGATAGAGGTAGATACCTGTTTGTAGTATTTATATGATTTTTGAAGGTAATATGTTGGAGAGCACAGAGTGATGGGGCACCCAATTTGCCCCTCCTAACTACCTGTCAGCCTCCTGTACCAACTACCCTCTGTGGTCGAGGTTCTTCTGTTGGATGTTGGGGAAATGGTGGGTGGTTCTCATAATGTATTTCCTCTTGAATATGAAATTTGAGGTGTGCAATCTCTGCCCATGCTGCCCGGAGCTGAGCCCTAAGATCTCCAATGGCCCAGCATGTAGGACAGTGCCCTAAATCCTGTAAGACTGTCCTTCTGAAAAGTGTTCCGCAGTACCTGCAGTTAATGATATCCATTCCAGATAAGTTACTGGGTTTATAACCTGGTCAGAGTAATTAGAAGGAAGAACATACAAGTAATGGTTTGATTTTGTGTTTTGTTTTCGTATAACTTGTTATAACAAGTTAAATTACTAGTGTCCCTGTAAATGAGCTCACCTTGTGGATGCCCCACTGATCCGCCTCTTCCTGGTTTGCCACAGGAAATGTCACAACTGTGGTACCCTATAAAAGGAGTGTAGTGTGGGGTGGTTGGGGATGGGGTGGGTGGCTGGGCCCTTCCCCTGCCAAAAAAGAAGAACCATGGATGAAAGAACAAGGAGGTAAGAGCTGAAACAATCAGTCAACTACAAATGCAGTAACCCTGAAAGCTTAACCTAATGTTAGATAAAACTGTGAAACCTGTAAAGCACCACCTGTAATAATTTCAGAGAAGATATACCCTGTAAGAAACACTTTGCTACAGAGAAAAATAAAGCAGTAACAGAAGATATACCTTGCAAAAGACAATATGAATTAGAAGATTACAGCAGTAATCTGTTAGCACACACCTGTAGGCACACCTTGTAATAATGCAGAAGAAGGTATACTGGCAACAACAATTTGAATCCAAGAAAAATAAAGCAATGAAATGTTAGCAACAAACAGTAGCAATCCCTGTGAGTACAAAATAAAAATAACAACACACAGTAAATCTGCTTAGCCAAAAGTAGTCTTAATCCATTTCCCTTGCTCTGGTAAGGTTCTCTGCTCTGTCCTTTCAAGCAATCTTAGAATGAAAGAGCTCAGGTGAAGCTAGGTGCCTTGGCCAGCAAATTCTATCTCCATTACCTCCATTATCTCTTTCCTACTTCTCTCCCAGTACTCAAATTTTACTCTCCCTTACCTTAATCCTACTTCTCCTTACCAACCCCTTCCATCTTCCTCCTCCCTGCCCTCACTACCTATTACCTACTTCCCTCCTCAACCTCTGCCTTGCTCCACCCCCTGGCAGGGTTCTCAGCATCCTGGAGGGGTCAGATCTTGGCAGACCTCTCTCCTCCTCTATCTTCCTTCCCCACCTCTTTCACTGCCTGTTCTGACCCCTGACAGGGTTCTCAGCATCCCATAGGGATTAGATCTTGAAATGCCTTTACTTCCCTCCCCCTTCTCTGATACCCTCTTCTACCTTCCTTCCCCTCCCTCTCCTCTTCACTACTTGGTACTAACTCCACCTTTATTTCTGCCTTGCTCCATCCCCAGGCGTTGTTCTCAGCATCCTGAAGGGGTTAGAACTTGGCAAGCCTTTTGCCTCCCCATACCTCCTTTCATTCTCCCCTCTTCTACCTCCGTCCTCCTCATCTCCCTACTTTGCACTCAACCCCACCTTTGTTTTTGCCCTGGTTCGACCCCTGGCAGGGTTTTCAGCATCCTGAAGTGGATAGAGCATGGCATGCCTCTCACTTCCCTTCCACTTCCCTCTCCCTTCTCTTTTACCTCCCTCCTCCCTCCCTTCCTCCTTCCCTCTTCCTCCTCTCCTCTTCTCAGTCCTGTTATAGCTATCCCCTAAATCTCTATTGCACTTGTAGATTATTTGCACTTCTGGTGTACCTTAGCTAACTTGTACTGTCTGTGTTACTCCAGACTAGCTTGACCTAGATCAAAACTGCTAGAATTCCAGTCAATCATTGTCTACCTACACAGTCTAAGAGCTTCTTAGTTGTTTGCATTCAAATGTTAATTTTTTGTTATTGTATCTATCTCAGTGGTTTATCCTCAAGCTCCTTAATTCAAAATTGTTAGCATTCCATTCTGTCATTACTTTCTGTGCAGTCTACACGTTTCTTATTTCTACAGTACATATTCAAATGTAATTTTTGTGTTATTATACCAAATCTCTGTAGTCAGTCCTTATGTTCCCCACCCCCCAGGTCACACCATGAGACAAGTAACTTGTTGTTCAGTGTGCCTTCCTGGTGAAGCATTTCAATAAATAAACCATCTAGTTCCTATATAAAAATAATGATTTTACTACTTCATCTTACCACTAAATGGTTTCTGAGAAAGGGGCAGGTTAATTTTTTAGAAGTGAGCATCTCTATATTTTGTATCAAAAGGCATGTTCTCCTGTTGGTGACAATATTGCCCACAGCACTGAATATTCTCTCTGATTATGAACTTGTAGGTGGGCAAGTAATGTGTCCAAAATCTACTTGTGTCAAAGAGGGACAAATTATCTTTTTGGTAGCAGTACAATAGAGATTTGCCTCTTTCTGCTAGTGGCACATTCTCATCTAGATAATCCTGTATCATTTTATTTACTGGCATCCCAGGTACCATTGTATCAGACAGTGGCTTGCCATGCTTTTTCATCAAGCCATGCTCAGACAGATGTTCCCATAATGGTTTGTCATCAATGGCTATCTTTCTAAGGAGTGCAGTAGTAGCAGTATCAGTAGCAGCAGACTTACTTGGAGACAAGAAATGAGTGACTTAAGCAATAAACCACGATAGGGTGTTGGTGATGCTGGGTTTCCCCACGCCTGGCGTGGTTAGGTCACGAGGCCACAGGCAGTGACCATACCATCCAGGAGTGGGTAAATCCCAGCATCACCAACACCCTGGAGTGGTTTACTGCAATTATACAAATGGTCCACTTTATATTAGGTTAAAAAAATAAAAGAATAAGATATTGGTTTTTGTATTTTAAATCATTTTTATTTAGTTTATTCTTGTGCGACAAAAAATAGTACTGGATTGTTGTGTACTGTTTATGTATGTGGTCTGCCAAAACAGCCAAAAATATATATATATTTTTTTTATGTCGTCTGTGTCAGCTCTTAGAAAAGTGGAGAAGGTGTAAGGTCAGAGGGCTCGGAACAGCAAAGGTCAAAACTTTTAAGTGTTAACGTGTGCTATATGTCAGGAGTTTTATGCTAGAATTCTGTTTACTGAAGTCTCAATCCTAGGCTTTTTTTTAGAATGAAAGTATGTACTTGTTTTTTTTTTTTTCAGTTTGGTTTTGTAGCTGGAGTTGGAATAGGAGATAGCGTGATATGCCAAGGAGTAACCGACACAGCGCCTTTGAAAACTTAAGCTGTTGGTCTTCTCAGTAAAGCAGGTACATTTTTCAGTTAGTAATTTGTTTTAACTGTAAACGGACAAGCAGCTATGCAGAGAGCAGATTGGCATGTGTAGGGAAAGAGAGTGACTCAGTGAATAGGGAGAGTTTTGAGCCTTGTCATAGGTTTTTGTTGTGCTTGATCCCGGCGGGTATAAAATGGATTGTGGGAATGTTGGGGTCTGTGAGTTTAAAAGTAGTCTGTTGTTTGGAATCTCAGGCTGCAGCTGCATGGCTTAGCAGGAATCAAGATGGTGGGTCGAATTTATTTTACAGTTGGGACTGGTGATGCGGTTGACTGGCACCTTTTGCATTGGTAATGTTACATTTTACAACGCTTGGAAGGTGCCAGTTAGCCAATGAGAGTGCTGGAATATGAGACCCCATTGTATTATCCTGTGACATTCAGTAGAAGCAGTGCAAAAACATTGGTGTCCTCCTTCTTCCGTCTCCTCCACCTGACCTGTCACTGCAATTGCAAGGGATGATGATGAGCATTGTTCTTCTGCTCTATTTGTGTTCCTAGTCTTATTTTGTGCTAGATTATATGTGCTGAGTCCAGATGGATAAGCCAGGCTTTACAGAACTGCTGATCCTTACCACATCCTTGTACATCAAAGAATGCCTCAAATATGTCTTTGAACTAAAGTCCAAGAAAATAGACATGTTGTAGTGGTCATTGTATGCATTTTTGGAATGTGCCATTCCAAGAATGTGATCTTATCCTTCCTAATAGATTGAGAGCAGTGAAATCCTCCTTTTAATCATATTGAGTGCTCATATGAAGAGGTTGCAAGTTAATGAGGTCAATGAACGGAGTACATGGTTTAGACCAGCTGCATCAGTACTTACCACCCTTGTGCCCTCTTCAAAGGGCTTCAGCACAGTCAGAGGGTCTCTATCAGGTGCCACTGATTTGGGCTGATGTTTACCTCTCCCTCACCAACACCACGCTCAACAGCATACTGGTGGATAGCTTTCTGTTGTTTTAGCAGCTGTTCCATCATGTAATCATGTAATGTAATGTTGTTTAACACCTCCTTGGTGATGGGGAATGTGCCCAGGGACTGGAGGATGACTCATGTGGTGTCCCTCAACGAGAGTGGGCCAAAGGACAAACCAGGCAACTACAGACTGGTAAGCTTGACTTCTATAGTGGGGAAGTTGAAGGAGACCATTCTAAAGGAGAGGTAGATAATCCTTCTAGATAGTAATGGACTACAGGACAAGAGACAGCATGGGTTTGTCTTGGGAAGATCTTGACAAACTAATCTAATCAACTTCTTTGATTAGGTCACCAGAGCAGTTGAAGAGGGCCATGCTGTGGCTGTCCTGTATCCAGACTTCAGCAAAGCTTTCGACTCGGTGCTACACAGGAGGTTATTGGGCAAGCTGAGGGTCCTAGGGGTTGGGAAAAAACTAGTTGGGTGCGTTAAGAACTGGCTTCAGGGCAGACAGCAGAGAGTAGTTGTAAGGGGGGGGAGACATCCAAACCAAGACCTGTAACTAGTGCAGTACCACAGGGTTCAGTGCTCAGCCCTGTTTTATTCAGTGTCTTTATAGGGGACATTGCAGAGAGGGTCAAGAGTAAGATCAGCCTGCTCACTAATGACACAAATATTTGTGCAAAAGTGGACAGTGAAGAAGGGAGGCAGGTGCTCAGGGAGGATCTAGCTGAACTTGAGCACTGGTCAGAGGATTGGCATATGGGGTTTAATGCTAAGACGTACAAGGTCATGAACCTTGGAGCTAGAAATCCCAGTACCATCTACTGGCTTGGGAGAGTGCAGGTATCAGCTTCAGAGAAGGAGAGGGACCTTGGGGCACTAGTCACAGGGGACATGAAGGTATCAGCACAGTGTCTGAGGGTGGCAGCAAGGGAAAATTGGATGCTGGGGTGCATTGTCAGGGGTGTCACCTCCAGGAAGGAGGAGGAGGTCATCCTGCCCTTGTATAGATCACTGGTGAGGCTGCACTTGGAGCACTGTGTGCAGTCCTGGTGCCGTTACCTCAAGAAGGATGTCAGATTACTAGAGGGGTGCAGCATTGGGCAACAAAAATGATTACAGGGCTAGGGAAAATGCCATATGAGGAAAAATTAAGGGAGCTCAACATGTACTCCCTGGAGGACAGAAGAGAGAGGCGAGACATGATAGAGACCTTTAAATACTTACATAGAATAAACAAGGTAAGTACAGGAGGATTGTTTTGCTTAAAGGGAGAAGGGTTACCAGGGGGCACAGACTGGAGTTGGAAGGGGGGAGGTTCAGGAGGGAGATGAGGAGACACTACTTCACAGATACAGTGGTGGCAGAATGGAATACACTGCCAGAGGAGTTAATTGAACTGAGGACAATGGACAGTTTTAAGAATGGATGGGATATAGACAGGGGCAGGGTATGAACAGACAGGAACGTAATGGCAGATATGTCCAGGAGAGGGGGATGAAGGGAAGGGTTGGAGTGGAGGTGGCAGCTGCAAGAGTATTGAACTGTGAGCTGCACACTCAGGCAGACTTGATAGATCTATGGGCCTTTTTCTGCTGGCGATTTCGTATGTCCGTATGTTTGTATAGGTGAAATTCCATCTTGTTGCTACATCCTGTTTAAGGTGGTGGAAGGGAAGGTGAATCAACTGCTTAATGTTTTATAACAGCTTCCGTGTCTTTACAGAATGGCTAAAATGACAGCAAGCATTTTGGGCAAGACCTATGTATGTCTTCACAGTGATGCCTTGCTCATGTAGGAATCTGCGAATTACCAGGTTTATACAGTGAGTGAAACTTGGAACATATGTATAATCCCCATTGTAAACTGCCTTTACCATGTCTTTTGCATTATCTAATACTATAAAACCTGGTGTTAATGAGTGTGGTGTCAGCCTCTCATCAACTTCTGCTGAGAGGGCCAGCTCACCAGCACAGTGGTAGCGTTACAGCTTGTGACATCAGTGACTCAAGTTTGGTACTGAAGTCAGGACACTGGAGAGCCAGCCGGGGGGGAAGGGGAGGATTAAGTGTCTGGAGAACTGCTCTCCTCCTCCATGGTGGAGGGATTGCAGGGCCTGGCATACACCTGGCCACCACCTGTAAACTAGGAGGAAGGCACCCAGGATGCCACAGAATGAGCAGGAAGGGTGGGCAGACACAGCACATGGCATGTGAGTGTTGGGGTCATGCGTCATGGTGTTATTGCATGCTACACTCCTCAGAGGAGAAAATAGAAAATTCTTGATAGCAGGATGGTGCTTGGAACCTCTCAGGCCGGCACCCAACTGGCTGTACTCAGCTGTCCAGCTACTGTATCTGGTTCATGGTAGCAGATTGGGGGACCTCACTGACCCCACCCAACTGGGATGCAAAGTCCTGGGGGCACTGGCTGGTGCTAAGTCCCAGTAGACATTGGGGTGATGCAGCTAGGAGGTCCAGGCTGATGGGAGTTGACCAAGATGTGTTGGGGGGAAACATTTGCTGAGGGAATATTCTGCATGATAGCCATTGTCAAAGCAAGAAATACATAAAGTTGCATGCTTGTGGAGGTTGTCAGGTCCTGGTGACTTGCAGATACTGATACTGCTGCGGCTGGCACTTAACCCAGAGGAAGAGGAAGAAGAGGAGAACAAAGAGGGGAAACTGACCCAATGGGCAGTCATTGTCATGCAATTAGTATTCTAACCACTGGTCCACATGTCAGTAGTGATGTGAACAGCAGGAATACATTGTACTTTCAGGGCATGTCACACAGTGTGGTAAACACTGTGAGACAAATCAGGAAGAGCCACTGTGGAAAAAAGGCTATGGCTGAGCACTGGATGCCTTGACATTGCAGCTTGCATTAATGATAGAAAACCTGCATTGCTGACTAAGGAGAATTGCAAAACATTGATGGCTAGCATTTCCACAATTGCTCTTATTAACATGTTCACCTCTGGCCCGGTGACTTTACATTTCTGGTCTATTTCCAGGGGCTTGACCATTGAGGGCTGAGTGCTTTTTTCCCTGAATGTGACAGTTGGCTCCTATTTTTGCTACCCCTGGTGGTGGAAGTCGGTGGGGATCTGAGTGCCTTTGTATGTGTGGGAGTCAATTGGCTAATGAACTAATGAATAGAAGATGTTGAAGGTGTGCATTGGCTATGACTTGAAAATCCTTTTTCCTCTTCCTCGCTACTTAGTTTCCTAATGCTCTTCTCCCCGGGCCATCATTTATTCATTTATTTATTAATTTATTCATTACAAATCGGGTTTACAACCTTTGAGTCAAAGACTCATTTACAAAGGTACCTCATCGCAAGGGGGGCAGACATCGAGACAGTTATTACAGTGCAGATTAAAACAGAGGATAACATTACATGTGCAGTAAAAAGAACATTTAATATAGGTACACTTAGGTTACATAATGTAGTAGTTTGTATGTTACTTAGTTTACATCATCATTTGTATTATCACTTTACTGCCTGGTTGTGGTGCTGCTGATGCTGTGTTTTGACATGCCTTCTCATACTGAGATCTGTGGGACTTTAGCAAATGCCTTTTCAAGGTAGATGTTCACAGCCATGATCCCTCCTTACCCAAACTCAGCATGTCTTTACGTAACAGACACACTACGTGTGAGATTCTTTATTCACTCTATACAAATCCCACACATATGATGTCACCAGATTGATCTTTCCTCCTACCAATCTTGGCTGTTGCCTAATGAGTGGGTCACTGTGGTCTGCTTCCGCATCATTACCCTCCTCCTCTTCCTCTGCTAGTTCTTCAGGGTCAGGGAATGGTACTTCTTCCTCTGCCATGTGTCCTGGGTCACCTGTTTTCCCTGTGTCTACTTTATCTGCTGTCACTTTAGATGCTTGTTGTGTTTCCCATTGTTGTTTTGTGGCTTTTCTTTTGCCTTTCGTCACCACTTTTGTTTTTTTCTTATTTGATCTGTCATAAGCACCTCTCCCAAGTCGAAAACTCCTACCTGTTGCACCTCATCCTCAACCCCAGATCTGCTGCTGCTATCACTTTCATTGGGTACACAATCACAATCTGTATCTATGTCCCCAAGCTCTGCTAAATCACTTTGCTCCTCCTCCTCCTCTGCTTGTGTCACTACCTAACACACTCCTTTCATATTCCGTTTTTCTACATTGATTACTTGTGTTGGAACCCTTACAAATGGTGGAATGTGTGATACTTTATGGTCTCTCTGCCCACTATTGTCATCTTCCTTTACACCTAAAGTTCCAACAAAGGCAGAGGATCTATGACCAAGTTCATTCCCCTTTGTTTTTTCTTTGATGTGACTAGATGCTCCCATGACACCATGTCCTTGGCATCTCTTGCTCAATTTCCTAATGCTTGCTACGGACTCAGCATCTTGGTTGATGAACGATAAAAGAGTTGGGGTCTTATTCTCAAAGCTCTTTGAATGGTGCAAGGGGCTTGTGCCACAAGGAATGGCACAAGGTGCGGCGTGTGCCAAATGATGCACTGGAAGCAATTTTCAGTCTGTGTCATGGTGCTAAAGGCTTGCAGCAAGCTGCCATACCCTCTAATTCAAGATTTTCAAAACCCTCTCAGAGAGCAAATTTCTAAGTACCCTTAAACCACCCAGAGCTGGTCTAAGGGTACTTAGAAATTCAACCTCTGGGAGTCTAGAGACCTTACACCATCCCCACCCCATGTGTGTGTTGAGACTACCCTTAATAAAACATTATATACTGTAATTCCCTGGTGGTCTAGTGGACCTCCTCTCTATCCTGATCTCCCCCTTATGAAAACATATATATCATTCACATGTTAGTCAGCAGACTGGTCAACTTAAACTCGAGGAGGATTTAGTAAAATTGGAAAATTGGGTTAGAACACATGGAATGTCATTTAATGTTGAAAAATGCATTGTTATGCATTTGGGTAAAAGTAATCCTTGTACTGTACTCTTTATTCATTAAATGGACAATGTTTAAAATCTGTCAATAATGAAAGAGACTTGGATGTGCTTATTAGTAATAACCTTAAGTTTAGTGGCCATTGTACTGAAGTAGTTAACAAATCCTCAAGGATTATCCATTGTATAAACAATCTATTTCTAGTAGAAATAGGGCCTGTATCCTCCCTATTTATCAGGCATATGTTCATCCTATATTGGATTATTGTTCTCCTTTGTGGAGCCCCTATTTGCAGAGGGACATTGATTGAGTGGAGAGGGTGCAGAGAAGGTTTATTAAAATGGTTGATGGTTTGCAGAATTTGTGCTATGAGAATAGGTTGAGAGCCTTGGAGCTTTATCCCTTGGAGCTTATATGCCTTAGAGGTGACCTTTTATTGATGTATAAGATTCTGGAGGATAAAGTCTTTACTCATGATTTGGGTTTGGCTGTTAACCATAGAGAAACTGGCCTGAGAAGTCATCAACTTCAGCTGATGTTGACTAATCCTAAGGGTCTCCTTAAGCATAGCTATTACACCCAGTGTATTGTCTCCTACTGGAATGGCCTTCCTAGTTCAGTGGTACATGTGGGATCCTTTGATTTATTTAAGAAAAGGTTGGATAATTACCTATTAAACCATTATAAGGACTACGGGCCCATTAACCCAGTTTTGGGAGGAGTACACTATGGGTTTTAGCCTTCTGTACCTCCTATGTAACTTCTAGTATGAACTTCTAGTATTCCTTGGTAGTTTAGTGGAACCCCCTCCCTATTCCCAATCACCCCCTTAATAGAATATATATCATTCCCAGGTGGTCTGGAGAAACCCCCTCCCATCACAGATCTTCCCCTATAATTCACCAAAACATTTTCCCTGGTGGTCTAGCAGACTCCCCACACTGACAGGCAGTTTCCCACGACCCTGCTCCCCCATCCTGACCCCAAGATGGTGACCAGCATAACTCTCTGTTCTCCACCATGGCTGGATGTGGACTGAGCTGTCAATGAGCACGTACTGTATACAGTATGCGCTCATTGAGTGAGCTGTCAATCAATGAGTGTGTACTGTATGCTAGCCCACCAGGGAAAGTGTTTTGCTATATCATAGAGACAGATTGGTCATATGAAGGGGGCTCACTAGACCACCAGGTAAAGTGCTTTGTTACATTATAGGGGCAGATCAGAGATAGGGAGGGCATCCACTAGTCCCCCAGGGAAAGTGATTTGTCATATTATCGGAGCAGATCAGGGATAGTGAGGGGGGTGGTCCATTAGATCAGCAGGGAACATGATATGTTTTCATAAGGGAGAGATCAGGGATGGGGAGAGGGGCTCACTGAACCACCTGGGCACCTGGCTATAATAAGGGGAGATCAGGGATGGGGAGAGGGGTTCACTGAACCACCTGGGCACCTGGCTATAATAAGGGAGAGATCAGGGATGGGAGGGGCTCACTGAACCACCTGGGCACCTGGCTATAATAAGAGAGAGATCAGGGATGGGAGAGGGTTCACTGAACCACCTGGGCACCTGGCTATAATAAGGGAGAGATCAGGGATGGGGAGAGGGGTTCACTGAACCACCTGGGCACCTGGCTATAATAAGGGAGAGATCAGGGATGGGGAGAGGGGTTCACTGAACCACCTGGGCACCTGGCTATAATAAGGGAGAGATCAGGGATGGGAGAGGTTTACTGAACCACCTGGGCACCTGGCTATAATAAGGGAGAGATCAGGGATGGGAGAGGTTCACTGAACCACCTGGGCACCTGGCTATAATAAGGAGAGATCAGGGATGGGAGAGGGGCTCACTGAACCACCTCGGCACCTGGCTATAATAAGGGAGATCAGGGATGGGGAGAGGGTTCACTGAACCACCTGGGCACCTGGCTATAATAAGGGAGAGATCAGGGATGGGGAGAGGGGCTCACTGAACCACCTGGGCACCTGGCAATAATAAGGGAGAGATCAGGGATGGGGAGAGGGGTTCACTGAACCACCTGGGCACCTGGCTATAATAAGGGAGAGATCATGGATGGGGAGAGGGGTTCACTGAACCACCTGGGCACCTGCTATAATAAGGGAGAGATCAGGGATGGGAGAGGGCTCACTGAACCACCTGGGCACCTGGCTATAATAAGGGAGAGATCAGGGATGGGGAGGGGCTCACTGAACCACCTGGGCACCTGGCTATAATAAGGAGAGATCAGGGATGGGGAGAGGGGTTCACTGAACCACCTGGGCACCTGGCTATAATAAGGGAGAGATCAGGGATGGGGAGAGGGGCTCACTGAACCACCTGGGCACCTGGCTATAATAAGGGAGAGATCAGGGATGGGGAGAGGGGCTCACTGAACCACCTGGGCACCTGGCTATAATAAGGGAGAGATCAGGGATGGGGAGAGGGGTTCACTGAACCACCTGGGCACCTGGCTATAATAAGGGGAGATCAGGGAGAGAGATGGGGGTCTGCTAGACCACCAGGAAGTTCTGTTATGTCCACCTACAGGGGACATCAGGGATTGGGGGGTTGCTAGACACCAGAGATGGGATGTATGTATGTTGATTAAACAGTGTTTAGCTTAGTTAGCGGTCTGTGCTTGTCCCTTTCAGTGGGTGAAGCTGCTGCCTGAATGCCTCACAGCTTGCGACAACCTCGCAGATATGTCTGTTCGGTGCATGGCCACAGTTATCGCAAGCCATGGGACATTGCCCCGTAGAGAAGCAGGTGCAGGGTCCCTTGCACACCAACAATCTGCGCAAACTGCTGTTGGCGCAGCTTGCAACGTGTTTTGAGAATCGAGACCCAAGACTTTATTTTACTTAATTTGTTGATGTTTTGTCTTTTTTGTTTTTATTTATATTTATTTTATCAAAAGGACTATCAGAGGCCAGGCACCAACTCACTGCCAACTGGCACATCCTTGCTGCCCTCTGTCCAGACCATGCTGCAATAGCACAGCTCGGGAGAGCACACACAGGATGCTTCAGGACTCAGGATGAAGGAACTTCAGCTACTTACTTGAGGGGAATGTAGAGAATTGTTTCTATTTTATTTATTTATTTTACTCTGTTTTAATGGTATAGCACCAAGGTTCCATCTGCTAGGGACCGGGCACCAGCATTCTTCCAGCTAGCACACACTTGCCATCCACAGCTCAGATCACACTGTAACAGCACAGTTCAGACAACACACACACAGACTGCTTCAGGACTCAGGTGGAGGAGAAGGAAGAAACTCAGCAACTTTAGGGAATATGAAGAATCATTGTATTTTATTTTTTTATGGTATGCAATCAAGTGTCAAATACCAGGGTCGGGCACTGGTGCACTGCCAGCAGGAACACACTTGGTGCCTACTGCTCAGATCACACTGAAGAAGGCTCCTTCAGGACTCAGGAGGTAGTAAAAGTAACTGCTGCAAGTAAGCCTTCAGTTTGGGCAAATGTGTAAAGAGTTTGAAACTGATGCAAATGAAACATGAACATCAATGATTAATTATATAAGTTTTTTATGATAAGCCACCTAAGTGCCAACTACCAGTGGTCAGATGCTGTACTGCTGATAGCTGGCACACACTTGCTGTCCAGTAAAATTAGTAAATAGAAGTAACTCCTCCCCCCAAAAAATCACATCTCAGACTCCTGCTATGGGCTTCAGTCATTTGTTTGTATGCCCTGCTAAAATGCCGGTTCTGCAATGAAAAAAAAAAAAACATATGCTGCACTGCACAGATTAGGCAACAAATGGGCACTAGTGGACTGTACCTCATGCCACATCTGCCCACTGCCCAGCCTCAGGCACTCTCTTCCAGAGTCCAGTCTCTCCCCCTTTCAGCTCTCTCAGGCAAGCACCTGGTCCAAGAAGCTTGCTGTAACAGATCAGCCTGACTTGTGATTTTTGTTTTCTTCTTTTTTCAACTAAACATCCCCCTTCAGAAGCCTCAATTTTTGCAGGACTAGTGCAGGTCAAAGTCGTCAGACATTTGAAGATTTTAGAATTTCCTTTTGCTTTTAGAATAATTTCTTAGCTAATCTAAGTAGAAGTGAATTATAGCCCTAAATGAGCTACAAAACAGCCCGATGAGGAGCGTGACACTGAGATTTCACACTTGTTCATGTCATTGAGCTGAGTCTAGCTCCAAAATGAAGCTGTGACTGACACAGAGCCCTAGTTAACTCTTTCAGGTGTGAACTGTGGTTCAAGGTTTAACTGGCTCACCTGGTCTGCACAATCCTGACCAAGGTGAACCAGTCAAACCCAAACATTTGCCACAGTCTGAAAGAATTAAACACTCAATGTTTGAGGTGTTTGGTTCTTTTGTAGAACCAGACTTGTAGCCCTACTCCTCTGTAATTTTATTAGGGAAGGACTGTATCACAGATTTAGCCATAACATGCTTAAAGCAACTGGTCACATAGAGGTTGGACTCTCCTGTGACACCTGGATATTTCTGGGCCTACCAAGCAGCCCCAAAATTTCATTGGTTATGACCCCTGACTCTGAATAGCCTCCAAAGGGTACATATGGGAGTGCCATTAACAAAGGCCTCCTTTCATCCATCTGCAATTGTTCCACCATACCCAATGCTTTGAAAGATCACCCCACAATTGTGCCATCAGTGTTACTGGCCTAATCTGCATCAACGGCTGAAAAGGGACTCCACCCATGGGTTCTCACCCCAAACTCAGTAATACTGGTGAATGGTAAACCCTTAAATGAGCCTTATTGGAGACGGCAGAAACCTAATACTATCCAAGACATTCCACAGGTAAATAGCATAGTGGTAGACACCTGCATAGCTATACAGACCTAAAGGAGTTTATGCAAAATGGATTTCTGGAGGTATCTCTAGATTCACAGTGCCATACAATCCTGTATCAGACATGGCAGGGTGGCCACAGTATGAACTTCACTAGTTCCCTGTTGGTTACAACTAATAACAGGTATAGCTGAAGATATGTGGCATTATCTAGGATGCTATTCCCAGAAATCAGAACACCCCAGGATGAACTGGTCCACTATGCTTCAGGTGCCCATCTCAGAGGCAGAATAGAAAATCTGCTGGTTATTCAGACATAAAGCCTTCAAGGACTCGTAGCAGGCCCATACATAATAAAATCCTATACTCCTGGTACAGAACCCTGTCTGTCTAACTTAAAATGAAACTGCTCCCAAATGAGTGTTGTTGGCACTGTGGGGCTGCAGGAGCAAACCTTTTCTACATCCTATGGGCCTGCCCCCTCATCTTTGAAATTTGATTCTGAGAGTGTGAACTGGGGGATGTGGTTCTTCAATGTCAGGTCCCCAAGTCTCCTGTCCTTCTCCTACTTGGCATCAGAACAGAAGCCCCCTGCCATAGATGGTCAGCCCAGCTCAGTATGCAGGCAGAACAGCTCTTGCTATGCTGGTGGAGCACAGCTGTGATACCCTGTTTCCAAGAAGTGTTTGCGGTTCTAGCCCAGCTGGACTCAGATGGATGGCATTTCCTACTTAGCCACAGAAAAATACCAAGCTTTCAGTCCTGCTATGACCTTTTTATGTCATATCTGCACTTCAGTATGGGGAAGGGTATCCCCTTAGCTCCAGAGACTGTGACACATGATATGTTAGCAATAATATGTTCTCTGTAGACCAAATGTATATATTTTGTCTCTGATAACTCTCTGAGTGTTGTTATTTTATAGTTTTATAATGCTACGTTCTCAGTCAGTGCTAAGTATCAAATAATGACTCAGTTCTTTTAGAGAACATTTCCATAGTGCAGCAGAACTACACTGTGTTCAAATTACCCCTATATAAACTATTCTGTTTTCAAGAATTGGACATATTTGACCCACTCACCAGATGAGTGGATCAAATATGTCCAATTCCTGAATAGTAATTTAGCCTGTATCGAACAGAGACTTCTCCCTGTGTTAAAACATTTACTACTTTAATTTGTTTTTTTCTGAGGGCTGCTGAGCCAGGAATTCGGTTTTCATAAACTATTCTCTGTAACGTGCTATGGTTGAATATTGTTCTAAGAACACTGTCATATGCACCACTGAGAAATTCTACTGTATTTGTGCTTTGCCTGAAAGAAAAGTACCAATAAAATGTTTACTGGTAGGTCATGTAAAATGTATGCTGCTTAACAGTAAAATCACATTTCTTTACAAAGCCCTTTTCCTGGTGGTCCCTAAGAAAGTGCAGCAATAAATCTTACTTCTGCTCCACACTTTAGGATCATTGAAAAGATAGAAGACTTGAAAACTGCACATTCACATTTTCAGGATGGCACAACCTCCTTCCAAGCAGTTAAAGGACAGTGCAATTTCTTTCTTAAAAACCACACGCTTGCTTTTTAACAGCATGAGTAATGTGTTTTCTCAAAGCTAAGATTAAGACCATGATAGCCTGTGAACTAAGTGAAGTACAAAAGGAAGAGGTTTTGTGTGATACCAGAGCGGTACTGTACAGGGGGCTGCTCTTCTGTAGACAGCACCAAATCCATACTTGGATTATACTTCTGAAAACAAACTGTATATTTTCAGCAACAAACAATGGAATATCAGTCAATCCTGCGGGGTGTAGTAATTGTGTTCATGTTAACCTTCTCTCTAAACCATTCAGGTACGTTGTTTTTTGTGATGTTTATATTCACACTGGTTTATGGGACACTGGTTTACCAGAATTGAGAAAGGGCAAATTCCGTTTTGCACATTGTAAAAAATGGTATTGTTATTGGTGTCTGCTAAATTCCAGTTTTACCGGTGTTTGAGTTTATGTACTTTATTTAACAATTTTTAACTCTGCTACCTTGCATTTTAGCAATTTTGACCTCCACTATTGTACATCCTTCCATCCTTGTACCAATTTAAAGTTATTTTAGGTACAAGATGTGATGGCAGCTGCATCACTACAGCCCCTATCCCTATGGTGTGATGGAAGCAGCATTACGGCTCCCATCATTCAGGTGTGATGGCAGCACCAGCAGCACTATGGCCCCATCCCTCTGGTGTGATGGCAGCAGCAACAGCACTATGGCCCCCCTCCCTCAGGTGTGATGAAAGCAGCAGCACTGTGGCCGCATCCCTTAGATTTGATGGCAGCAGTACTACATTCCCCATCCCTAAGGTGTGATGGCTGTATCAGCACTATGGCTCCAATCCTTCAGGTGTGATGGCAGCAGTACCATGTTCACCACTCCTCAGGTACAATGGCAGTATCAGCACTATGGCTCCCATCCCTCAGATGTGATGGCAGTAGTACTACATTCCCATCCATTAGGTATGATGGCAGTGTCAGCACTACGGGCCCCGTCCCTCAGGTGGAACAGCAGCAGTACTATATTCCCCATCCACCAGTGGTGATGGCAGAAGCACTACAGCCCCTGCCCCTCAGGTGTGATGACAGTAGTAACAATGTAGTCCACATCCCTCAGGGGTGGTGGCAGTAGTGAGAGCACTATGATCCCCTTTCTTCAACACCCACACCCCACATGCACAAGTTACAAATTACTTGGTCTTTTTGCTTGCTAGAACTCAGATGTGAATTAATCTGAACCACCACCACTAAGGTGGACCATCTTGGTTTTTTCCTTTCTGTCATTTAACTGCCTGAACTGGATTTCTGCTTGTGACACTGCTGACCAGGGTTTGGGAAGAGACTTGGGTGTTGGAGGGCTGGCCGGGGGGTGAAGGCATGGTGTTCAATGACCACTCGCCTTTTCATGGGAGGAGGGTGGGTTCATGGCTCAGCATTTGCTGGCCCTTGGTGGATGCCAGAGGCATGGCAACACATTGGCCCGCACTGCAGGAGGGAGCATGATGGGTGTTGGCTTGTGCTTTGATATCATGTGGCCTGTCATGCTCCCAAGAAAATGGGAAAACACCCGCTTGCCAACTGGAGGATGGTTGCTGGTCCCTCCATAAGCCCGAAGCCCCAGACACATGTCCATTCTGACCCCTGCCATGCCCAGAATACACAGGAAACTCTTTGGGGTGATTCTTCTCCCCTGGTAGCCTCCCACAGGGGTAGGGGCCCACTCGAGGAAAGGTTACTTCGGGTTACCTGGTAGCATAGCCATAAGGGGCAGTGGTTGGTGGTCAGGACTCAGCAGCAGTGGTAGAGGGTCTTGGCAGGCCTGAAGGAGTGGATGGCCAGGGGGTAGGAGGAGCAAAAAAAATGCCTGAATTTGCTTCTTTGAAATAAAGTGTCTTCACCTAAAAAATCCACAAGTGATTAGTGAAGAACCTTCTAATGGAAAATCATGCATCCCCCAAACATGCGGATGCTGTTTTTTATTGGTCTCCATGAAAAAGGTCACTGGGACCACTAGACTGTCCCCCACTCTCTCTTTCACTATTCCTTTCTGCCGGACCACTCAAGGCCAGAAAACACTCTCCTTTATGGGACCCAAGCTCTTCAACTCTCTCCCTCCAGAACTAAAACTCTGTTCCTCCACAAATGCCTTCAAACACAATAGCAGGAGACATTTTTCTCCCACCTACACCTGCTAGCAGTCCTAATCTGACTCCCTTTCTGCACTCTTTTACCCTCACTCTCTGGTTATCCACCTCTGGCACTTACCCTCTCTTTCTAGCACTTGTAGTGTGGTTAATCCACCTAGGCTAGTTTTTAGATTGCACTTAAATGTTTTGTTTCCCACTGTTATATTATATTATTGTTAAACCCTCACTGAATGCTTAATGTCACCTTGTATTTGTTAATTCACCAAGGCTGGTTCATGATTTACCCTTTAGTCTATATTATCCTGATTTTATATACCATTGTATTAACCCTCACTGTTAGTTCAATGTTTCATCTGATATCATGTCTCATGATTGTTGTATGTAACTGGATGCTTGTGTAAACAAGCAGCAATGCTCACATGTCTTTCCAGTATAACCAATAAAAATAAAATGAAATGAAAAAGGTGTCACTCAGTTTTCATGTCTGAGCGCAGATATGAATTGAGCACCACTCTGCCCATCACCCACCAGCATCATACAGCCTCTGGGGTCTTACCTTCTGTGTGTCATTTCAATTTTTCAATTCGTATTTATTTATAAAGCGCCTTTCAAAATCAAGGCGCTGTACATAATAATAAAACAGAAATCAACATTAAACAATCAAACTATAAAGGAAAAGCCAAGTTAAAAAGATAAGTTTTTAAAGCAATTTTAAAACTATCAACAGTCGGGCATTCTCTCAACCAATGAGGTAGAGAATTCCACAGGGTAGGGGCTGAATAGGCAAAAGCACGAGATCCTGATAACTTCAAACAAACCCTGGGAATCTCTAGCAATCCCTCATTGGCGGAGCGGAGGGGGCAGAGGGGGCAGTAGGGAATCAGAAGATCTTTCAGGTAACCGGGTCCCTGATCGTGTAGGGCTTTAAAGGTTAGTAAACCAACCTTAAAGGTGATACACCACCGCACAGGCAGCCAGCGCAGTTCACGAAGCACAGGCTTAATATGACTGGTTCTTAGAGTCCCGGTCAAAAGCCTGGCTGCAGCGTTCTGCACTAGCTGCAGGCGGTGGATATCAATCCCTGGGAGCCCTAGGTATAGGGAATTACAGTAGTCCAAACGGGTTGTAACAAAGGCATGAACCAAGGTCGGAAGGTCCTCCTGGGGAATCAGATGTATCACCCGGGCGATATTCCTCAGATGATAAAGAGGTTTTGACAACAGCTGACACCTGAGATTTTCAGGGTCGGACCGTCGTCAAAAATAACCCAGATTTACGCACCTGTCAAGAGCTGAGAGCGGCACCCCACCAAGTGATAAGCCTGATGGATGTGCTGCTTAAACCCCTCCCAGGATGACCTGGGCCCACAACCAATACCTGGTCTTATCCGGATTAAGCTTCAACCAACTCGAACTCATCCAAATTCTGATTTCATCCAGACAGTTGTTAAGTACAGAGTGCATCACTCTGATCGGGAGAAAGGATAAATACAGCTGAGTATCATCTGCATAGCAGTGAAAACTCAAGCTGTATCTCCTGATGATTTCTCTAATGGCAGCATATACACTGCAAACAACATGGGAGCTAAAATGGAACCCTGCGGTACCCCACATGGTAGGGAGAAGGTGTCAGAGGAATAAATTCCGGTGACGACTCTCTGAGACCTACCAGTGAGGTAAGAACGAAACCATTCATGGACTGTACCAGACAGTCCACAAAAAACCCCCAGCCGCTCCAATAGCACCTCATGGTCTACAGTGTCAAATGCAGCAGAAAGATCAAGAAGGACCAGAATGGTATAAGCCTTTCGATCTCTGGCCATTAGGAGGTCGCTCAATACCCGAACAAGGGCAGTCTCAGTACTATGCCTTTTCCTGAAGCCAGATTGGAGTATCATAGACATTATGAGAGGTGAGATATTCATCCAATTGCAGTGCAACTGCCTTTTCAATAACCTTACCAACAAATGGCAGGTTAGAGATAGGCGGTGAGTTAGCTAGACAGTCTGGGTCCAAGGAGGGTTTTTAAGGAGTGGATGGACAACTGCCTCCTTGAGGGATTAGGAAAAACCCCTCTCAAGGATTTCAGACAATGTCAGCAAGGATTGGGTAGATGACTTCTACACAACCTACTAACAGAGGTGTAGGACCCGGATCCAAACTAAAACTAGTTGGACGCATTGATTGGATGATCTTCACAATGTCTCTAATTCCAGGTGGTGAAACTCCAACCAGATAGGCCGAGGATTACAACCGACGGTTGTACCGTGACCCCAAAGGAGAGGTCGGACCGATGCCGGACCTGATGTCGGCAACCTTATCTGCAAAGAAGCGAGCGAACTCCTCACATCTAAGTTGAGAAAAAGCTTCTCTAGGCTGAAGACAGACTGGACTGCACAGCCTGTCCACAGTCCGGAAAAGCTGAGCCGGTCAATTCTCTGCAGCAGAAATCTCTCTGGACAGGAATTCTGCCTTCTTACGAGTGATTTCTGATTGGTAGCCATCATAATGGGCTAACAATCTAAGCCTGTCGACATCAAGGCCCGATTTCTGCCAGGCTCTCTCCAGCCTTCGGCCTACTTGCCTTAATTCCTTCAAGGAGCCATCAAACCATGGACTCCTTGGACGGATAGTGAGAGGCCGAACACGAACAGGAGCAATTTTGTCCAGTGCATCTCCCACAGCCTTATTATAGGCAAGTACAAGATCATCTGGACTCATGCATTCACCCGACAAACTCGATGGGTCCAGCACGCCGTGAAGGTCACTGGGGCCAACACCCTTAAAGGCGGTATTGGACCATCTCCGTAGGGGAAGACCTATTAGAGGGGGCCCTGAAACTGAACCTTATGGTGTAATGGTCTGACCAACTGACTGGTTCCACCCCCAAATCAGTGATCTCCATACCCAAGAGGAAGACCAGATCTAGTGAATGACCTCCAATATGGGTAGAGGTGGTAACAACCTGTGTCAGGCCCAGTGCACTCATCAACTGGAGGACACTTTGACCAAAATGAAAGAGTTCATCGTCGGTAAGCGTTGAAGTCACCCAGAAGTATTAATCTGGGAAACCTCAACATAAGGTCGACAATGAAGTCTGCAATCTCCTGTAGGAATTAGCACCGTCACCTAGTGGACGTAGAGAGAGAATCCCACAACCTGCACCCTCGCCCAGGATATATTCAAAAGATCTGGTGTTCCCCAATGGAACATCCACAAGGCCCAGTTCAGATTTAAACATAATGGCCACACCTCCGCCCCTACGATCCTGCCTTGGACGGTGTATTACCGAGAACCTGGCTGGAGTTGTCAAGGCCAATATAGGGCCAGCATTTTCATCCAGCCAAGTCTCGGTAATGCAAGTCAGATCAGCTGACCCAACAAGATCAGCTACAATAGCTGTCTTGTTTTTTAGAGATCTGGCATTGCACAACACCGCCAAGGCAGGATGAGAAGTCGGGGAACACCTCGGTACCTGTCCAATATTTTCGGGACTCTTGGGTATGGGGACAAGATAGGAGCAACCTCTATCTTGACCCCATTTCACCCCAGGATGTCTTCTGGACCCTAAAACCCCAATCCACCCTCCCCTCTCTTGTCCCCCACAAGGCCCAGCTTTCCACCTTCGTCCTCACCTCTTCAGAATGCCCAATGCCCGACACCAAAAATAGGTGTCGGATGATAATGGTGGGCACTCAAAAGGGCGAAGTTCCCTGAGCCTAGTGGGGGAATAATGCCCAACCGTCATTATTAAACAAATCACTAAAATAAACCTAACAATGAACCTAAAAGTATCACAATTATAAATGCACTCTCCCCACTCTCTCTCACAGAGGAAGGGAGAGCAAACCAAATAAACAAACATAAACCAATAATAAATCAAAAATAACCAAACAATAAAGTAAAATAAAATACAATAATTTAAAATGTAATAAAATAACTTATTAAATATTAAACAAATTTGAATTTTAAACAATTTTATATCTTAAAATAATGCAGCACCTCTCACATGCAGCAAATACTAAAAATATTAAATAAACTCCCAACACCACCTCTCACATGGCAGGAAGTCAAATTCAAATTTGTAATAATAAATAACCATCACTCTCTCTACCTACAGTCCAAAGACTAAAAACAATATTCTAGTGTTCCATCAATAACGTCCAAATGAATCAGAAAAGTGTTTGCGAAAAGTTCGGAAATTCAAATAAGCAGAGAAATCCAGAAATCTTCCAGCGACTGCTCCTCAGATGCCAGTAATTAATTATCAAACCAATAAAATACAGTCAGGAGATATGTTCCTATAGGGAGTATTGCCCCCACTCGGACAGCAGCCAACAGCTAAAGCTGTCTCGCAGGTCAGCACTACAGCTGACCCCAAGGCAACCTAGAAGAGGCCCTGGTCTCCCCCAATGTGCTTTCAAAATCCACTGGCCAAGCATAAGTATACTTGAACACTTAACATTTGCTTTTTGGTTGAAGCAGTCTTTCAGAAATTTTTTTGTTGTCACAGAGATTGAAAAAGCAGGTGAGAGAAAATGTGTAAATGATCCCATTCGCATAAATAGGGTGCTAACTGCTAAGTCTTTTTATAAGTAGTAATGCAATTTCTTCTTTGTGAAAATACTTTCATTCAGATTAGTTTTCATTCAAATAACTGAGGATTTTGGATGGCCCTGCTGATTATAAACTTGAATAAGCTAGTTGGTAACAGTGATCCTGCGCTTAGCAATCTACAACCTAGATGCTCACATGTAAAGAATACAATAAAAACCTGACTGAAGTCTAAAAACAAGCTTATAAAACACATAAAATGTATCTGAACATTTGTCTTTACCTATACAATATAATTGCAGCCCGAGTAAAACTCAGGTAAATTACAGGATACTATGACTACTGTATGATGTAGTAAACATATATTGGTATTTTTTTAATATATTCTTTGTAAACCGGGTAAGGCCCACTAGGCAGAACTACCTGTTTTCAGAGGGTGACCCAGGAGCACTGGGGAGGTTAAGTGACTTGTTTGGAGTTACACAGTATGCAAGTGGAGGTTGTGGAAATCAACTTAAACTCTTAAATAAATAAATAACTAAACCCAAGTCTGCTGGATGCACCCAGTTCAGTCATTGTTTGTTACTCTAACTGTACCCAGTTCAATTATTGTTTGTTACTCTAACCAGTATGCTGTACTGCCAGCAATAATAACACCCATATATAATGTTTTAATATATGATTTCAATAATAGTGCACAGTACCTACAGTGCAAATTATGAACATTAAACACTTTATAACATTTTACTAAAACTGAATTACTGTATTTGCCTCTCCATCTGATTATTTTTTCTTACACCAAAGTGGGTGAATAGTTGACAGAGCACTGTAAATAGTTTTTTTTTTTTTTTCAGGCTTCATTATTCTACATCCAGAAACAGATAACATTTGTTTATTCTGGATTTATTTAATATCAGTTTTCTGTGGCTCACTAAATAGAATCTATTCAGCACTGTATGAGGCAGAAGTTTTTATATTTTGGAAGAGAGGCAGGCAACACATCTTATCCATTTAGGATTCATGTTAGGAACATACGTTTTTCTTCATATTTAAAACATGTTCAAGTGTCAGTGTATTTATTTAGTAGGTTATGCTTACTAATATATGCTGCAGAAAACAGTAAAGGATCTATTGTTAAGCACTTGGGGTCTATAGTAAAACTCCCGCAATTTCTGTAAGAAATCTCTGCAATTTCAGGGTACTTTTCCCTCAGTTTTCCAGTGACCCTGCCCATGTGTGCTGATACTTACTGTATATATTTTTTTGTGTCATCCAGTGTAATATAAATAGTAAAAGACAGTTAGGCACATACTAAATGAAAACTGTGGTTTCAGGAAGGAAAGCAGTCCTCAGCTGACGGAGAGGTTGGTGGGAAGCATGGGTGGTTAAATTGAATGGCTGATTACAACAAAGCAGCGTGGGTGGTTTCCTTACTGATTCTATACACAGCTAAGCAGAAAGAATGTGAAGCACAGCAGCATTCATTTTAAGATGCTAAAATGTGGGCCAGCCTGCCAGTGCTGCAGTAGCATTACTGCTTGCAATGCCAATGACCCGGGGTCAGAAGTGAATTCGGGTTGCTGGAGGTCTGGCCAGGGGAGTAGGATCGAGCACTTAGTGGGCTGCTCTCCTCTTCCAGGGAGGGTGGGCTGCAAGTCCCACTGCTTTACCCCCACCTGGGTGACCATGGGTGGTGGTGCAATGGGGCCACAGAGTGATTAGGAGGGAGGATACTAGCCAGGATCTGGAGCAGTGCCATATCTTTGTATGCCCTACCTCTTTGTATCCGCTTGAGTGCTGGTGCCCTCAGGAACAGAAACCAGAAAACAGAAACAATCACCCCGCATTGGCCACTGGTAGAAGGGACCCAGCTGCCCCAGACTTCATAACCAGGCTCCATGAGGGACCCATTGGGTTGCCTGACACACACTAAGGGACTGTGGAGGGGTGACCTGGGGGCCCCTCCCTTTCCACCTGGGAGGGGTACAACCCAGGCATGATGGGGGAGGCCAAGGGAGCTCCTAAGCATTACCTGGGAGGAAGCTAGGAGATACCCAGCCTAGGGATCTCTGAAAAGTAGAGACTGGTGCTGTGAGAAGGGGACATAGAAAGAGAACATAAAAAAATTAAAAAAGATGCTGAAATCTTAGGGATTCTGTGCAGTGACATGCAATTTCTGTGAGGCACTGGTACAAGAATTCAAAATCCGCAAACCAAGCAGGATTCCGTGATTTTAACCTGTGTTACCAGTAAAAATGGAAAACCAAGGTCTTTGTTTATATTTGATACTGACAAATGAATGGCAAGTTTTGTTGACCAACATTGTTAAACTTTTTATTGCAGTGCAATCTGCAACAGTAGATATTGAAATAATTTTTTTTGTTTCAAAAGTTGTACCAGGAAAGACATATTGAGCTGTTATCAGCTCATTTCCAGTTTCTTCTGGGAGGAGGGGGAGGAAGGAATATTGGTTCAAAACAGAAAATACACAAATCTATAACTGCAGCAACTTTGCTAACTACCTTTGCAGTCCTTCAGTCATTTTTTGATCCAGTAAACTGAGTTAACTTTGTGGCAGCATGGGTCAGTTGGAAGCACATCCTTTTAAGGGACAAAAAGTCATGGGTTCTAGCTCTACACCAGGACTGGGCTTTTACCATAAATTGTGGCATACAAATGCATTACTAAGGGAGTCTGTACTGTCAGGGTATGCCATCCTTTGGAATACATGTTAAACTGAGCAGGGGTGTAGCCAGGCATTTCAATTTGTACACGAAGCTGCAACATTGCTACCCTCCCACTCCATCCATCCATCCACGCCCCCCCACTCCATCCTTCCATGCCCTACCCCAACACAAGCATCATATTTGTGGCATTTAATATTTAAATGCAAGTTATGCAATACACATAATTGCATTCTTATACAGTAAGAAAGCCTGTCAATCACCAACAATGGCAGACTAACAACCTGGCTTTTAGTTAGCGTTGCATTGTGACAAGCCTCTGTCCATTCACTCACCAACAGATTGGCGTTTAGTTACAATGTTGCATTGTGACAAGCCTCTAGTCTGTATCTGTACCAAATCACCAGACTGGCTTTTAGTTACAATGTTGCATTATGACAGGCCTCTGTACCACAACAAGTTAGCCAGTCCCACAGAGGTCCCATTCACACTATCTCCAACCACCAGACTGGCTTTTAGTAACGATGTTGCATTGTGACAAGCCTCTGTACCCCATTAGACTGGCTTTTAGTTACAGTGTTGTATTGTGACAAGCCTCTGTACCACATAAAGATAGCCAGTGCTACAGAGGTCCATTTACATTAATATCTGTAATCTTACACTATCCACTCAGAAAATCCCCAAGTCCAAACACCCACACCAGCCAACAATCATTCACGTACTCTACCACAATAGGCAAAAACTGCCCACTCATCCATTAACCCACCCACAGCACTGTAACAGTATTGATTACTAAGTAATTATTCACATCACGGTATAAGAGGGCTGGAGTAAGCTTGATCATGCTCTGGTTTTGGTTCAGTGACTTTAACCACCTAAACCATTTGTACCAAAAAGCCACATACCACCCAACATGTTTAATTAACAGTTTTGCAATTCAAACAAAAATATCTTGATGTGCTGCAGCCCACTCATACCCAATGTAATTTAAATCACCCACCCAACAAAATGGAAACCTACACACAGCAGTGTACAATAACTGATCTATGCAGAGTAACTGTTTAGTTACAGTTTTGTAGGACTGGGGTAAGCTAGATAAGTTCAGTTTCCTTAACTATCTAAGCTGTTCTGCCCCCAAAAGTTCTGTGCCATTACCAGTTTATAATTTAACCAAGACTGAGATACAAAAAGACACTGATCAAAGTCACCCACTCCACAAAACATGCATACCAAATTCAACAACTCAAAAACATACCCACAGCAGTGTAGTTTTACTTACCTTCTACATTACAAAATATGATGGCTGTGGTGAGCTAGATAGTGCTCTGGATTTTGTTTGGTTACTTTCACTACCTAAACCATTCACACCAAAATTTCCCATTCCATCCAAACCTTTATATGTTAAACAAACAGTTTGCAGGTTCCAAACTGACTATAGATCAAATGCCTACATTCAAAAACAAAGACACAGCAGCTGATCTCACAACCAAATATTTATGTGCTGCTGCTCACTCACACCCAGAGTAGCCAGAAATCACACACTGAAAGTGATCACATACCTACAGCAGTGTTACAAGTATACTACGTATAGTATGCCAACAGCTGAACTCAACCAAACATTCATGTGCTACTGCCCGCTCACACCCAAAGTATCTAATCACACACACTGCAAGTGGTCACATATCCACAACAGTGTTACAAGTACACTATGTAATATATACCAACAGCTGAGCTCACTACCAAACATTCATGTGCTGCTGCCCACTCGCACCCAAAAATCACCCACTGCAGGTGGTCACTTTTACCCACAGCAGTGTTACAAGTACACTAATGTATTCCACTTACCTTAACATTGCACTCACTACAGTATATGGAGGGCCCAGGTAAGCTAGCTGGTGCACTGGTATTGGTTCAGTTACCTTAACCACCTAAACCATTCACACCAAATAGCCCCATCCCACACAATATTTTGTCCAGCTCAATCCATTTGCTAATTTGAGAAGCGTCTGTTCTGGCATGGGTCAAAGTCTCTGAGCACCTGTTCCACATCTATGTCCATGTCTCTGTGTGTATGTAAAAAAGCCAGTCCTGTAAGGTGTTGCTCCCCCTTGCTACTTCTGAGCCATGTCTTCAGAATCCTCAAGGCACTGAAGGATCTCACTGCAGTTAACATGCTGTCTGGCATGGTTGCCAAGATGGATAAAACTGCATTTACCTTTGGGTAGAGATCTTCAATCAGATCCTGTAATGTCATGATAATAGAATCTGGAAGATCTGCCATAGGAACACTGACCTATTTTGCCTTCCATCTTTGCAGCTCCACCTTATGCTCCTCTGGGCTGCCCAGGTCAGTCTTATAGGCATCAAACAAGTCTGCTACTTTTCCTCCTGTAGCAAATGCAGTTTTTGTGGTAGAAGATATTAGGCAAGGAACCATGGGCAGCACTCAAGTTTATCCTGCAGTTCGGAAATCACATGGTCCCAAAAAGGAATGCAAATGTTGAGTTTGAAGTAGTGGTGGGTGAAGTGGGCTAAATTCACTCCGCGAAGTGATTCGTGGAGTAACCCGGAATCCGAAAAGTGCTCCGCAATGTGAAGTGGAATACTTTGCATTATAATGGGAAACACGAAGTCCATTGAAAACAATGACTTTGCATTATTCCACCTTCCCCAAACCACTTCTCCACCACTTGTAAGGCAAAGTAAAACTGAAGGCAATGTACTTCTCATCACTTCGCCTTGTTATTGAGTTCTAAAGTGAATTTGCAGTGCTGCATGGGATTGCAGGTCTCATGGGCTCTAGACTGTTCTTCACAGCCTCAGTTCTATGTAGTGTGTGTGTAGTGAAAGATGAAGACAGTTTCCTTTCAGAGCTCTGCCATTCAAATCCTCTAAAAGCTGTTAAAAAAGCCTTTTTGAGCCATTTTTTTTTTTGCTCGAATTTTAGTACATCGATTGTAGGAAACCCTTCTGTGCTCATATCATCGAGTGTTTATTGTTTGTGTGTGTATTTTGAATGTTAATTTAAAACAGTCAGTCTGTGTACTGTGAAGTGTGCTTTGAGGGAGGGGCGTATCTGTGGTGTAGGTAGATTAACTGGGAGAAAAAGGCAGTCTTTCTGTTTTGGTTATATTTTTCTTGTATAGCTGTGTTAATGTACACACAGTAATATTTTCAGTAATTCTTGGCATTTTTTTTGCTGATTGTTGTGGTGCAGCAGTGTATAATTTCAGTTTGTTTAAAACATTTGGTTATATTACTAAAGGTTTTCAATTTGCTACGCATTACTTGTAGTGTGTGTGTGTGAGTGTGTGTGCGATGCATGCGTGACATTAAATCAGAAACCATTTATTGTGCCGCAGAGTAAGTGCAGCAGTGCAAACCTACTATCCACTGCACCTGCATTAATTTTTTGTACTGCTTGTGGTATCTTTACTGGTAGTAGTGGACTATTACTGCCATGCACTACCCCCCCAACTGGCAAAAGTTATTCTTTTCCAAATTTGGATTTCTGATGGTGAGAACTGGTTAGGTGGTGGTGTTGTAACTTTGCGTCTGCATCTCTTTGCTGTGCAGCACAATCTTAATCTGTCTGTGCATTTGCATTTCTTTAGGGCCCAATCGCCATCTGTTACTTAAGTCACAGTTGTTTCTTTGGCTTCCCTTCAGAGCACTGGTGTGGTGCACACAATTCACGATCACGTCATGAATCACAATATTAATGTTTTGTAAGGCAAGACAATGCAAGTTTATTTAAAAAGACACCCAATCCCGAAGGCTCTGGGCACCGCACAAAACTTTACAGCATTTCATACCGCATAAATATATAAAATAAAAATAATAAATATAAATAATCAAATTACACCCAAAAGCTTGCAGAAATGGGAAGGTCTTCAGGTGAGCCTTAAAGGCAATTATAGTGGGGCCTCTAACTACAACTGGTAAGAATTCCAAAAGGCGAGCAACAACACTAAAGGCTCGTGCTGCAGATTTTAATCTCGCTCTTGGAACAGTTAGGCCACCACTAGAAGAGCGGAGATTATGGGTAGAGGGAAGAGGGTACCAGGAGAACTGACAGGTAACCAGGCCCTGTCTGTGTAGGGCCTTATAGGTGAGAAAACCCACCTTGAAGAGCACTCTCCACCTGACAGGCAGCCAGTGCAATTAGTGCAACACAGGTGTAATATGGCAAAATTACTTTGCCCAGTCAAAAGGCGGGCAGCAGTGTTTTGCACTAGCTGCAGTCTGTGAAGAGTGCCCCCAGAGACCCCGAGATAGAGGGCATTACAGTAGTCAAGCCTAGAAGTGACTAAGGCATGTATCAAGGTAGGGAGGTCCAGAGACGGAACAAGGGGCTTAATCCTGGCAATGTTTCTAAGATGGAAAAAACAGGAACGAACCACAGAAGATATTTGAATCTCCATGGACAGATTCCTGTCAAGAATCACACCAAGATATCGCACCTAAGGGGAGGCCATCAATGACGCAGCTCCTAGCACAAGTCCAGTTGCGGAGTCAGAGGCCATCCCATCACGAACTCTGTTCGACTCCACTACCAATACCTCAGTCTTGTCAGGGTTCAGTCATAGCCAGCTGGAGGCCATCCAGTCACTAAACTCAGCCAGACAGATATTTAACACATCCACTGCGTTGGATGTTCCTGGGGCAAAGGATAAGTATAGCTGAGTATCATCAGCATAGCAATGAAAACTCAGACCATACTTCCTAATGATCCCCCCCAGGGGCAGCATATATACTGCGAACAACATTGGGGACAGTACCGAAACCTGAGGGACTCCACACAAAAGGAGGCAGGGTGTAGATGAGAAATTTCCCATCAAAACCCGATGTCTCCTATTGCTGAGAAAGGACTCAAACCACTTGATGACAGTACCGGTGAGTCCACATAACTCCCTCAGGTGGAGAAGCAACACACAATGGTCCACAGTATCAAATGCTGAAGAGAGATCGAGGAGAACAAGAATTGTCCTGTCCCCTAGGTCTCTAGCCCTGAGGAGGTCATTCTGCACCTGAACTAACACAGTTTCAGTGCTATGTCTGGCCCGAAAAGCTGACTGGAAAGGATCATACAACTCGTGAGTCATGAGATGTTCCTCCAACTGAAGCGATACCACCTTCTCAACAATCTTCCCCAAAAATGGGAGATTGGAGATGGGATGGTAATTTGCCCTGACCTCCGGGTCCAAAGAAGATATCTTTAAAAGGGGTCTTACCAGGGCCTCCTTCAAGGCATCTTGAAAGACACCCTGACTTAAGGAGCACCGGACAATCAGGGCAAACACTGGGCCAACAGAGTCAATGCATCTCATTAAGAAACGCATTGGCACTGGGTCCAGTTCACAGAAGGTATGCTTTAGATTGACTGCCACCTCAATAACCTCAAGGACCTCCACTGGCCTAAACTCTCCTCAACTAGGCAGAGTGCACTCAGCATACAACTGGCGACCACTGTCAGCAATGGTATTGCTGGCTGAAAAAACCTCCCACCGGATCAAAGACACCCTGTCCAAGAAAAACCGAGCAAAATCCTCACAATCCTCATTTGAGGAAACTCTTCCAGGCTGGAGACAGACAGGATGAAGAAGTCTATCAACAGTCTGGAAGAGTGTTGCTGGTCGGTTTCTCCCAGCAGCAATCTCCCGAGACAAAAATGCTGTCTTCTTTCGGTTGATTGCCTCCTGATATGCGCAATAATGTGCACGCAGGACCAGTTTGTCCATCTCCAGGAGGGACTTCCACCAGCAGCGCTCTAATCTCTGACCCATCTTCTTCATTTCCCTAAGATCTCCATCATACCAAGGAGACCTCAGGTACGAAGTTCTGGGTCATACATGGATAGGTGCGAGGGAGTTGATGGTGTCAGATAACACCTTATTATAAGGTGTCCACACCGACATCAACAGCTCTGACGCATGCACCACCCATACTAGATAAATTGACTACCATAAAACCCTCAGGGGTAAGATCACGTAAAGGGTGGCAGCGAATCATCTCAGCAGGGGAGAAACCTACAGCGGGAGCCCCAAGCATGAACTTCACTGTGCAATGATCAGACCAGAATACCTGATCAATCACAAGATCTACAATCTCGATCCCCAGTGAGAACACCAGGTCCAATGTGTGGCCATCCCGATGAGTAGGTGCATCAACAAACTGCACCAGCCCTAACAAGGACATATTTTTCAAAAATTCGCTGGTGCACCTTTGAGCTTTATCATCGGCCCAGACATTGAAATCCCCCAGAAAAACACATCTGGGGGAATCCAACGTCTCACCAGCAACAAACTCGGCAAATTCCTGCAGGAAACCCCCCATCAAGCCAGGAGGGCGATAGATGAGGAGGATCCTGCAGCCAATGCCGAGTCCTCCACAAATGGCCACACACTCAAATGAACCTAGGATTCCCACCGGGTGCACGGTGAAGGTCAGGTTAGATCTAAAACAAATGGCTGCACCACCACCCCTGCGATTTTCTCTGGGGCAGTGCACAATGGTATATCCTGGGGGGACTGCAGCCTCAAAGACAGGGCCAGCATCATCTCCCACCCAGGTCTCCGTAATGCAGGCCAGGTCGACCGATGAAACCAAGGCAGCAATAATTGCCATCTTGTTTCTGATCGACCTGGCATTGCACAGCACTGCCGTCAGAGATGTAGAGGGTGGTGTAGCCCCTCGGGTTACCTGACCACTGGGTCTGGTGGTCTCCCTGGAAATGGGCATCAACCACGTCTGGCTTCACCTAGATGCCCTAAATAATCCAGGGCATCTCCTGGACCTAACCACTTCTATCCTTCCATCAACCCATTCCTGGTCAGCCCGCAGCCCACAAGCACAGCAATCCCTTACAATCCCCACTTCTCTGCAATGCCTGATAGTAGTATCAGACACAGGGAGCAGGATAAAGGGACACTGAGTGTGCTGCTGTGAGTTCCCATAGGTGATCCTAGCCCCCACAGGTCGCCCTACAGACCCCCCTACACATTTCTGATTTAAACAAACTAACAAACAAAAATTAATTTATACAAACTCAGACAATTTAAAACATTCCTACCTTAAACAGCCTAACTAACACAGTTAGAAACCTTCACCAAACAAGCCCGCTTCCCTCCTCTCATCTCAAGCAGAAAAATTCTGGCACCAAGTGGCGCTCACGCCACTCACAATGCTCGCACTATGCTCGCGCTTGCGAGCAGCGCTTACTTTTATACAGAATCTTCCCCGCCCCCTCCACAACAATGTATGCTCCCCCACTCACTCCTCCAGCTCCAGCTGGAATCAGGCAAATTCAGCATGGCCTCTCACGCCATGTAAATTGACCAGTTCGGGGGCTAGTAGGCACAGAGAGGGCAGCAAATACCAAACAAAAGGCAAGTCCTGGCTACAGCTCCAAACACAAATTCCAGCCACTGACGAGCTGCGTCCCACCAAGGCAGAGAGAAAGTCCAGGAGATGCAAAGCTGCCGCTTGAGAGCAGCGCAGAAAGAAAGTCAAGGAGATGCAAAGCTGCCGCTTGTGAGCGGCGCTTACTTTTATACAGAATCTTCCCCGCCCCCTCCACAACAATGTATGCTCCCCCACTCACTCCTCCAGCTCCAGCTGGAATTGGTCAAATCCAGCACGGCCTCTCACGCTGTGTAAATTGACCAATTCGGGGGCTAGTAGGCACAGAGAGGGCAGCAAACACCAAACAAAAGGCAAGCCACGACTACAGCTCCAAACACAAATTCCAGCCTCTAATGAGCGGTGTCCCACCGAGGCAGAGAGAAAGTCCAGGAGATGCAAAGCTGCCCTTGCGAGCGACGCAGAAAGAAAGTCAAGGAGATGCAAAGTATCTCTCCAGGCTTCAACACTGTACCAATTTATATACGTTTTCAAGCTGGTGAGTTTTGTGAACAGTCAGGTCATCAGGGAAGTACAGCAGTAGGCATTCAAATTCCCAATACACTCTTCAGCGCCAAGTCCGAGAAAAATAAATTCATGTTTCATGGTCACGAATGCAGTCACGATTCATGATCACATCACGAATCAGAAAATTAATTTTTTTTACTAGTTACCTACCTCATGTAAGCCTGTTTTGTACTATCTTTCCAGACTTCACCACTGTACTCATCGATATGAGTTTTCAAATGGGGGAGTTTTGTGACACAGGTCATTGTCATCAGGGAACTACAGCCGTAGACATTCGCATTCCTGTACAGCATGTTAGTTACAGTACTGTAAGCCATGTGATGTGTGGGGGCCCAGGGGCTGCCAATACTGTTGTCACTCCACCTTACTTCGGGTTAAGGCAGAATGACAATGAGAAGTCACAATCACAATACCAAGGTGAAGTGGACATTTCATGCTGGCCACTCTGCGTAGTAGAATGACAATGCAAAATGCACACTTCGCGAGCACTTCACCAGTGGAATTTAAATTTGCTGCCTCTCTAAGATGGGAGACTTTGCATGTCTTGTTACACTCTCATTTCACTTGGTCAGCACTGGGGAATTTTTGGGACACAATACAGTAGCATTTGGGGGATAAACATTAATTCTGGTGACTTTGTCTGACCACTGCCCAGATGACTGAGAGTGCCATTAATTCTGGGAGACTATGCATTTCTTGTTATGCTCTCATTTCACTTCATCAGCACTGGGGAATTTTCTGGAGACAAGACAACAGTAGCATTTTGGGGATGCACATTAATTCTAGTGACTGTGTGTGTGAGAGGCTGCCAAAATTGTTGCCACTCTGCCTTACTTCACGTTAAGGTGGAATGACAATGCAAAGTAATAATAACAAGGCAAAGTGGGCATTTCATGCTGGCCACTTTGTGAAGTGGAGTGAAAAAGCGGTGCCCACTTTGTGTTCACTTCACCGGTGAAATTTAAATTCACTGTATCTTTAGTTTGAAGTAGTCTTGAGGGTTTGCAGCACTGATTTTGTTTTGCTGAGTTTGCCTACCACATATGCGAGGTACCTCCGCTTGAATGAATGCAACATCCTCTAAAGTCAGGACACTCATATACAGGTCTGCAAAGTGGCTTTCTGACCTCTCCCTCATATTCTTTGTACAAGGTTGGAGGCCTCTTGTGTTGCTTGTCGGAGGTAAATATTGACATGCTGCAGATATAGATGAAGAGGTTTTGTTAGGGCCGAAACATAATCCACACAAAAAAGAGTCACCAAGGAAGTCAAATCATTGGATGCACAGCAGCAATCTGCTTGCCTCAGTGTCAAACTCTGCTATTTTTTCCAGTGTACTTGCTACTACCAAAAATTTGTCTTTGAACCGTGAAACAGAATCTGCCTGACTCATTCATCTGGAGTTTTCAGCAGCAGGAATAGTCGATGTCCAGTCTTCTGGCTCATCATCATAGTCAGAAGGCAAGTTGTCGAATTCTTTGAGTTCTGCTAGAAAGGTGTTACTGCACTTGAAGGACAACTTCAGTGATGAGATCATTTTTTTTTGTGGTATTGAACATACTTTACACTTGTCACAAGGCACATGAATGGACAATAGTTGTGTTGAGGCCGTGAGCCTTGCAAACTGTATACACTGCTTATGGGACAACTGCCTTAATGTGTGCTTGAATGCCACTGAATTTTCCACTCATGTTGCTCCCTTTGTCATAGCCTTGTCCATGCATTAATTTTGTGTCAATGCCCCAAGCTGTTAAACACTACAGAAATAGCTCTGCTAAGCCTTGACCTATTGTATTCATACCTTCAATGAACTCAACAAAATCTTCACGAAGTTTAACTGTGTCATAAATTCCCGATGGACATAGCGAGCTGATAATGAAATCTGCTCCTTCACAGACACATCCATCGTTCCATCTGCTATTAAGCTAAACCATTTTACTTCCCTTGCATTGCTTAGGATTTTTCATTGTGTTTGACTGCACATCAATTGAATTAGTTCATTTTGAATTTGTAGTGCTTTGTACATTGCAATGCTTGAAGCTGCTTGCAGGTGTTTTTGCAGACTGGCATCTATTTCAGCGGTGTACTGCAACAAGTCATGGAAATTTCTGGCATCTTCTAATTTACCCCAGAGGGCAAGGATGTGCCTCCCTCAATAAAGAATCATCTAGAAAATGGAGGGTATTCTCTGCGACCTTGTTGTTGCACTCCACAAGAGGTTGGTTTGCTGTTTTTAGCTTCCTAGCACAAACTGAGGGGAAACCCATCTGCTCTCATGACAGCATTTCCATGGTCCTTTGACTTGCTATGCCTCTCCAGAATCTTCTTTGCATTATACCAATCCCTCATTGGTGCCGATACTAGAATGGTGCAACTGGAACTGTTGAACATGAAACATGGACCACAGAATACGCCATCCAACACCTTTGAATACCTGGCAAATTTGAACCCCAGAGCTAGATGAAGGCTGAGTAAAGAAGCATTGCATCAGCTTGGACATTTTGCTGTTTCTTCCTTTGTGGCCCAATTTGCCTTTTGTACCTGTGCTCCAATTGGCTGTTTTCTATTCCTTGCCTCCATTCTGCAAATGGTAAAAACTTGTTTAACCCCTGTGCTATAAGTGAAAGAGGGAACAGTATGGCAGGAGAATAAAGGAATGAGGGAATGGAGGGGCATGATGTAAGTTAACAAATACAGATACAGTACCTTAATGTAGTAGCTGGTGCAGTTGAAAAATTGGAATATCCACCTGTTGCCTGAAAACCCACATTGTGACTTCTGCCCAGAAATCAACACTGTGACCGTTGCTTTCATTAGCTGTTATATGTGAATGCTGCTGCCACCTGTTCCGAGGTAACCACGCTGTTTACCTGTCAAGGCTGCCATCCCTTAATAATTAAAAACAAGACAAAAACACCTCATTTGACAACTCATGGGATCATGTGGAATGAAATTCACATAAAAAATGATGCTGTTTCAATTTATGCAATACACTTCTGTCTAGGGGTAAAACACACACTCCCAATATCCACCAAGCACCTTATCACAAGTAAGACTGTGCCAGTTGTCAGTCAACCATAGAACCAGGGGCTCTACAATGCCAGTTCAACAATAATTTCATTGACTGGCATCACAGTGATGGAATTTATGTTGACCACAAGTTGCAGTTGACATAAATCCTGAAGGACACATGGTTTCTTTTTCTACTGGGGGGCTTCACCCCCACAACCCCCCATGTGTGGGGTTCTGCCCCCCGCAACCCCATTCTAAATATAATCAACTCCAAGTCAGAGTAGAGTCAAAAACAGTGGAGGAATTCAATAATGCATGGGACAGACATAAGGCAATTCTAGGGGTTGGGGGTAGGAGGAAGTAGGCTGTTGATTAACTAGGATCTGAAGCTTATCCATTAGGTAGGGAAATTGGCAGACTGGATGGGCCAAGCGGTCCTTATCTTCCATCAAATTCTATGTTTCTATGTTTCTATGATTTGGGGAGGGGGTGCAGGGCCAGGAGACAATGTGCCTGAGACTCTGGTGCACCGATACAGCAAACTGTCGGTGTTGTTGGCATCAACGTAGTTTGCTGTATTGGTGTCACTGTCAGGGAGGTATACTGGAATAAGGTAACATTTAGAGGGAGCATTCAGAAGCATAGGAATAACTGGTCCAATCTGAAACAGATTGACATTGAAATGTACAACACCAAACTTCTTTCTAACATTAATAAAATGCTGAAAACACAGACTAGGCTGTGACATTAATGATGCTGAGGTTGTTTGCCTTATGCAATGCATTACTTATTGAACCCATATCAGTGTTTCTTTCTAACAACATGGAAATGTTGTTCTGCACATCTCTCTGAACAATTCACACTTAAATGCAGAAACCAAACACCTTATGCAATGCATTACTTCTTGAAGTCATACCAGTGTTTCTTTTTAACAATGTGGAAATGTTGTTCTACACATCTCTCTGAACAATTTACACCTAAATGCAGAAACAAAACACCTTATGCAATGCATTACTTATTGAACCCATATCAGTGTTTCTTTTTAACAACATGGAAATGTTGGTCTTCACATTTCTCTGAACAATTTACACCTAAATGCCAAAACAAAACACAGCACTTTGCAGCCATTGTAATGTTGACAACAGCCCTGCAAACACAAGAATAACAAGGGTTCACTGAGGGAAGGTCCTGTCTGACTAATTGATTTCTTTGACTTGGTGACCAGGGTGGTGGATCAGGGAGGGGCAGTGGATGTGGCCTATAGTACCTGGATGTCAGCAAGGCCTTCAGCATCATTCTGCATAAAAGGTTGCTTAACAAATTGGGGAATCTAGGGGTGTGGGTTTTAAAGTGGTAAAATGGGTTGGAAACTGGCTAAGTGGCAGGACCCAGAAGATGTAGCAAATTGCATAAAATCTGAAGAGCTAACTAGCAGGGTGCCATAGGGATCGGTGCTGGGTTCAGTCCTATTCAATGTCTTCATAAGCAACATTGCAGAGGGACTAGAGGAGAAAGTATGCCTGCTCACAGATGATGCCAAGATCTGCAAGAGTTGATGCATAGGAAGGGCTAGAGATGAGAAATGACCTAAGACTACTTGAGGAATGGTCAAGGCTTTGGCAACTGAGTTTCAGTGATAAGAAGTCCAGGATTTTGCACATGGCTGGAACATAGAAACCCAAAAAAGGGGTAGGTTCTTGCCACCACAAGTCAGGGGTAACACCTCGGGGTTATCATAAATGACCTGAGGTCATCCAAACAATGTGAAAAAGCAGTGGGGATAATAAACAGAATGCTGAGGTGCATAAGAAAGGACCTCACCAGTAGGAGGAGTAAAGTGGGGATGCCACTGTATAGATCACTGGTGAGGCCTCATCTGGAATACTTTGTCCAGTTCTGGAGACCACATCTCAGGAAGGACATAGACAGAATAGAAGCAATCCATAGAAGAACAACAAGCACTATGACACAAGCCTTCTGAGGAAAGACTCAGGGAACTTAACATCTATTCACTGGAAGAGAGAAGGGAGAGAGAGGATATGGTACAGACTTTCAAATACCTTAGAGGAATAAATAGGGTACAGGAAGAGAACATATTTCAGAGAAGAAAGTGCACAAGGACAAGGGGATGTAACACGAGGCAGGAAGGAGGGAGGGAAGGAGCTTAGGGACAATGGTAGGAATTTTTTTTTTTTCACAGAGAGTGTGGTGGATCCATGGAACAGCCTACCAGTGGAGGTGGTGAAAGTGAAAACAGTACAGGGATTCACAAGTGGATGGAATAAGCATAAAGGCACCCTGCTGTTTAGCAGAACAGAGAACAGCTGTCCAGATAAGGGTAGGGCTTGCTCAACCAAGTTGGGAAATGGGCAGACTAGGCTGACCGGTTGGTCCTTATATGCAGTCATATTCTATGTTTTCTATGTTAACTTTACACGTATACTGGACTCATAACTGAATCATATGTTGCAGAAACAAAACGCCTTATGCAATGTGTTACTTCTTGAACTCATACCGGTATTTCTTTTTAACCACACCTTTGATTATACTTTACTTGAGGACACATCCTCCTTCATGTACTTAGGTGTTTTGTTGGGCCAACACCTAAACTTCTCTGGACAAATTGATGCCATCCAGAAAAAAATGTACCCCAAACTTGGTGCCCTGCTCAAGAACCATAGTTACATCCCTCCTACAGCTAGGCGTGAACTTGTTCAGAAGATGATACTGCCCATTTTCAATTAATGTGATGTAGTCTATGGTGCTGCCAGAGGCACCTTTAGAGAAGTTGATGGTGAGGAGGGCACTTAGGGCATTGTTTGGGGTTACAGTAGCAAAAGAGAAGGGGAGGTGGGAGGGTGGTGGAGGGAGCAAACCTGCAAAGGGTGGATAGGGTAATGGGTAGGAGGGGAGGGGAAGGATTTCAGTAGCTCAGTGGTGCAAGAGGTATAGTAGGAGTTAAATTCCACACCCTTGATGGGACTTTACTTGAGGAGACATCCTCCTTCAGGTACTTAGGTGTTTGGTTGGACCAGCACCTAAACTTCTCTGTAAATATTGATGCCATCCAGAAAAAACTTCACCCCAAGCTTGGTGCCCTGTTAAAGAACTGTAGTTGCAGCCCTCCTTTGGCTAGGCATGAATTTGTTCAGAAGATGATGCTACCCATTTTTGATTACTGTGATGTAGTCTATGGTGTTGTGCCTAAGTCCTCCCTGGCCAGACTGGATACCCTCTTCAATTTCATCTGCCGCTTTGCCCTGGATGCCCTGGATGCCCCCCTCACACCCACCACTGCAATCTTTATTGTGCTCTATCCTTCCTCTGTCTTACAAATAGGTGACTCTCCTACTGTGCTAAATTCACCTACAAGCACTGGTTGGTTGAGCTTCCTTCCTACCATACCTCCTCATTATAACCCCCCCCATCCTCTTATTCCCTTAGATCAACTGACTCCAGTACCCTGGTAGTCCCCTACAGATCTACCCTAATCGGACAATCCAGTTACTCCCACCGCCTCCCAAAAATTTGTAATTCCCTTCCCCCCTCAAATCTGGCACTCATCCTCTGCCTACTCCATCAGCTCTGCCCTCAAAAATTACCTTTCACCTAGCTGCTACTGCCATGTCACTTCCTAATTCCCTCCTCTGAGCCCTGGATAAACCCTACCACTCTACTGTCACCTTTCTTTTACCCTGTGCACCCACACCACCCAAATTTCTAGCTCTCCTCCCCTTCACCTAAATTTCTTCCCCTTACTGACCTCCCTTGATCTCTCACAGAATGTAAGGGGACCTTCGAATGCTCCCAATGGGTCCATGCATCCTGATGAACTATTGATTAAGCCCCATCCCCTCCAAAGTGTAAATTCTCTCCCCTCAAGGATTCAGTTCTCAATCTCTCCCTCTCTTATTACTCTTTTAAACCCTATCTACTGACCTTCCCCAACCCCCTGGCAGGGTACCCTGCATCCTGAAGGGTCCTTTCATGGGTTAGGTCCTATTCCCCCCCTAACATTTAAGTCACACCTCCTTCTCCTTCTCTTTCTCCTCCCTCTTTAATCTCTACATCCTTATCCCCCTTTCTGTCTAGCCCCATAGCCCCCTTGCAGGGTTCCCCACATCCTAAAGGGGTCTTTCTGGGACACTGCCTATTCTCTTCTCTCTGCCTCCCCCAGTTTCCTTGCAGGGTCCCTCACATCCTGAAGGGGTCTCCAGGGACACGATTCTCCCCCCCCACCTTACCCTTTTCTCTCCTTTTCCCCTTCTCTTTCACGTAAGCACGTGTTTACTTATTAACCCAACACTTATTATTGACCACTTTTTCTACATATTATGCACAACACTGTTTTAACACTGTTTGTAACACCTACCTTACAACTGTATGTTAATGTTAATCTTGTATCTTGAAATTAACTTGAGCTCTACTCTCACCCACCTCTCCCCTCCCTCTCCTTCCCCCTTTTCTTTCATGTAAGCACTTGTTTACTTATTAACCTAGCACTTATTAATATCCACACTTCTACAGTACCTATTATTCATAGATTCATATATTGATACAAGTTCAGAAGGCACATGCCCATTTATGAACTCGCCACCAGCTAAATTAGCAGTGGAAGGAAAATTTCTTGTCACCCATATATTTAACAAGGTTTCTCTTAAATTGTTCTATGTTTTCACTGTTTATAATAATACTAGGCAATGTATTCCAGATTGGAGGAATTCTGTGCCTAAAAAATCTAGATCGTTTATTGGTTTTACATAAGGATGATTTTAGTTTTGAATTGTGGGATCTAGTGGGATTACTTATTGAAAACTTTTCCAATCCTATTGTGTTTAACAAGTAATTGTTATTGTATGCATTGTAAGTATAGATTAAGTCGCCTCTTAGTATTCTGTACTTCAAAGAGTAAAGTTCTAAAGATTTTAATCTAGAACCATAATCAAGTTTGGACATATTAACAATCCTTTTAGTTATTCTTCATTTAACTCTTTCTGTCATGTTTAAATAGCCAATGGAAGTTGGAGCACAAAATGAAACACAATAGCCCAAATGTGGATGAACCAGGCTTGTGTATAGGGGCAAGATGACAGATGATTCCCTGCTTTTGATATGTCTCAATATACAACCTATGATCTTCTGACAGTTTTTAACAGTTTTATTAGTATGGGTGCTAAATTTTAAGTTATCAGTTATAGTTATACCTAAATCTCTTTCCTCTGTGGTGATTGTTAATTTCACATTTTGAATAAAATATGGGTGTCTCTTATTATTGTTCCCCATATGCATTACCTTACACTTTGCTGGGTTAAATTTAATTTTATTGTTTACTGCCCATGATGTTAATTTATTTAAATTATCTTGGAGAGTGTTTACAGATGTAGTAGTGTTCACAATACAGCCCAATTTGCAATCATCTGCATATTTATTTATCCAAACTTCTTTTGTTGTTTACATACTTGCTATCAATATATTAAAAAGTAAAGGCCCAAGAACAGATCCCTGCAGTACTCCACTGGTGACAGGGCTCCAGTTGGATTTATGCCCTCGTACAACCACCCTTTGATGTCTGTTGTATAACCATAGATACATAGATACATAGACAGTGTTGGCAGATAAGGGCCTATGGCCCACCCAGTCTGCCCATTTAAGTTTGTAAGTTCAGTTTATGTTTTCCAGGAAGTCTGTTGCCCCTTACCCCTGACCTCCAGAATTCCTTTATGTCTATCCCATGCATTCTTAAATCCCGTGATTGTTTCAGCCCCCACCACTTCCTGTGGCAGGGTGTTCCACTTGTCCACCACCCGTTCTGTGAAGAAATTCTTCCTCACGTTTCCTCTGAATCGTCCTCCCTCCAACTTCATCCCATGCCCTCTAGTCCTGGAACATCTTAAACCATGCTGATATCCACTTAATTAAGTACATGTCCAAATTTATATTATGAAGTTGTTTGATCAAAATTTTATGGGAAACAGTGTTGAATACTTTTTCAAAATCCAAGAATATGATGTCCACTGGAAGGCCTTTATCTAGGGCGTCACTAACAGGTTTGAAAAAACTAATAAGGTTTGTTTGACATGACCTACCAGTAGTAAAGCCATGCTGGGAAATGTCAGTACAATTGGAAATTTTAAGATGATTGGAAATTTTAACATGTATTAACCGTTCAATAATTTTACTGACAAGTGATGTAAGGCTGATAGGCCTATAATTAGATATTAACTGTTTATTACCTCCCTTATGTATAGGGGTTATATTTGCTTCTCTCCAAGACTGAAGAACTTTCCCATTATTTACAGACATATTGAACAAATAGGTAAATGGTCCAGCATGTTCCTTTGATACCTCTTTTAAGAACTTGGAGTGAATACTGTCAGGGCCCGGAGATGTACTGCATTTGATTTTGTTAATGGTCTCTAATGTGTCTTGTTCAAGGAAGAATAATTTAATATTTGATTATTGTAATGTATCTTGATGAGTAAAATCCATTGGATTAAATATGCTTGTAAAATAATGATTACATTTAGTAGCCATTTCTTTTTCGTTAGTTATTAAGTCATCATTTACCTTTAGTGGTCCAATTCCTGTACATGTTTGTTTTAATGAACCTATATAGTTATAAAACTGTTTTTTTATTGTCTTTGATGTCTTTGACTAGATTTATTTCTATTTTTTGTTTTGATTTTTTAATTATTTGTTTAGTTTTTTTTTTGGCAAGTATCTTAAACTTGCCCCAGTCAGAAGCCTTTTTAGTCTTACTGTATTTTTTATAGGCATGATGTTTCTTTCTTATTATATGCTTTATATCTTTAGACCACCACATGGGAACTCTTCATTTGCTATTATTACCATATTTTGTTCTCTCAGGTACCCAGGTATTTATATAGTAATCTATTTTGGTCTGTATTGTCTCCCACACATATTCAAAGTTAAGATTACCTAGGTATTTTAACAACTCCCATGAAGCCAGGTACTTTATTTATGTTTTTATAATTGGCTTTATGATAATTTTTAAACTTACTTATTCCTTTGCAATAATTTGTTTGTTTTTAAGATGTCACATACAATCATGTTGTGATCACTGTCACCGGCGGGGGGTATGATAATAGGGGTGGAAAGAAGGTCAGCATTGTTTGTAAAAAAAAGGTCAAGTATATTATTATTCCTAGAGGGTATAGTTACTAACTGATCCAGTCCATGTTTAAATGTAATTTCTAAAAACTGCCGTTCAATAGTACTGTGCATATCAAGTGTTTCCCAGTTTATATTTGGGAAATTGAAATCACCCAAAATTAAGTCTCCTTTCACTTCGATATTGTCTAACTGCTTCAAGAAGACTAGGTTATCTTCCTGGTTTAAATTAGGTGATCTGTAACAAAGGCCTATAGTTAAGGTTTCATTGCCTAATTCGATTTTGGCCCAAAGTATCTCAGTTGGAGAGTCCTCATATATTATCTCTTGACAACTGTATTTATTCAAAATTTATAAAGCTAATCCCCCCTTTAACATTTTGTCTGTTTTTTAAGAATTTTGTAAAACCACATATCAGAATTCGAATAATTTTCAGTCAACCATGTTTCTGTAATACAACAGATGTCAATTTCCTTATTAGCAAGAATATATCTTAGTTCATCTAATTTATTTGTTAAGCTATGAGCATTAGTTAGTAGAATTCATATTCCCTTAACTTTAACTTTGCTATTATCAATTTATCTTTGTGTAGTATCTTCCTGACTTGGTGGATTTTTTTGATTATTCAAACCAGGTTTTGATATGCTCTTCTTTTTTTCCTTAGTTTTTTTTTTTTTATTATTGTTTTTGCAATCATTATTATGGTTCCACTTTTTGTTTACAGAAGTATATTCTGCTGAATGTGTTTTGTGTTTAACAGTTGCACCCTCCCCCCATTTAATAGTTTAAATTTCCATCTATTGTGCTGTTAAACTGGAGGCTGAGAAATTGTGACCCTACTTTATTTAAATGTAGTCCATCTTGACTGTACATGTCACAGTTTCCATTGTATTCTTCCCAATGTGTTACACATTTAAGATTTTGCCTCAGGCACCATTGTCTGAGCCAATTGGTTGTTTCTTTTAATATACAATGTTGTTTGTATGTTGCTCTAGGAATTGGAAGTATTTCAGAAAATAAAATGTCACAGCCCAAATCTACCAGCTTGTTTGTTAAGTTAACAAATTCCTGCTTGATTTGTTGAGGATTTTGGTGTAGAACATTATTGGCTCCTGTGTGAATTACAACTAATTTTCTAGGACTTTTTTCCGAAACAATATCATTAATCATTTTTGTAATATCTGATATTTTAGCACCCCTAAAACATGATAGGGTACGATGTGCTTTTTCTGTGTTGCATATCGCACGGTCAAGTCCTTTAATTATAGAGCCACCTAAGACATATATTTCAGTTTCATTAGTCTAAGAAACATGGATTTCCATATTTTGCTCAACTTGCTGTGGAACGATAGAAGTAGTATCAAAAGATATTGAGGGTGGGTCTAAATTAATATTCTGATTCATGCAGGTAGATTGATTTTCATTATATGAGAGTGTAATACAGTCTGATATTATCACTTCCTTAACAGAAGTAGTCATAGCTACTGACTCTTCTTGAGTGATGTCTAAATTTAGGGGGTCAAACAAGCTAGTGATTTCAAGGTTGAATTGTTTGGCTTTCCTTCCCCCCTTTTTTTTTTCTGACGTTTCAAGTGTTGGACTTGATACCAAGCATCCTCAGCGTCAGTACTTTCTTCTTCTTCCCTTCCCCTTATTTTAGTTGGAGGGGTATTATTTATAGGTGCAAGAACATCAGTGCAGGTTTTATTTTTTAGTACAGGCATAGTAATAGAGTTAGATTGGCATATGTCAGTTTCAAGTCATACTTGAAAGCGAGATGCCATATGCTTCTGACTTGTCTCAATTTCACTTATCCTTTTATTAAACTGCTCTAAAAGAACTGACATTTCATGATTATCAAGACATTTAGTACATGTAAATAAGTTGTCTAATGGATAATCAGGTACTATCATATACATGTTGCATGTTTTACATAGTATAGCTTTTTCAACATTTTAGGTTTGTATGAATGTTTACATGGCATCTGTCCTACAGTTGTTAAAGTCACAAACAAGAAAACAAGAAAAGAGGTGTGAAAAAATAATACCAGATTTGGTAATTATAGTTCTTAAGATACCCAGAAAAGACTCAACTTCCTGATTAAGTTTTGGAAACAAAGTTCCAAATTCCAAAAGAAGAAGTCTGTTGATAGTATTATGTACTGTTTACCAAAAATAATAATTTAATGTTTAATTTTAACCCAAAATGTGATAATTTTTCAAATTACTTTCACCACAGTAGGCAACATTAAAGATTTTAAAGACAAACATTGTTAGTTCTTTGCTGTTTCTGACTGAGCTTTCAGCAACTCTGAGCTACTAGAAATGGTATCACAAACAAAGAAAACACAGGCTGAAATCAGATAAAAAGCATATAGATGTTAACTACTTATTCTATAGGCTTCTTCCTAGAGCAAATATTTAATTTTAATGCCTTATAATGATACTCAAAAATGCAGGGCAGTATCTCTATTGGCCGAGTACTTTAAAAAATAGAGCAAACAATATGAACTGAATGTCTAGTAGCCTCTGATATCACCTACAAGCTGAGTGATCATAGAACCGTCCTTGACTACAGAGGATTTGTGTTTATGACTGCTTTGCTAGAGACCCCTTCTTATACTTAAACAACACTAAACATGCAAAACATGCACAGAAACGAGCGCGTCTTTGTGCCCGGCGAGCTCGTCCTGCTCGCTGTAGGCTTCAATAATATAGTATCCCCACCCTGAAATTCTAAGCAATTAATGTCAGAGCTGAAGCTCTGTAAGCTGCTGCAGATTTCGTAGTGCTGTTAAAAGAAGCACCAACTTGAAACACAGAATAAAAGCACTTAAGTGTCACTGTAATGTTTAAAAATGAATTTGGACCACAAGTCCCTCTTCCTGTGTGAGGATTACAGCAGGGCTCAGTTAGTTACATCACATTAACATAAATAAACTTTGCACAAGCACTTTGGTATATCAGTGGGAGCTACAACTGTGCAGAGCAGAGTCTCACACAGCAAACTGACTTTAGCAAAATTTCCTGATTGCTGGAGGCTTCAATTATATAGTATCTCCACCCTGAAATTCTAAGCAATTAATGGCAGAGCTGAAGCTTTGTAAGCTGCTGCAGATATTGTAGTGCTGTTAAAAGAAGCGCCAACTTGAAACACAGAATAAAAGCACTTAGGTGTCACAATAATGTTTAAAAATGAATTTGGACCACAAGTCCCTCTTCCTGTGTAAGGATTACAGCAGGACTTGGTTAGTTACATCAAATTAACAGAAATAAACTTTGCACAAGCACTTTGGTATATCAGTAGGAGCTACAACTGTGCAGAGCAGAGTCTCACACAGCAAACTGACTTTAGCAAAATATCCTGCTCACTGGAGGCTTCAATTATATAGTATCCCTACCCTGAAATTCTAAGCAATTAATGACAGAGCTGAAGCTCTGTAAGCTGCTGCAGATATCTTAGTGCTGTTAAAAGAAGCACCAACTTGAAACACAGAATAAAAGCAATTAAGTGTCACTGTAATGTTTAAAAATGAATTGGACCACAAGTTCCTCTTCCTGTGTAAAGATTATAGCAGGGCTCAGTTAGTTACATCAAATTAACAGAAATAAACTTTGCACAAGCACTTTGGTATATCAGTGGGAGCTACAACTGTGCAGAGCAGAGTCTCACACAGCAAACTGACTTTAGCAAAATGTCCTGCTCGCTGGAGGCTCCAATTATATTGTATCCCTACCCTGAAATTCTAAGCAATTAATGTCAGAGCTGAAGCTTTGTAAGCTGCTGCAGATTCCGTAGTGCTGTTAAAAGAAGCACCAACTTGAAACACAGAATAAAAGCACTTAAGTGTCACTGTAATGTTCAACAAGCATTTGTCAATGCCGAATGTTTGCTTGCTGGCATTGGCAGTGGTAGTGTAGAAGTTACAGAGCTGCTTAATAGGAATGGCAGTGAAGTATTGAACTGAAGCCAACCCCACCACCACCCTGCAGAGAGTGACAGGCATTGGGGTGTGCCTTTGGGTTGTCAGGCATAACGGCCACGCCATTTCACCACACACCACCCTGCAGACACTGACAAGTGCCACGGTGTTCCTTGGGGTCTTTGGCCCTTATGCACACCCCATTCCATTAGGAAATACGGTGAGATGGGTGCGATATAGGAGAATGGGGTGAACTTTGGGGCCAAAGAGTCCAAGGACATACCCGATGCCTCTCACTGGCTGCAGGGTGGAATGGTATAAGCATTACAGGCAAGAATCCTAGTCACACCCCTGATGCCTGTCATTCTCTACAGGGTTAGGCGTTATGGTTGGAAACCCTAATACCTCAGGCATCATTGGTATTTTCCTCCAAATTTTCAACATGTTTTTTTGTGACCCACCTCATGAGCAGGGAATATCAGTTTGTTGCAGCTGCTTATGCTCGCGACTACGGCATTTAGCACCACAGGTGCAAAAACATTCGAACAGGATGTAAAAATTACATCTGTACTGTTCATGGGGAGGTGTAAAAATGGCAATGTTGCAAATCTGCAGTAAAATATTTAAAAAATGGTGACGTGGACGTACATAGAAACATGCAACGCACACCCGTAATATAATTAGGTTGGGGATTTTTACAGCAGATTGTCAACTCAGGCATTTGGTGCCTCCAATCATGAACAGTGTCACTGTGATTTTCTTTATCTGTCCGAACAATGATTTCCCACAGCAACCCACGCATCTCTGCTGAAAGTGTGAAAACACCCGGCCATGTTGTGAAAATGACAGCTGTACTGTTCATAAGGAAGTGTGGAAAAATGCCACTGGTGAAAATCTGGACTGAAAATATTACAAAGTCATGAACTTATGAGGGTGTGGAAACTACTCAATGCTCACTCGTAACACAGTCATTTATGGACTTTTGTCACCAAATTTTCAACATAGCCATTTAAGACCTCTGCTCATGAACAGTGTAACTGGATTTTCTTAATCTGTCCCAAACATTGTTTCGCACACCAACAGCACCATTGTGCGCTACATGTGCAAAAACACATTTGAACGACATATGAAAAATGGCAGCTGTACTGTTCATAAGGAAGTGTAATAAAATGGCAATGTTGAAAATCTGGAGTGAAAATATTAAATTCGCAAACTTACGAGCATGCATAGGAACTGCGCAACGCACGCTCGTAAAACAGCCATTTTTAGGAATTTTTTCAACAAATTTTCAACATAGCCATTTTAAGACCTCTGCTCATGAACAGTGTCTCTGTGATTTTCTTAATGTGTCCCATACATTGATTTCGCACATCAACTGCATCATTGTGCGCTACATGGACGGAAACACATTTTGGCCAAGATGTGAAAAATGACAGCTGTACTGCTCATAAGGAGGTGTGGTAAAATGGCAATGTTGAAAATCTGGAGTGAAAATATTGAAAATTCGCGAACTTACCAGCGTGCGTAGGAACTGCACAATGCACACTCGTAAAAGTCATTTTTTGGAATTTTTTCACCAAATTTTCAACATAGCCATTTGAAGACCTCTGCTCATGAACAGTGTCACTGTGATTTTCTTAATGTGTCCCGTACATTGATTTCGCACACCGACTGCGCCATTGTGCGCTACATGGGCAGAAACACATTTTGGGTGAGATGTGAAAAATGACAGCTATACTGCTCATAAGAAGGTGTGATAAAATGGCAATGTTGAAAATCTGGAGTGAAAATATTGAAAATTTGTGAACTTATGAGTGTGCATACAAACTGTGCAACACACGTTCGTAAAACAGTCATTTTTTGGAATTTTTTCACCAAATTTTCAACATAGCCATTTTAAGACCTCTGCTCATGAACAGTGTCAGTGTGATTTTCTTAATGTGTCCTGTACATTGATTTCGCGCACCCACTGTGCCATTTGTGTGCTACATGGGCGGAAACACATTTTGGGTGAGGTGTGAAAAATGACAGCTATACTGTTCATAAGAAGGTGTGGTAAAATGGCAATGTTGAAAATCTGGAGTGAAAATATTGAAAATTCACGAACTTACGAGCGTGAGTAGGAACTGTGCAATGCATGCTCGTAAAACAGTCATTTTTAGGAATTTTTCCACCAAATTTTCAAAATAGTCTTTTTGAGAGCCCACCTTATGAACACTGGCAGTGTCATTTTGTTAATCATTCCAGAAAGGTGATTTCACGCAGTGGCTGCGAAATCACCCTTCGGGCCCGAGTAATGCCATGACAGTGCAATAATTCATGAGGAGGGGTCCCAAAAACCCCATGTTGAAAATTTGGTGCAAAAATTCCAAAAAATGCCTGAGATATGCAATAAAGTTGAAAAACTCTGTCTATCCCATTATACAGCTTACCGGCATTTCCTCAGTTCATGGTCGGCTTTGAAGAGTGCAGACGTGTCCCAGTCCACCGAAGATCACCGCGCCGAGCTCTGGAGGTAAGTATGGGGTGAGGGGGGGTGTGGGGAGGCAGGGTGTGCAGTGGGTGGGTGCGGGTTGTGGGGGGGCAGGGAGACTGCGTTGGACCAGTTTTGCTTTTCAGGATTTTTTTTTAAAAAGACGACACGGGACATTTGTCACACTGATGTGGGCTCCCAGCGTGGCACAAGGACGGCTGGGGGGACGTGAAGCTGACGGGAGATTGGACACCCCCGTCGGCCATAGCATCAGTTGCCATGCTGGGGTGGGCTCCCAGCATGGCACCCAGTACTTTAGGGGGGGTAGGACAGTGGAGCCGACAGGGGATTGGGCACCCCCGTCAGCTATACGATAACTTGCCATGCTGGGGTGGGCACCCAGCGTGGCATTTGGAAAACTTTGGGGAAGTGCAGCACAGCCGACAGGGGATTAGGCACCCCGATCACGCTATAAATTGTGTGCATGGGGGGCAAGCATGACGGCGTGCATGTGTATGTGTGTGTGTGTGTGTGTGTGGGAACTGCACATGAGCAGGTGATATCTTATCGCTGCTCACTGAAGTGTAGCTCCCCCTTTCAACTGTACACCACTGCATTTTGGAGCTTGTCTCAGACAGCTCCAGTATGCATTGGCGGACAGGGGCCGCGTCTGCCAATACACTGACTGAATTGGAAGAGGGGGTGACACACGTCCGAAAACTCTGATGATGGCACCATGTTTCTTGCACATGCGTGCAAACAAAATAAAAATGAATTTGGACCACAAGTCCCTCTTCCTGTGTAAGGATTAGAGCAGGGCTCAGTTAGTTACATCAAATTAACAGAAATAAAGTTTGCACTAGCACTTTGGTATATCAGTGGGAGCTACAACTGTGCAGAGCAGAGTCTCACACAGCAAACTGACTTTAGCAAAATATCCTGCTCTCTGGAGACTTCAATTATATAGTATCCCTACCCTGAAATTCTAAGCAATTAGTGACAGAGCTGAAGCTCTGTAAGCTGCAACAGATATCGTAATGCTGTTAAAAGAAGCACCAACTTGAAACACAGAATAAAAGCACTTAAGTGTCGCTGTAATGATTAAAAATGAATTTGGACCACAAGTCCCTCTTCCTGTGTAAGGATTACAGCAGGGCTCAGTTAGTTACATTAAATTAACAGAAATAAACTTTGCACAAGCACTTTGGTATATCAGTGGGAGCTACAACTGTGCAGAACACTGTTGTAACACTGCTTGTAACTCCTGCCTTACAATTGTATGTTAATGTTGATCTTGTAACTTGAATGTTTAATGTCTCACTCCTATTGTACCCCTTCCCCCAGGTTGCACCAGGAGACAAGCAACTTGTCGCTCAGTGTGTCTTCCTGATGAAACATTTCAATAAATAAATAAAAATGCTGGGCAACTGACAATACCATTTTACTACTTTTATCTTAAAGCACAGAGGAAGATACTAATAGATACAGTAAAATAGTATACTCAGTTGCCCATCATCTGATTCACTTTGCTTGCTAAGTTAAATACAGTATTTTTGTTTTTATTTTAATCATTGAGAAGTGAGCTTCCAAAGGAAAGGTACAAACCTATACATACACACACACACACCCACACACAGATAATTCATTATAGTGTGTGTTTCTTACAGCACAGAATTACAGTATAAACAAACTATGGTCAAAGCCGATATGGCTGTGCTGAGCTTTTACAAGCACCTCCAGAGTTGCCATGCACAAGATGGTGGCAATGACTGAACTGCAAATGTATGATACTTTGTCAGCACTGTCTCACTCAACGCCACCATGTTGTGCCAGGCAGATGTCACTGCCACAGCTGTAGAAGAAAAGAAGTGCCCCTGAAATTGGTATGTTTTTGCATCTGGGGGAAGGGAAGGGCCGCATAAACACAAGCACTGGAAACTGTGCCAGAGCATTGTGGATGCACAACAGACAGTAGTCTGATCACATTCTTCCATAGTACTCTTCTGAGATATGATGTTGGCATAACTTCTGCCTGAAGCAGATAGCATGCATGGTGGCCTTTGCTGAGGTGTTACCTGTGCATGTCTGAGAAGAGAAAAGAGCACTCCACACCATGGCTTTTAACAACTGGTTGAAATCATGGTGCATGGAGGAGTGCTTTAGTTTTAGCTACATTGGGGACTGGGGACAGCCTGAGAGGATATGGGCCTCTATAAGGGAGATGGCCTATATTCTTCTAGGAAGGGGACCACAGTCTGTAGTGGAAGGTCTAAATGCTACTTGGATGAGCATTTAAACTAGCTGGGGATGTGTGGAGGCTGTGCTATCAAAGAAGGTAAAGACTGATCCCTCCAGATGAAGAAGCAACATGGAGGAAGGGCCCAAGGATAGGAAACTCCCCCAGGGCAGGGTCACAGGAAAACAAGGATAGGAACAAGATAGAGATGAAGGTGCTATAAATCAGGATTGTACTCTCTAGGTGGGATATTCAGACTGCGCCAGGCTGTGGCGCAAGCCTGGGTGCAGCGCAACTGGGATGTGCCAGGGCGCTGACAGGGTGATATTCAACGGTGCTGCGACATGGCTCAACACCATTGAATATTGCACTGTGGTCACCCGCAATGTGCATGGTGCAGTGGCACTCCACCAGCACAAATGGCCAGAGAGGGGCAGGGGGATGCGCTAGCACAAGTGCCATTGTGCTAGGTGCATCACCTGCGATATTCAAAAGTGCACATGCAAATGGGGCCATAATGCATGCAAGGCACAAATGGGGCCATTTGTATGTCTTTATGGCCCCATTTGCATGCAGGTGCACCCATCCCCGGTGACTTGTGCCTGGCACCCTGCCAGGCTGAAGCCATCAGGGACTGATGGCCTCTGCACAAGCGGCAAAGTGCCCCACTGCCCGATCATGGGCATATGTACTAGATGTAAAATGTCCTATATCCCTGGTGGTCCAGTGGACCGCTCGCATCCTGATCACGGGCAGAAGTATAATTAAATTGCCTCCTATATCCCTGGTGGTCCAGGGGACCGCTCGCAGCCCAATTGCAGGCAGAAGTATAATTAAATTGCCTCCTATATCCCTGGTGGTCCAGTGGAATGCTCGCAGCCCGATCGTGGGTGTCAGTAATAAAATATTAACAACGAATCTAACCCTGGTGGTCAGCAGTAGCCCCCCCCACCCACCCACTGAGCCCCCAACACCCAGCTCTCCCGGTCAGCGACAGGCGGCAGGTCCCCACCCATGCCCACCTGCTGCCCGTGACTGACTCCATACAGTAGGAACTGTAGCCCATTGGTCACAGCGTAGGCAAGTATGCAGCTCCTACATACACAGTCCAGAATTGTGAATGGATCCATTCACATTTCTGAACTGTGTAGGTACGGTATGGCTCATGCCCATTGGCCGCTGTGGACCAATGAGCGTACAGCAATGTTGTAAGGAGTCAGTCGGTGGGTGGCAGGCGGCATTTGGTGGGGGACTGCTGTCGCCGCTGACTGGGGGAAGCAGGGTGTTGTGGATCAGTGGGTGGGTGGGAGGGGCACCGCTGACCACCAGGGATGGATTGGTTTTAATATATTATAGCTGACGCCCGCGATCAGGCTGTGAGTGGTCCACTGGACCACCAGGGATATAGAAGGCATATTTAATTATACTTCTGCCCGCGATCGGGTTGTGAGTGGTCCACTGGACCAACAGGGATATAGGAGGCATACTTAATTATACTTCTGCCCACGATCGGGCTGCAAGCAGTCCACTGGACCACCAGGGATATAGGAGGCATATTTAATTATACTTCTGCCAGTGATCGGGCTGCAAGTGGTCCATTGGAATACCAGGGTTATTGGACCATTAATACATTACTAATGCCCACGATCGGGCATGGGGGCGCTACTACGAAGGTGCCACTGGAGCTCGGGTGGCCACCCACAGCTGGCAGCTGCAGTGTTGCATCCTGCAATATGGCAGCTCATCTGTGGGTGGCCAGCTGTTGCTGCTTTAATTTTTCACTCAACTGTGTGTGGTGCAGGTACGGGTTGTGCCTGCATCTGCTCAGCACATCCCGGGCTGAATATCAGGATGTGCAGTGTATGCGTAGGCATGCCCCATGACGCGCCATTGCACTGATGCACTCTGGTGCAGTGGGATTTGTACCACATACATTTCCCGTTTTGAATATCATGCCAGGGTGCATCAGTGGGTTGCGCATGACGCAACTGTGTTGCGCCATGTGCAACCCTTATGAATATCCCACCCTCTGGGTTTATTTAAGCATCCATCACTAAGGGTGTGTATAAAAATTGAGTTTTACACACCACCCTATGTTTTGTTCTATAAAATTGGTGTGGAGCACTTTTTCACCACTATAATTATATAAATAGAAACATATCTCCGTGCAGCCATGGTCAGGTTCATGTCCGCAATCAGTTCAAGTCCCTGTTTAAAAATGTTTACTTTTTTTAAAGCAGTTACTCCCAAAATTGTACTGAAAAGAGTTAAGTTAATTTGTTAACATCTGACTTATGGTGAAGCCTGAGTGCAAGAGGTGGTGAAGTGTGTGGTGCAATGAAGGGTAAACCATGACTGGCACATGTGTGGGGCAAGAGAAACCCAGCATATTTGCCATTATAACCAGCTGGCTATAACAACAAATAATAACAAGGTTTCCCTATGGGCAGAAAACACTTCCTGGGTACTATAAAATAATAATTATTTGCCATTTAAGATATACTGTATATCAAGTGTACTACATGTGTGAGTTATAACAACCTTTGTTTTTATTTGATAAATAAAATTACTGCTTAGTACAGTAGTAAGTTTAACCTTTATGGGCCAGATGGCGTATTCAGAACATTTGCAAATGCAAAAATGTTGTCGCTATACATTTCAAAATATATATTTTTTTAAGGGGTCGCATTTCACAATTTGCAGAAGTGACCTAATGCACATGTATATGCTTTGGAAATCTGATCATATACAGTGTAATTCCAGCATGAGGTATTCTGCTACACAGCTGGGAATGGTGAGATGCAGCAAGGTGTAGCACTGCACCATTAGGTATCCTTTATCCACAAAGTATAAACTTTTGGTTGGATAGTATTTCTGTAATGGGCTGTGATAGCAGCAACAAGAGCCATTGCTGAATCAGAAAACAATAGAACAAAGCCTACTGTATGTCAAAACTGTGGATCTTACAAGCATCCAGTCTCTTCACTACATGTTCTTTTATAAGACCAGACTTATTCAAGGACTGTGGATTTATTAATTTAAAATATTCAGCAAACTTCTTGTTATGCCATTCCCTTTTCAAGTGAATCCCATGAGAACTTAGTACAAGATGAATCAGTCATTTATTACAAAAATACACCAGTAATCCATACAAAAAACTGAATGAAAATGCAGCTGGTAAATAAAAGGATTCTCAAATCCTTTTGCATTTAGTAGATCTACTAGTTAGGAATGCCTCCAGGCTTGAAACCTATAAATGAGTTTTACTGCATGGCCCTTTTATCATTATATTGTTTCATGCTACCATGTCCTTGGAAAGTTAAATATAATTGTATAAACATGGTGCATGTTATTTAATGGAACCCTTTCTTCTGCAATGGAGTTTCTGCGCATTTACACAACTATGTCCATACTCTGAAAAGGGGAGGTGCAGAAAGCAAGGATCTAGGGCATATTAAAAAGCATGGGATGTGGAACGCAGGCCTTGTTGATTTAATAAATAAATAGATACAATGGACTTAGGTTAACTTCAAACAGCCTTCCATTTCAGATCATAAAGTTTCAAGCTTTTCCCAGGTTTATTGTTTTATTAGATTAATTGTTGTTTTTCCATGACACTCCTGGTAAAAAAAATATTCTATGGAGACTTCTAGTCTGATAAGCAGTATGTGTTCTTGACTTATTGCCACTGTTATAAAGTAACTTCTGTAGCTATGCTAGTTTTTGCGGTGCAAACAAAATAACATTTGGTGATGTGTGCATTTTACTCTCTCAAGTTCAAGGACCAAGAGTCTCACTAGTGAGAAATGTTGAATGTTTCTGAATTGTAGACATTCAATTCAATAGAAATATCAATTTCACCTTGTTCATCCCACATGGTGCTATTCATATAGCAAGCATAACTATCTTGTACTTTGCTTAACAGTGTTCATTTTCATACTCTCTCATGCTATGCATTCTGCTTTTTGTTTGCATTTCTTGTCTGTCTGAGTCCAGATATTGTTTGCCTTGTCCCAAAAAAAACTGTAAAGCTTGTTGACACACTGTGCAGCAATCATGTGATGGGACTAGACCCTATTCCACTTTCTCCATGTTTGCTGTACTGCCACATTCAAATCTTGTTGACACATTGTGCAGTAATCATGTAGTGGGATTAGAACCCATGCCCCTTTTTTCATGTTTGCAGTACTGCCATGGTCTAAAGAAATACAGTAATTGTAATAGCAAACAGTTTGCATATTGTGAGAGGCATAAACATTTTTTTACTTACAGTATTTTTTGGCATCTCTCTGCACATGATTCTATGACTGTGACATCAGAAACACAGCTCAGTGAAGTGAAGGAAATAAGAATAAGAAGATCCAGTTCAGGACATAACGTAATAGCAGTTCTACCGAAAGACTACATACAGAAATAAACCTTTTTTAAAATGTTTCTCTTCTGGGCTAAGTTCTTTTGTGGTGGTGAGTGCCTGGATTTGTGTTTTTGATACAGAAATACAAGCTCAACCAAAAAAGAAACAAGCTGAGAATATATTAGTTGGGTTGGTGTTTAAACATTTATGGCATTTAGTGCAGTATTGTTTAGACACTAATGTAAGCACTCAGCTGCCTGTTCAGAACTTTTATTTCTGAAGCATTAGGAAGCTTTGAGACATTTCTGACCAGTTTCCCTGCCTAAAGAGCAGCACAGCATGTCTTGAGTTACCTCCCACTTTTAGTTACATTCCTTTGTAAAGCAACGAAATTCACCACGGACTTTAGTATACTTTCTTGTGGGAATTGACAGAAAACTTTCCAGCAGCACAGAAGGGAGCAAACACCACACAGGAAGCGTAACCAGTTGTAAACAAAGCAGAACATTTTTGTGTGTATGCAGTAGGCAGCACAGGTCTGGGGAACAACATGGCAGGCATACACATGTAAATGAACACAAAGAAGAAACTGGGCTCTTTTTAGCTAAATGCTGCACTTCACAACAGATCAGAAGGAAGACATCTATGTGGTACTGACATGTTTCTGTATTACTGCTGCTTTAATCAGGTGGCAGAGATTTGTGCCACAGCACCAGTTGAAACACTTAATGGAGAACAACTGCCTCACATTCCTGTCACAAGCTACCACAGCAATTTTCCGCTTCTACATCATGGCAATACATCAGCATGGCTCTGCCCATACAGCTATTAAAATGAAGAAATTTTATCAACAACACTATTAGGCAGAGATCAATCCCCCAGTCTTCTTGACTATGATGCTTCACATGTATATGACCATGTACCCTTCCTTAACTATATCTAAAATCTGTTAAAGTAGAAACAGTTCAGCTATGATTAAAAGTAATACATCAATACACTGTAACATAAATTCCCCCCCAAAAAAACTGTTTATATCCCGTTCCCAATCACTGGACCAAAATGTAAACAGTTAAATGTAGTATTGTTATTTTTACATTCTAGTATAACAGTAAAGCATGATGTACCGCATTTACTGTGGTGGCAAAATGTTGCCAATTCAGATTCCAAATTAAACATTTTCTTCAGCAACACATGAACTGCATAGTGGCATTGTCCTAGCTCTATAGGATATCATTAATAAGCAGACAACCCATATCAGCAACCAGCTATAACTCCTCCTTACTCATTAAATAAATCATAGTCCAGCATTAAAGTTACTTATTGCTATGACACAAACTGACATACAGGAGGCTAAGAAATGCATAGGGACTCAAGCAGAGTACAGGCTTTAAAAAAACAAAAAGCAAAAAAAAACATTCAGTAAAAACAAAATCTCCTTCACTACACACATATAGGACGGACTCTCCAAACTGAATCAGATGCTGGGCAACTGGCCATAGCACATTTTGGTACCTAACCTTATGTTAAACTAAAAGCACAAGAAAGCTTTCCTAAATAGGGATAATGAGCCTTTCTGTCCCCAGGCAAGAATACGGAATTCAACATGAAACATATCTTGACTCTCCAATCTAAATCAAATGCTGGGCAACTGCTGACTACACTATATTAGAGTTCCTAATCTTAAGTTGAACTAAAAACACAGAGGAATATAAAAATAGTCACAGTACAGTGACAGTATGCTCTGTCAGTTGCCCAGGTAGCATCTGATTCAGTTTGGTGAGCTCCTCTGTATGCTTCTGCTAAGTAACTTAAATATTGTTTACATCGGACCCAACACAACATGAAACTGAACAACAACTCTGTCTACACCTGTATTAACTAGCTTTACAGCAAATTGGAAACCCAGTCAGAACAAAGCAGAATGAGCTCTGCACTCAGCACAGAACAGTCAAAATTGGATTTGCACTTACCTGTTGGCAATGGCTGGTGGAGGCTAACTTTACAAAAGATGGTGCCTGGGCTGGAATAGCTCCCTTAAATGGATGAGATGTGTGAAATAATCTGATTGACCATGATGACCACGTACTGTCCTCCTCGCATGGAAAGATCTCTGTCATGTTGCTGGCCCGACTGTGATTGGGCACTGAAGGTAGATCCTAGGCTGAGTCTCAAATCCCAATCCCTCAGATAATTTCGGTAGTACAGAGTATGTGTACTAATTAACAGTACAGACTGAGGGAGAGAAGAGCCAAACAATCAACAAAAGCTGAGCCACACACACAGGTAGACTCCTTTCCAAAATTCTGACCGTCACTGACAACCGGGGACTGCCGCTGCTCTGCTCTGCACTCAAGGCTCACACAAAAGTGACTAGCTGTAGAGGGAACTGGGAAGTATTTAAAAAATCAATGGCTGGTCTGTGTGCTTCCCCCTGAACCAGGCCCAGGCCCTATCTCTCTTTTGAGCTGGTGCAACAGTCTTAATGGACTTGGATCTTCTTATCCAGGTGCAAGCTCTCTGTTAATCAGCAGCTGCAAGTAGCAACAGAAGCCTAGCAGAGGTTGCTAAACTTTTAGTTTTTAGTAAACTGGGATGTGGCTGCCACAGGCTGTTCTAGGGTGTAATCTCTAGTTTTCTGTCCATCTGGCTCAGTAGCAATGAAGGTCAGCATGAAACCTTGTCTCTCCTCTGATTCCAGGCAATGAGTTCATCTCTCCTCCAGGTGGTGGTTTGATTGACTCTTCTCTTTTATCTCTGGCTCTGGACAGTCCAACAGAGATCAACATGAATTACAGCTCTCTCCTGACTCCCAGCTTGGAATTTTCCAAGTGGTGAGGGCCCTGGCTCCCTGTTTTTTAAGCATGCTGCCATTGTGTAGCCACGCTCCCAGCTGACTATTGCAGCCAATCACCACTGGAAGACTTGCTCTGTGGACCTGACTGAGGACATTGCAGCAGGCCTCTCTCTTCCCACCCCCACCCCAGGCCATGGAACAAAAATGTTCACTAGCCGATGACAAAGCCTGAGAAGATCAAGCATTCTCTGAACACAGACAGAGCAAGGGAGGAGATGCCAGTGGGGAGCAGAAGATGCTGGCAGGCACAGCCAGCTTTGCTACCCCCTGCATAGAGTTTTCATATGCCTCGGCATATCTGGCATATCAGTGGCTATGCCCTTGAAACCGAGGTCCTGTCTGCCCGTTCTGATCGATGTTCAGGTGGATGTTAAAGATCCCATGTCACTTCTCAAAAGAGTAAGGGAATTTTATGGAAATATACAATGAATACAGGTAAACCAAATTACAAAATCAACATAAGAACTATAACAGCTAACAAAAGAAACTAACAGGAGCATATGCACATAAAAAAAAACAAAGTCAAATATTAAGGCAACAAGGATAGAAGAAGGAAAATACTTAATTCCAAGAAAAATAAAATGGAAAGAAGAAAAACAGATTGCCTCCACCAAGAGAATCCCAGGAGTAGGGAAATATGAATTTAGCTAAAAATATCAAAGGAAAAAAATCAAATTTCAAAGTAAAGGCTCTTAACAGGTTACAGTCAGTCAGGATAAATACAAAGACAATTATGCAAAGCACCGCACAGATGTCAGATCCCCATCTACCCAAATGTGTTCAATTCATAAAATTATTTGTTCAATCCATAAAACTAGTAAGTTCAAGGTAAGACTTTTGTGAGGGCTTGGCCCAATGTTCAATGTGGGGAATAGCTAATCCCACAACCTCTACTTAAGCCCTCCACTAACGCACCTCCCTTGCTTAGAGACTGTTTTTTCCTGAGCTCCTGCATGGCTGGCTGTGCTCTTCTGTGCTGTCTGCTGCCTGGTTTGTTTTTCTGTGCTCCCCTCTTGTCTCCCCCCCACCACCACTTTCTATGTCCTGTGCTCCCCCTTGTCCTGTGTCGTAACCTATCTTTTCTGCCACTTCTGCACCTCCCCGCTCCTTTTTGCTTCTTCCCTTGTCTTGGAGTTCTTCATTCCTCCTTCTCTTGTTCCTTTTTGGGTGTCCTAGTTATATCAATAGATGCTACACATCCCCACTCTTCTCCCCGGTCCCATACACTTTTGTGCCATGCTAGCTTCCCCTTCCGCTTCCAGTAGCATTGCATGGCTGATGCCGGCTGTTCCAACCTTGCTGGCCACATACCCCTACACTCCTGATCTAATGTTTACTCATCCTCTCTGGGTTAACCTGAAATCTCTTCCTTTCTTTATGCATCCTCTCCATTCCATTTAAACCTCTGCCTATTACATCCCTTCCTCACCCATCACTTATTCTCCTGCTTCAACATTCAGTCACTTGCCTACCATTTCACTCATTCCTTTCCCACTCCTTGGACACAATGGTACTCAATGCCTGCAGGTTTCAACAGCCCATCAGTAAGTACTCTTAGTTACATTTACCAGCCACCTTCATTATTCATAGGATTCCTTAACTGCTTACTCACTTCTGGTCCTACACCATGCCAAGGCTTCACTTTTGCCGACTTCTGTCCCTCTGGAGCAGTCTCATTTCTCAGCTTTTCACACAAGTACCAACCTGCCTTACATATTGGTGAAACCACAACAACACCATGCATACACAAAGGAAAGATGCTAGCCAAAATACTGCTGCCCTGCTAAGCTACTCATTCTCCCACAGCACATATTATGTCACATTTGCCTCATTGACTTCAGTAACCCTTCCTATTGTTCAGGGTAAAATGGAAAAAGAGGGGGTCTGGCATTCATAATCCTGCAAACAGACACAGATGTCCATGTCCATTGGATGTCCCAATACATGACATCAGAAAAGCTGTAGTTTCAAATTGGGATAGGGATGCAGACCTTCAACCCCAGCCTTTGCTGTACTCTTTTGCACCTACTTAGCTCTCTCCTCACACTAAAGGGAAAGTCCAACACAAAGCTGCAGCTTCAAATCAGTGAAACGAGAGTCTATAGTATAGCTGCCTTTCCTGTTTTACCCTATCTCGGAGAGGATGGATACCTGCCGAGGCCATGTTTTCAGTGGTGGACATCCGCATAACAACTCACCATTACATTACGGCACAGAGCTTTTCTCCAAATTTCGTTACCTTGGTCTTTCACTGTTCCCCAGTTTTCTCCTCACAGTATGCTCCAGAGCACTTACTCTAGTTACCATTGTCTTCTTGTTTTCTGTTCCCATCATATGTGCATTCTCACTCCTACTACTCGTGTTACTATACCTACAGATTCCAATACTATCTATTACCTTATTGTCCTTTATCAGCTTCATGTACTAGATCTCCTCTCTCTGTAGCAGTGCCATACATTGGCCTGCCCATACCAGCAGTACTCGAGACTCTGTCCCTAAGTCACACCTTCTGAGGTACTGCATGAAGGTAGACTTCCCCTGTCTACCAGGGATGGGATTCCATTACAATCACTACCTCCTACTACTGGCCAACCTGACATCCTCCATCCCTAACTCTGCTTGGCAGCACTGAGTGCAGGTTAGCTCTCCCTAGCTACCAGGAATGGGAGCCATGTCTACAATCTACTGAGTCTCACCATACCTTCTCTATCACATGTTGGTTGCCACTTCCTGAACTTCTTTGCCCCATATGTCTTCATCATCCTACATATTCCTACATTACCTCAACTCAAGATCATCCCGCATCAGCCATCTTCGATGGATGTATGAGTCAGCAATCCACTACTTCAGCTTATGCTTTCTCAGCTTGATACTTGGCTGCTACTTCCCTTCAGGATCTTGACATTTACCCATCTTACCTGGTCTTCAGAATGGAACTTCTTCACTTTATGTGCCCTCATCATTGTACCTATGCCACCTTCTGCATCTTAAACCTAATGCAGGTTGCTGCTTCCATTTAAGTATGACACTTCATCTCCTTCATGCTCTCATTGTCCTACCTCTCCTCATGTATCCAGTAATGTTCATCTTGCCTGATCATCATGGATGGATGCCTGAGTTTACATTCTGCTGCTTCACATGTCTCCATTCACGTCCTGCTATAGGATGTGTAATCCTTCTGGAAGTGGACCTCATCCTGCTTGTCTTCTAAATTATTCCTTGCTTGCATCCCCTCAGGTTGTATCCCACTGACTTCACTCATCGGGAGCCTGAGCTTGCATCGTTATTTCCACTTACTGCATCTTCTACCTGATACATGTCACTGCTTCCCTTTAGGAAAGGGACCAGAGCACTGCAAATGCCTTCCACCCCTGGCTCTGCCTGTTATTGTTGACCATCCATCATCTCATCAACACTGGGGTGTGGTAACCCATTCCTTGATGTGCTGGGTCATCATATCCTCTGTCTCATACCCAGATGCCACTTCCATGTGAAAAAGGACCTCAAGAACTTGTTGGCCTCCATCCTCCTACCTCTGCAGAGTGGTATCGAAGGCTGGTTCTCTCTGCTTTGTTACTCAGCCAGGAAGACTGTTCTACAATCAACTGTTTTGATCTCATTTGCTCTCCACTGGACTGTTGCTCACTGCTCACTCCTGGACTTGTGCACATACGAACTGTGCCTTCACCCTCAGCCATTGTCTGGACCTTTAAAAAAGTCATCCTGCCTCACCTGCCTCAGTTGGGAACCACATCCACTCATGTGGGTCTCTCCTTATGCAATTTCCATATTCTAACCGATCATCACTTCCCTTCCAACCCAGGACCCCTTACTTCGAATAGCTTACATCCTCCCTCATCACTCAACATCCCACTTGCCCATGGACCATCTTACTTTTTTTTGCAATTGTTTAACCAGGAATACAACTCTAAGCTGAAAGTTTGTTTACAGGTGTGACCTGGGAGCACAGGGAAGTTAAGTGACTTGCTCAGGGTCACACAGTATGCAAGTGGGGGCTGTGGGATTCAAACCCATGTCTCCAGATTTGCAGCTCAGAGCCTTAAACCACATTGCTATACTGCACTGTACTCAACCCCTTAATCTCCTTTCCCCATGAACAAAACTCACTATTTCTACAGCACTCAAATTGAAGGATGGGGTGCAAGGGCAAGATGTGGCACACCTCAAAAGCTAAGAAACAGTAAAATGCCCTGCACTCCAGCAGTCAGATAGCAGTCCATAAAGCATGCAGAGATGCAATAGTGCTGAAATAAGTATTTATATGTATTCATCTTCTTTAAATGTGGTGTATAAGCACATCAGGACAAGAGTGGGAACATCATTACCCAGCAGCCTTGGAGAGTCACTCCAATGAGCTTCGTCAGGAGGCTAACTGCTTGGGCTCCATTATGTATTATATACTGTAGCCAATTAACACCAAAGTAATTAATAGCATTCCTGTGTCATTACATAACTTAATGGTTACAAACACCTAGTTTATGTTCAGTATATTATACAAAATGCAAATGTGGTTACTATATAGTTCTAAATTAAACAAAGAGAAATTATGTTGACAAATTAGTGGCATTTATATAAAAAATATAGTAAAAATAAAAATAACCACTGACACCTCAGAAATGCTGTTACTTAATTCACATACATCAGTGCAAAGCTTAACCTATCATGAAGTTCTATTTCTTTCATAGAATTCTTCAAAACTCTTAGAGTTACATTACACTTCATGCATTATCTGGTCATAACATTATAAAAGATAGGCAAAAGTCTTATACAATAAGATAAATCAATAACTAATACTTGAAACTTAGTAGATGGTCACCATAGATACACTGAACAAAGCTAATTGAATCTGCATCCTTTAAACAAAACACATATATGTGTAACTGTATATATCAGCAATAATAGAGGGAGCTGGTTTCTAATGAATCCTTCAAGCAGGAAGTACCTGAGTGCACCACATCTCTGAGCTGTAAGAGCTAGAATAGTGAATTAAGGGTATTGTAGAGTTCAATAATCAATTAAGCAAACATAGAAAGAACAAGCTTTCATCCTTAGATAGCCTATATTAAAGATTTGTTGATGGGGGGGGCAAAACATTTAGTTATCAGAAATGTAAAGTGAAAACATATTGTCACTGTTAATAATTCATGTCAAATATGAATATTCGTGTAATCAGATTGAAAAACTACACCACAACTCTTCTAGCTTTAAGAGTCATCATATATATGGCTTAAAATCTGTTTCTAGATTAAGCCCATTTGGATGCATGGCACCAAGTGAAAAGATCCAAAATGTTTTTCTTTGCTGGAACCTTTGGACTCTGTCACCACCTCATGGACAAATTTTGACATTTTCTAGGCACATAAATCTTAAAGTAGAAACATCACTGTTATGTTTATCAAAGAAGTGTGCAGCCACTGGATTGTCCATACAGAGGTTTTTGATGTCCCGTACATGTTCTTGTACACATGTTTTGATTTGTCTGGTTGTCATACATATATATATTAGTTTGCATGGACACCATAACATATACACAACGAATTATGTGATACAAGAAATGAATTGACGAATGGACACAGTGTGCCCATTACTGGGTGATGGAAATGTACTGCCTTGATAGCAGAAGGGGCAAGAAATGCAATTTCCACACCTGAAATTCCCATGTGGTTTTTGGGGGATCCATAATGTGGCCTGTGAGTTTCTTAGAAGCTGACTCCTAACCAGTTGGTCCATCAAATTCTTTCCTCTTCTTAATGTGACCCTGCGTTTATTACCAATACATGCAGAAAGAGGATCATTACTTGATAAAATTGACCAAAACTTGGTGACTATGCCACCAGTTTTACCAGCAAGGTGGTTATAATTGGTTGAAAAGTATATAATCTCAGTTCCCGCTGGGTCTCTAAAGTTAGGCTGTAGCAATTCAGTTCTAGCTGTATTTTTTGCTTTCAAGAGTGCACACTCGATTGTTCTGGGATTGTATCCACTGTCTAAAAACATTGTTTTCATTTCCCCAGCTTGTTTTAAAAAATCATTAAGGTCAGAACATTTCCTCCTTAAATAGAGGAACTGACTGTAAGGAATTGCTTTTTTAAGTTTTCTTGGGTGTGCACCCGTGGATAGCAATAAATTATTAGTGGCTGTAGTTTTCCTGAAACCTTTCTTAATCACAGTACCCATTTCAGCAGCTGTAAGTGCAATAGCCAAGAAATCAATGAACAGATTATGAATTTTATGGGTGAATCTCAGGTTCCTATCATTACTGCTTAGCCACTGTACAAACTGACTTGCTTCATCGTGTGTTCCTATCCAGACACACAGTATATCATCGATAAAGTGATGCCAATGTATAATGTGGTCCTGGAAGGGATTGGTTAAAATGAGTTGTTCCTCCCACTTACCCAAAAACAAATTTGCAAATGAGAGAGCCATTAATGCCCCCATGGCTGTGCCACAACATTGTAAATAGTATTCCTTGTTGAATTCAAAGAAATTGTGCTTAAGCACAAATTCTAGCTCCATCTCAATCTATTGTATGGGTATTAGGCTTTTTAAGGGGTCTCTGCAGATAGTATGAACATGCCTCAATGCAATCATTATGTGTGATACGGGTATACAGAGACTCAGCATTGATAGTGAGCCAACTGTATTCCCCATTCCAAACCAAATCCTATAATTTATTCAAAATATCCATGGTGTCTCTAATATTGGACTTGAGGCATGTCACACTTCTTTGAAGAAAAAAATCAAGAAATTGTGCAAGATTATCTGTTAATGACCCCATGCTCAATATAATGGGCCTCCCTGGTGGGTCTACAGCATCTTTATAGATCTTTGGGAGTATACATATATATATATCTTGTGTATATACATACATATATATATATATATATATATATATATATATATATATATATATATATATATATATATTATCGTGCTACCATAGTTGGTTGAGCCATTTACATGTTAAACCTAAAATTTTGCACCTTAATAACTTTGCAACTGTTCAACGTATTTGCCTGACATTTGGAATACATGATCAAGAACCATACATCTTGGGAGCTGCTTACTTTTGTACTGTTCGGATATACGGCTGCAGAGTTATTAAGCATGATCTGCACGCATGTTTATGCTTTTTTGAATTCTTTGCTCATCCCTACAGGTCACATGGTTTGCGTGACTGGTCCAAAAACTTTGAGGAACATGCAGCCAGGGTCCCTGATGTGCCTTTTGAAGATTTCGTGAAAAAATATTAAACGGTTCAAAAGTTATTCAAAAAACAATTTCCCATTATAAGTCAATGGAAAATGTTAACAAAAAGTTCAACAGTGTCGCAAATGCACTTTTTAGTGTCGCAAATGGCCCTAGTAGTGTCGCAAATCCACATTTTGTTTTCAGTTGGTGATCAGAAAAATGCTTGCCATTTAAAATTGGGCCCTCTAGGGACACAATTCATTTTGTGTTTACCTAGTCGGACCCTGAGAATGCTAGGCATGTCCTTATTTTGCGGTTAAACACCTTAGAAATATGTTTTTAAAATTTTTGGAAAAAGTAGTGTCGCAAAGTAGTGTTGCACTCATGACACTTTAGCAAATCTGTGTGAAAGCTTTCGCAAATCACGACACTACTTTGCGACACTATGCCCAAAATAATAGGAATTCTTTGCCACCCTGCTGCAAATGAACAGTTTGGTCTTTTGGGCTGAAATTTGGAAGGAAGGCAGCCAACATCTCACAGATGTGCCTTGTGGTGGTTTGGTGAAAAAATATTACAGGGTGGAAAAGTTATGGCACTCTGAACTTCTCTTTTTTTTCCCATAGGATAACATTACGGCATATGCATGGCCTTTCAGGGCCCATATCTTGGAAATGGTGCGAGATACGGACTTTTCACCAGAAAAATGCTTAGCCCCCTAATGGGGGCTAAGGATAAAACCAACCAGGAAAGTCATAAATCATATGACTTTCACATTTTTTTCCACGTCGTATGGTTCCTGAGATATAAGCAATTTAGTATTCCAACTCCTCATTTTCTGCTCTGGGACCCATTATTATGCATGCATTCTTTGTACTCACTGTCTTTCTCTATGCAGCTCTTGGGAAAAACCAGCCTGTGCACTTACATTACTATTACCCTTACTACTTCCGCTTGTGGTTCCGTACCTGTTTCTCTTACCGTTCCCACCTAAGCCACCGTGTGCATTACCCTTTGCATTATCATTTGCGCTTCTGTTTGCGTTATTTTTACCATTTGTGTCTACAGTACTGTTTATCTTTCTGTTTCACTTTGCGTCACCATGTGCATTGCCATTTGCGTTTGCGGGCACCATGTTAATATGTGACAAGACATCACATGGCTGCTTTAAGCCCTGCACTCCCGCCGCCACATTACATTCACTATTTCTCGTTATCATTCTCAAAAAGAAGGGAAATTAGAGGCAAAAAACTCCATTTAATGCATCAGTTAGGGTTGTTCCACCACCACAAAAGTGATTAAATTCGATATTAGGGTTGAAACCTCCCCTTGCACCCCTCCAGCTCACCCCCCCAACCGGCATTGGGGTGCACGTTGGGGTCTCCGGTCTAACTCTCACCTATTCTCCTATTCCTCAGCTTCTTTCACATGTGATTGGATGAGAGTTGGGGCCGAGGACTGATCTCACCCGATGCTGGTTGAGGTGAGCTGGAGGGGTGCAAGGGGTTTCAACCTTAACATTGAATTTTCTCCCTTTTGCTGTGGAACAACCCTAACTGATGCATTACAAGAATGTTTTGCCTAAAATATTATATATATATATATATATATATATATCATTGGTGTAATTGGTGACTGTGGCAACAAAACATTTGAACTCACTTTCAGTGATGTCCCCTCTATTCTTAGCTAACTGCAACAGATGTAGTAGTTCAGTTTTGAAAGCAGAGGTCAGGTTGGAAGGCAATTTGGTGTAATGTTTATCTTTCTTTAGTAATGAAAGTACTTTATTTTTGCAGAATTGCCTATCCATCAACACCAGATTGCCCCCTTATGGGATTGTTTGATCACCAAATCACCCTTATCCTGTAGTTGTTTGATGGCATTAATTTCATTACGTGCCATATTTATATAGCCTGGTCCCTTGTCTGTGTTAATTAACTGCTCTACTTCTTTCAAGACTGCCTTTTTATAGGTGCTTATCAAGGGGTTGTTAATGCCAGGCCAGTACATAGATTTAGGACAAAAACATTCTCTTCCTAAACTCAAGAAATTCTTGCTTATTTACATTATACAGATGTAAATTAAACATCATACCTTGTTCTTGAGGTTGATTCTCCAAATAAAGCATTTCCAAACACATGATTTTGTCTGTCTAAATCACCCCATGACACATTGCCATAATTCAACATTAATAGATCAATGTCAATAAATTCCACACAATTATCACTTGATATCAGCTCTTCTGCAGGGGAGCCCATGTTCAAATCACTTTTGGCTGGATTTAAAAAAAAAAAGTCTTTCAAGGAAAGTTTTCTGAATAATTTATCTAAATCCAAATGGATTTTAAATCTATCCAGTTTTGGTGTTGGCACAAACAATAGTCCTCTCCTTAAAACGGCAATTTGAATGTCTGCCAGTTCTTTGTTAGTCAAGTTAATTATCTGCCACTCCTTATCTTCAGTTTGTTTTCTATATCTTTCCAGCTGTCTCTTTTGCCCCTCCTTGCTTTTTGCCTTTTTTGTTTTGCTGTTTCCTTGTTCCTCTCTTTTTCTTTTACTTTGTTTCCCTGGTCCTGGGTGGAAAAAGACACCCTACTTGAGCCGCTGGCTTCTGGGGAGTCAGCAGTGATGAGCTCCACAGATGTATTCTGCTCTTTTACACCTCTATTGCATTTCCTATAAATGGATCTTCCCCTTCTGCTACGGCTTCTGAAATGCCCGTGAGCTGGATCTATCCGGATTAAAATTTCTAGCCCACTTGAAGTTGTCCTTGTAAAAGGTCAGCTTTGATGCTCTCAAGATTATTTTGCTTGTGGTTAATTAAATCCTGCTCATGCTTTAATAACTTTTCTGAAAGTTTTCTGTCAAGTTCTGCAAAATCTGGATGTTTGACAGTTTTTTTTAAATTCTTCTTTTGTCTTCATAATCTCTTTTAATAAATGCTCATGCCTTTGTGTCTTTTTTAATCCACACTTTTATTAACTTGATGGCACAGTCTAATGCTGCTTTAACCCATTCATCTTTTAGTTCAAATTCATCGAGACCACCAGATGGGGTCACAGTAATAAGCAAACTCTAAGGAACTATGTTTAGCTCCACATATTGTTCTAAACTACAAATGTTATAAGTAATGTTAAGTTCTTTAAAAGACAGTCTCTCTAGATTGGTGAATAAGGTCAGAAGCTCACCTCTTGCTGTATCAGTGCCTCTGTCAATGCCAGAACCAAATTTCATTTTACAAGGCATTTCCTAGTGTTCAAATCTTCTGTAATGGTGAAACAGACTGAAGCGGTCTCATCCGTGTTGCTGGTTTCATCCTCGCTCGAGTTGCTCATGTCTCCTCCATGACTAATTGTAGGGTGAAGTACATTTATCAAGCATGACCAAACAACAGTCCATGAAGAATCCCAGAGTGGTGTCCCGTGGCATGGAAAATCTCAAGGCCAAATATTGCTCCTTATACTGCCAATAGAAGACCTCCTTCATACAGCTTTGCCAATCCTTAATTGGAAATTACAGCAGGCCATGTCACTCTGGATGTAAACCACATAGAACAACACTCACTATTCCACCATGACTTGGACCTTGCCAGCTGGTTTGGTATCTATCGCAATCTAGTGGGACTTCCCTTGGGACTTCCTTGCTGCAGGGCTTCCTTCCAGTCGATGCATGAGTTTCTTTTTCCTTTAGCTGTGGGATCTTCATCCTCTTTGCTCCAGCACCTTCAGTTTTCTCCTCTCATTGTCTGCTGCCTTCATCAGTTGTGGGAATCATGTATCTCAACTCAGTTGCTCTTGGTGCTTGGCTTTCCTCATTGGCCTTCAGTGGATCATCCTCTGATACTTTGCTTCTGCCTTTCTGCATTCTGCTGCTGTGCAATGAAGAGCTGACCCAGTCATGTTCCTTCTTGCCTGTATGCCATCTGGCTTTGCCTAGCCCATCGCCTTCCCTGGATCATTCCTTCAGTGCATCAGGATTCAATCTGGACTTCTTTCCCATTTAACTGGCTGTCTATCAACTCTGCCTTGCAGGCTTGGGGCTTTGTACTGTTTCCTGTGGCTCCTTTGGGCCTAGTACCCTTTCCTTGACCAGTATTCCTACCTGGTCAACTGCTCTTCCATATTATCCATATAATTCTCCTACTCTGGCCCTTCTAACAGTACCCTTCCACTACTTAACCGATTACTCATTCATTACTCTGGAGAAATTCTACTGCCATCAAACATCCCTTTGCTAACATGTCTCAGAGCCTCTTATGCCATCATAGAGTTTTATCTACTGCCCAATCATACCCTCACAATCATTCATGGAATCCCATTCACCTGGACAATAGGAAGATCTTCTCTGTTTCTATTGGATATACTCTCCGACTCCTGACCTGTTCAATCACCATGACTTCCCTGTCTACCTTGTCTCACTGGCTAGCCTCCTACATGGAAAGGATTTAAATCCTTCTGCTATTCTCTGACTTTGTAATCTGCATTGCTTCTACAGATACCAGGAATCACAAAATAACCCATTCAACTATGGACATCATCCATTCTGTCTTCTGCAGCCTCTCCTACAAACACCGACTCTGTTGACCAAGTTACTGGACTCCTACTTCTCAACAGATTTTGCTTGTTTTAAGATTTTCACAGATGTTTCCCAGAACTTTCATTGTGGGATCTCTACAGCCTAGCTGAATTCTAATTCCACCTCTCCAAATCATCATTTTGCTCCAGGACATCATAATTTTTATGCAGTCATCCGTATCCTTTCATCTAGTACCTTCTACTGAGTAAACTGTTCTTCCAGCGGACCCTACAGCCTCTTCTTCATGAATTACCTTCATTAATCTCTGTAGTAAAAACTATCATTGCGATCTGGCTCTCCTTAATTCTATCTGGAAATCTGTAATGGTCAAGGCAAATTCTTTTACTCAGTCTTGCTTCCCAACTGGTCTTAATTAACTATAGCACCAAGATCCTATGGCATCCTACACTAATCAACCTCACTACCAATTCAGCATAGAGCTCTTCCTTATATATCCCTGCAAGCTTCTCTCAAGTATTTCAGCATCTGATTACCTTTAATCTTAACCAACCATATGCCACCACAGTGCAGCTCCCAAACAATCACACCACAGAAATACCCACACTTACTTCAAGCAGCGTACCAGCAGAGTATTTACATTTAAAGTTATGAACTGTATGTCCAGAGAAGCCATCCATCCCTTACACTGAACTTCCAATCATTCCCTGTATACATTAGGTTACCATCTGGACTGCTTCCGAAAATCTTCTTCTATTTGTTTACTAATCACTTATGGCATTATGCCCATCAGTCACTCAAAACTCTCCTCTACTTATTGCTTACTTAGTGACTTATCACTCATTAATTAATTCCTTACCTCCAGACTACCTTGAATGTCAAGCCTTACATGAATTGGACTATTCACCCATGACTTTACAAATCATCGCAAGTCCCATCATTTACTGTCTGGTTGTATATCGATCAAATTATGCCCTCCTGACTCATTACACCCCTATTTGGACATGCATCTTTCATCCCCTTGGAAATATGGACTACATTAGCCTTTCTTCAACTGGATCTTCACCACACCTAGAATCCTACCACTCCTTTGGAAAAGAATGACCCTTCATCCTCAGGATCATCATTCAGCCTGCATCATTCATGGATTGAGAACAAACCATTATCTTCAAGGCACTCAAAGACTCTCTGCTACTCATGGAAGCTTCCTTAGTGACCCCTTGTTCATTACTGAATTCCTTGCCTCCAGACTGTACCTTGACAGTCAAACCTTTCACAAGTTGGATCATTCAACACTGACTTTCTGTACCATAGCATTTCTACTGTTCTCTGTCTAGTAACTTATTGATCAAGTCATGTTCCCTCTGCTCATTACACCTTTGAAATCCCTTTGGACAAGCATCATTCATCATCTTGGAAACTTACATAGAAACATAGAAACATAGAATTTGACGGCAGATAAGGACCGCTTGGCCCACCCAGTCTGCCCAATTCCCTACCTACTGGATAAGCTGCAGATCCTAGTTAACCAGCAGCCTACTTCTTTCTACCCCCACCCCCCAGAATTGCCTTATGACTATCCCATGCATGCTTGAATTCCACCACTGATTTTGACTCCCACAACCTCCTCCGGAAGGCCATTCCATGCATCCACACCCTCTCTGTGAAAAAATACTTCCTTAAATTACCTCTGAGCCGCCCCTCTATCTTCAAATTGTGCCCCCTTGTTCTTGCACACCTCTTTTTTTGAAAGATGCTACCCTCTTGGACTTTGTTGATTCCCTTGAGGTACTTGAAAGTTTCTATCATGTCCCCCTCTCCTCCTTTCCTCAAGGCTATACATATTAAGCTCCTTAAGTCTCTCTTCATATGTCTTCCGGTGCAGACCCTGCACCATTTAGTTGCCTCCTCTGGACAGCTTCCATCCTGTCTATGTCTTTGCAGAGATTGGGTCTCAGAACTGCACACAGTACTCCAGATGGGGTCTCACCAGCTGTCTGTACAGAGGGATAATAACTTCCTGTTTTCTACTGGTGATGCCTCTCCCTATGCATCCCAGTATCCCCCCAGCCCTCCTTGCTGCCTTCTCACATTGCTTGCCCACCTTTAGGTCATCTGATATGACTTCCCCCAGGTCCCTTTCCATTTTTGTTGTTGTTAGTATCTCACCCCCCATTGTGTACTCTTCCCCTGGGTTTTTGTTTCCCAGGTGCATTACCTTGCACTTTAACTTGATCTTCATTCGCCCTCCTTCACCTGGATCTACTTCACACTTCAGATTGTCTCTCTCCTTCATAAAAGTCCTACTCTCCAACCTCAGGATCATTGTTCAATCTGCATCATCCATGGATCAAGGATGGAGCATCGTCTCTCCAAGAAACTCACCACCCTTAAATTAGTTATGGTTACTAGAACCTAGGTCCTTCTCCTCTTAGTATGCCCAGAGGATGAGAAGACCACTGGCCACGAGTCCTCAGAGGTTTCCTCCATGTGGGGGGGGTCCTCTCCTGAGTGCCAGGGAGTCATACTCTCCATGAGTTGGAGAAGGTATCTTTTTGGGCCTTCTATTCCCTACAAATTACTACCCACATACCTATTACTCAAGGGTGGGAATAGAGTAAAGCCACAAAAGTTCTACAAGTTACACAAGCATATCTCTATCTCTCTCTCTCTCTCTCTCTCTCTATATATATATATATATATATACACACCCCATTGCTATTCCACAATTCCACAAACATTAAATGGGAGGGCTTGGCCTGAGGTTCAATGTGAGGAATAGCTTCTCCCACAACCTCTACTTAAACCCTCCACTAACACACCTCCCTTGCTTAGGGAGTGTTTTTTGTCCATGTCCATCCCCTTCTCTTCCTTCACTGGTGCTCTTCTCACCCTTGTTCATGGGCTTTCTGTTCCCTACAAATTACTACCTACATACCTACTAATCAAGAGTGGGAATAGAGTAAAGTCACAAAAAGTTCTGCAAGTTACACAAGCGTATATATACCGCACTGCTATTCCACAAACATTGAACCACTTATTATACCAGGTTGCATAAAGTGTATTTGTATCATCAGCCTTGCAGGCTTTCCGTACAGTTGTTTCTATTATGCTTGATAAAGAGGTTTCAGAAGTTTTGATTTAATGCAGTACATACTGACATATGATTTCAGGGATTGCAGGAGGGAGTGGAAGCAGTGTGAGTTATCCAGGAGACAGGAAATGGCACTGTCATTCACACTGGTGTGATCTACAGACCTCCAGCACAAGAGGAGGAGATGGACGAGGTAACTAGTGACAGCGGTCCACAAAATGATAGCCAAAGGTGAAGTGCTACAGGTTGGAGACTCCAGTTTGCCTGATATGGATTAGAGCACCCAGGCTGCAGCCACAGCCAGGAGAGAGAGGCATTCTAGATGCCTTGCAGGAGGAGTGCCTCAAGCCTCTTGTGACAGAACATACCACAGAAGGAGCAATATTTGACCTGGTACTCACCAAGGGGGACAGAGTCATTGATGTAATGATGGGTAGCCACCTGGGGTCCAGGGATCATCATATGGTGTGGTTCAATGTGAGAACAATTGAGAAGTCAAGCCACATGAAAGCAAGGGTCCTGGATTTTAGAAGGGTCAACCTTGCAAAAATGGAGCAATGTCTCAAGGAAGCCCTGGCAGAGGATGAAGAAGGGGGGGATGTAGAGAAAAAATGGGCTAACCTTAATGGAGCCATAGCAGAGGCAACAAGCCTTTGTTTTATGCAACTAATCAAAACAAAGAGAACTATGATTCTCAAAGGACATGGCTAGGAAAGTAAAAATGAAAAGGCTAGCTTTCAGGAGGTACAAGGAAATACAGAGGGAGCAGGGAATTGCATTTGGAAAAGCAAAAGGAGGCAGGGAAAGCAGTCAGAAGTGCAAAGGCACAAATGGAGGAAGAAATAGCCCAGGCAACTAAAAAAGGAGACAAGACCTTTTTCAGATACATTTGTGAAAGAAACAAGACCAGGGGTGTGACTGTGAGGTTATAAAGGGGATTGAGAGAGGGAGGGATGTTTACAGAGGGGAACCTAGAAAAAGCAACAATCCTGAGCAAATATTTTTGTTCAGTATTTACAGAAGAAGGGGAAGGAAAAGGACAACTATTGGGCAATAGGAGCATCAATGGGAGAGAGGTGGACACCAGCCTATTTGTGGAGGAAAGCTTCCTAAAGGAACTTGAGAATCCGAAATGGGACAATGCTACTGGGCTGGATGGAATACATCCCAGAATATTAAAATAACTTGTAGAGGTGCTGGCAGCACCACTAACAGCCCTATTCAACAAATCGATAGAGTCAAAGGTGGTTCCAGAGGAGTGGAGAAGGGTGAATGTAGTCCCTCTCCACAAAAGTGAAAACATGAAGGAGGCTGGCAACTACAGGCCAGTCAGCCTGACCTCAGTGGTGGGGAAATACATGGAGTCACTTCCAAAGGAAAGTATTGCAATATTTCTTGAATCTAGAAAAGCACAGGATCTGAGCCAGCATGGATTCACAGTGAAAAGGTCTTGTCAAAGAAATCTGATGGATTTCTTTGACTGGGTGATGGGGAAGCAGATCAGGAAGGGGTGGTGGATGTGGCCTACCTAGAGTTCAATAAGGCCATCAACACTGTCATACATAGAAGGTTGGTAAATATGTTGGGCAGCCTGGGAGTGGGCCACAAGGTAGTAATCTGGTTCAGAAACTGATTGAGTGACAGGGCACAGAGTGTGGTGGTAAATGGCATTCACTCAGAGAAGAGGTGACCAGTGGGGTACCACAAGGATTCTTGCTGGGGCCAGTCTTCTTTAATGTGTTCATAAGTGACATTGCAGTGCAGTTAGAGGGGAAAGCATGCCTCTTCATGGATGACACTAAGATCTGCAACAAGGTCGACACTCCGGGGGGAGGGAGTATGAGAAAGGACCTAGACATGCTTGAGGAGTGATCAAGAGTGTGACAGCTAATATTCAATGCAAGAACTGCATTACCATGCATGTGGAGCACAGAAATCCAAGGAGGGTAGAAGATGGGGAAAGGTAGTGACAGCCACCAATCAAGAACGCTACCTGGGGATAATCATATCTGATAACCTAAAGGTAACCAAACAATGTGAGAAGGCTGTGGGAAGAGACAGTAGGATGCTAGGGTGCATAGGGAGAGATATCACCAGAAGAAAAAAGGAGGTGGTTATGCCACTGTACAGATCACTTATGAGACCTCATCTGGAGTACTGTGTCCAGTTATGGAGGCCACATCTCCAGAAGGATGTAGACAAAATAGAGGCAATTCAGAGGTGGGCACCAAAAATGGTGCATGGACTGCACCAAAAGTCATATGATGAAAGACTAGAGGAGCCCAATATGTATTCCCTGGAAGATAGGGGAGAGAGAGGGGGAATATGATAGAGAAACTCAAGTACCTCAGGGCTATAAACAAGGTACAGGAGGGTAACAGCTTTCACAAAAGAAGGTATACAGGAACAAGGAAGCATAACATGAGGCTAGAGGGGGTAAACTCGGGGCAACGGGAGGAAGTACTCTTTTCACAGAAAGAGTAGTGGATGCTTGAACAGCCTCCCTGTAGAGGTGGTGGGGGCAAAAATGGTAGGGGAATTCAAGAATGCATGGGATAGACATAAGAGAACTCACAATTGGGAAGAGAGGGTAAGCCACAGTTGAACTGGGTCTGCAGTATTGCATTAAGTAGGGAAAAGTGGCAGAGATGGGCCACACAGTCCTTATCTACCATCACCTTCTATGCTTCTATTTGCCAAATAAAATATTTGATGTACTGCAACATGTGACAATTAGCACAATAGTTTTGTCTCATTGATCCAGCAAATGGGAGAGATCCCCCAAAAAATAAAAGTAGTGTTGGACGTATTTTTCCAAACACAGTCCTTTCACACTTGTTCTAGTAAGGCCCAGAACGGTGTCATGTATGGACATTCGAAATACATGTGTTCCATGGTTCAAATACTACTATGCAACTGCTCTCGGGGCAAAATCATTCTAAAATACTTTGAAGTTTTAAAATACATTTTCACACTCAATGTTCCATAACAGTACAAACAATTAATGTTACATGTTTTTACAGGTATACCGTTTTTGTATGTATTATAGGGCTCACTTCTTATCTGCAACTGAAGCTACAGAGACTGCTATTTCAGTGTGTAAACCAATGTGCTGCAGAGCATAGTAAATTGCTTTTGAGAAACCTTATAGATTCCAGAGCAGCCTGCCAACTTCTGATTTTTATCAAGTACTGAGTCTAAAAAAAACAAGTTAAATTGTGCTGCGTGAAACTATGGTCAGTCCTTGCCCAGTCTACTAGAAGTGTTTCCTTTTACTCTGTCACTCACGATTTTCACAGGTGTGATCCTCTGGTAAAATATGAGCAGAAACTGTGCTGGAGAAAAACACTCATAAAAGGAAATGGGATTTCCCATAAGCCTCCCTTTTTATTTGTACATATATAATGTCTCTTCTGATAGGGTTCAGCTGACTTCCCAAGAGCATTTAAAACAAAGATGCTATGAGATTTCATCTCACGTTGCGATGGTAAATGATATACTCCAATAATATACTGTATGTAAATATCAGGAGCAGGAAAGTCTTTATGGTGCTTATCCTTTTTGGGGGTGGGTGGGGATTGCCTATTTGTTGATGAACTAACTTTCTGTGCACCACTATTCAAAGCTATATCCAAATTTTTAAAAGACATATTACCAGACCCATTGTGTATAATTAACCCTAGAAACATTAGAATGTATCAGAAGAAAATGACTGTTTGGCTCATCTAGTCTGCCTAAAAGTTTACTGTCTAATCTAGCTCCACGCGCCCTAACTGACTTCTGATTACCATCCCGCCTTCCTTCTTATTTTCTAATGCACCCCTATGTCTATCCAATGCATGCTTGATGTCTCCCACTGCTTCTGCCCCATCACTTCTGTTTTTTTATCTTGTAATGTTGTTATAGTGAAAGTCTTATATGTCTGTGTTGAATAATGTTTAACTGTTATCTTTATTTGTCTTTTGAATATATGTATAATAGTGTTTGTTTACTTGTCTGTAAGCGGTAACTGGTATAAGTGCAATGGGACCTCACTGGAAATGAGCTCTGCTCAACTGAGTTTCATCCCTGTTCATGTTTTATGAATAAAACTATACTACTACTACTACTACTTCCACCCTTTAAGTGAGAAAATATTTCCTCACATCTCTAAAGTCTATTTGGACTTCAATAAAGCCTTCAACACCATCCCTCATGGAAGGCTGGTAAATAAGCTGGAAAGCTTAGGGGTGGGATGGAAAAACTAACTAGGTTGGTGGAGAACTGGTTGAAGGATAGAAGCCAGAGGGTGGTGGTAAATTGGGTACACGCTGGGGAAAGGGTGTGATGAATGGGATGCCCTAGGGGTCAGTGCTTTGTCCCCTCCTTTTTAATACCTATATCAGCAATACAGCAGATATGCTGGAGAAGAGGGTGTGCGTATTTGCAGATGAAATGAAGATCTACAATAGGGTGGACACCAGGAGGAGGGGGTGGAGGCCATGAGGCAGGATCTGAAGGTTCTGGAAAGGTGGTTGGAAACTTGACAGCTGAAATTCAATACCTAAAAGTGTGTTGTGATGCACATGGGGCATAAAACCTCACAAGCCACTTACACTTGGGGAGGGGGATTTAAAACAACAGAGCAGGAGAGGGAGGGATCTGGGGATTATTGTATCAGAGCAACTTAAAGGTAAGTAACCAATGCAGCAAAGCAGTGTTAAAGGCAAATGGAATGTTGGCATGCATCGGGAGGGGCATAACTAGCAGAAGGAGGGATGTACAGATGCCTCTTTATAAAACAATGGTGAGGGAGCACCTGGAGTATGGGGTCCAGTTCTGGAGACCACACTTATGCAAGGACATACTGTAGATGGGATCGAGAGGGTTCAAAGAAGGGCAACCAAGATGGTGCATGGTATGCAGGTGAAGCCATGTGAACAGAGGTGGAGGGAATTTGGATCTGTACCCACTGGATACTAGAAGGGAGAGGGGGTGACATGATAGAAACATTTAAGTATGTGAAAAGGATCAATGAGGTGAGGGAAGAAGCTTATTTTAAAAGAAAGTGCAGGCTAAAACTACAGGGCATAGTCCAAGATTAGAATGAGGAAGATTCAGAGGCAATGTGAGAGAGCATTACTTCACAGAGAGGGTGGTGGATGCCTACAATAAACTACCAGAGGAAGTGGTGGGAGCAGAAATGGTGGAGGGATTCAAGGGGGCATGGGACAGACATACGGGGTTGACAAGTGGGGGGAATGGGAGTGCCTGTGGCATACAGTAGATGATGAGAAGGGTGGGGGGCAGGGCAGACTCAATGAGCCAGAGTGGTCCTTTTCTGCAATCAGATTTCTATGATTCTCTTCTAACCCCCCCTCCCCGTGCACACACCTTCACTACATGTCCCCTGGTCCTGGTGCTTCTTCTCTTTTTGAAAGAGACTTCCTTTCTGCACCCTCTTGTTCTCCTCCTTTCCAAGGTGTACATGTTGAGATCATACAAATTTCGTTTTTGCCATATTGGTCCTTGTAAGAACAGATCCAGAAGCAAATGGTTTGATTCCTTTTATTGGACTAACAGATGTTACAAAAAGAAACAAACTCTGGTCAGAGCCGATATGGCTGTGGACAGCTTTTGGAATGCGTTTAGCCATTATTTCTGATGAATTTGCACAATGCAGATCTGTGGAGAGGCAGTTTTAATGTGGTCTTCCTTTTACACATTTTTACAATGTGTTTTCCTAGAATATGCCTGCTGATTGCTATATATTTAGTCTGGATAGTTTACAGAAGAAATGGTATCTTATTTTCAGTGGGTCTCTACATCTACACAATACTATGCTGCATTATGTAAAATCAGAACACACTAAAAACAATATTTTACATTGGAGGGATATATTAAGTGCTGGATTGATGAATTAGCAGAAAGATGCATTGCACAAAGAGAGTGTGCCGGTCAGCACTGATACAACATTCAAAGAGAATGAGCCACCAGTACAGGGTGTGCATACAGTGAAGCCCACCAGGATGAAGAGCAGCACTGCAGAATTCTGCAGTAGAGTTACTGCAGCAAACAATGCAATTTCAAAGGGAGTTAATCCCTTTTGTCATGTAGTAAACCTGTGACACTGTGCTTCATCCTGGCGGGCTTCAATGTTCCTGTTGAAAATGTGACCCTGGACCGGAGTCGCAGTGCAGGCTGCTGCCAAGTCAGGTGCATCCAGGGTGACCCCAACTGAATACCTTCCAGGGGGAATGCGTGGCACATACTGGCATGCACCACAGCCCCCATGGGCAATATTCAGCCCAGGAATGCAAATGAACTAATTCAGCATACAGGGTGCAAAGGAGCCTTATGCAAGCTCATTACCAGCCCATTTGCATGTTGGCATAGGGATGAATGCATCAGAGCAGTTCTCACCCCCAATCCCTGACCCCTATTGCTCCCATGTGGGACAGGCCCTGAAGTCTCTGGTGGTATAGTGGCATCCCCCCCACCCATTTCACCAACCCTGATCGTAGCGAAGTCCAGGCTCTATCGGTTCCATGTTGTAGGGACCCCAATGCCATCCATAATTGCACCTGAACACACCCACAGTCCATGTCCATAGTGTAGTGGCCCCCGCTCCCCCTCAACAGTACACAGACAGCCCCTTCCCTGTCCCCCCAGCCCATCCCATTGCAACAACTGGCTCTGTAATGGGATCATACCACTCTATCGGCAGGTGGCAGAGCACTCAAAGTACGGTGCTGGAATGTGTTATATGTAGGCACAAGCTGTGTGTGGGTGATAATACCCAGTGGCCATACTCCTCAGGCACTCACATGCAGATTCATCATCCCAGTGCCATTGCACTGCTCAGTGTGGGTGATGGCTGATGCTGTACGCACTCACACAGGTCCCAAAACAGGCATGTTACAGCTGATCTCCTATTCATTTGTACAAATGGGGAACTGCGGATGAACTATCTATAGCCTGAAGAATACACTGCAAATGGCATTACAGGATACTGCACCTCATGGAACCCAGGATACTTCAGATGTCCAGAGGTTGGCATGTTACACAGGGAAGAATGTGGACTTGCAGAGTTGTATGACAGCAGAAAGATACAGCATTGACAAGGCATGCATTGGAGATATGTAAATTCCCTCTTCAGTTTGCCAGGGACATACACACAGCTGGATACACTGGCGGATCTGCACCTGGCATGGTGCCCCAATGCATGGTACAGACAGTTGGATCATTCCAGAGTGCAGGTCCCCAGCCTGGGTTCAGTGTAGTCAATAGCTGGCCATGGCAAGGTGTAGAGGGTACTGCCAGTCTTTGCATCAGGTTGGGTATGGGGGAGTGAGGGTGTCTGTGCACAGGGGCAGTGGATGGGAGTCCTCTAGACTATGGATATGGACCATGGTTTCCTCTGTTGCAATTGGGTCTGGGAGGAGGCCCTACACTATGGAGCTCTTCAGGGATGGAGTTGGCTAGATTGGGGATGGAAAGGGGGTACCTCTAGTCTACCAGGGCTGCCAGGCTGCTGTGCACCTGGGTGCATATCTGAAGCCTGCCTGTGGGTGGCTAGCTGGGTTAGGCCAGATATTCATGGCCTAACTGTAGGCCACGGTGCTCTGAACTGTGAGGAGTACATTCCCAATGAATATGCTGCAGCACGGTATATTCATGGGATTGCCCCCTTGACTCGAATGGCATACCATTTGTGTGTGCCCTGGCCCATTCCCTTGTGGCCAGTGCATCCCGCACATTTGAATATTGCACTGTTGTGCATTGTTGGAGTTGTGCAGCATATCTCTGTTTTCCACTGGGATGCACTGCATATCTCCTTCGAATATGGGGGCCCTGGACTAGGTAGCCGGAATACATTAAAAAAATGGTAAAATCATGACCCCACTGAAAACAAGATATTGCATCTAATCTGGGACAGCCTGAGTAAATATATTGCAAAAATGTGTAAATGAACATCCCTGTGACAATGGGATGTAGCGTTTCCCCTGCCCTATCCAGGATGCAAAATATAGGATAAGAAATATTCAGTTCTCCCAGATCCAAATAATCATTACTCTGTAAGAAGCCTTCATTTTCCCTGTGTTTTCCCCACAAAGGCAGAATCAAATCCCTGTAAATTTTTCCTTAAGCCACTGGTTCTTTTTTTCATGACTTTGTTCTTTATTATATCAGCAGCCTTTTATTGGGAAAAGAGCTCTGATTGGCTGCTCATTATTAATATTATATGTCATGATGGCCTTGGAATGATTTGGATTTATATGCTATGCATGAGGCAAAATGGGGGACTGTATTAAACAATAAATATCAAGCTCATTATTTCATGAACTATGCTCAAAATTAATACTCAGGTCAGACAATCTTTCAAAAGATACTAGTAATGTCTGTTAAATTTAGTGCAAATAGAGACATTTCCATGTATCTATATCTATCTATCGATCTATCTATCTATATACAGTATATACTGTATATATATATATATATATATATATATATATATATCTGTATATAATAGTGGCATGGTAGTGCCACTGTAGTTAGGGTTGAGTACCCCATTTAAGGTTAAATGGTGACATTTTGTACCTTAATAACTTTGCCACCATATGATGGATTTGCCTGAAATTTGGCAGACATAGAGCAGTAATATACATCTTGGGGTATGCCAAGTTTCGTATCAGTCGGATATATGGTTGCAGAGTTATTCAGCAACATTCCATAGCATATGTATGCTTTTTTGCACATTCTTTGCTCACACCTACAGGTCACACGGTTTAGGCGACCAGTCCAAATCCTTCAGGGAACATGAAGCCAGGGTCCCTAATGTGCCTTTCAAATATTTTGTGAAAAAATATTAAATGGTTCAAAAGTTATTCAAAAAACAAGTTTCCCATTATAGTCAATGGGAAAAGTTAACAAAAAGTTCGACAGTGTCGCAAATGCAGTTTTCAGTGTCACAAATTACCCCTGTAGTGTCGTGAGTCAGCCTTTTTTTTTTCAGTTACTGATCACAGAAATGCTTGACATTTAAATCTGGGACTTTCTAGGGACACAATTCTTTTTGTGTCCACCTAGTCGAGCCCTGAGAATGCTAGCCATGTCTTTTTTTGGGGGTTAAACACCCTAGAAATATGTTTTTCAAATGTTTGTAATCTGTAGTGTCACAAAGTAGTGTCGCACTCATGGCACTTTCATAATTTTTTTGCGAAAGTGTCGCAAATCACGACACTACTTTGCAACACTTTGGCCAAAATAACAGGAATTGTTTGCCACCCTGCTGCAAAAGAATGGTTTGGTCTTTTGGGCTGAAATGTGGAGGGAAGAAATCCAACATCCCACAGATGTGCCTTTTGATGGTTTGGTGAAAAAGTATTGCAGGGATGCAAAGTTATGGTACTCCGAAGTTGACACTTTTCGCTATAGATCTAACATTGCGGCGTCCGCCGTGCCTTTCGGGGCCCATATCTCAAAAACAGTGCGAGATACAGACTTCATCGGAAAAATACTTAGCCCTCCACTTGGGGGCTAAGTATAAAACTAGCCAGAAAAGTCATGAATCATATGAAATTTCCTTTTTTTTTTCCACGTCGTACGGTTCCTGAGATATAAGCAATTTAGTATTCCAAGTGCTTATTTTCTGGTCTGAAGCCCATTATTATGCATATATTCTTTGTAGTCACTGTGTTTCTCTATGCAGCTGTTTGGGAAAACCAGGGTGTGCACTCCACTTATTGTTACACTTAGCGTTTCCACTTGCGTTTCCATACCCGTTTGAGTTAGCGTTCCAGTGTACGCCACAATGTGCATTAACCTTTGCGTTTTTGTTTACGCTTGCAGTTGTGTTACTGTTACCATTTGCATCTCCACTACAGTTTCTGTTTGTGTTTTGATTTGCGTTACCATGCACTTTACCATTTGTGTTTGTGGCCACCCTTCCGTTTGCTTTTGTCTTTTGTTTTGGTCATTGTTTCTGTTACTGTTACCATTTGTGTTTCCATTTGTGCTACCATGACTGTGCGCATTACGATTTGCATTTTTGTACATGCTTGCATTTGCATTTCTGTTTCCTTTGGCATTATTTTTGCTGTTACTGTTACCATTTTCATTTACAATTGCGGTACATGGCCTTGCGTGTTACAGTTTATGCTTGCAGTATTATGCTTTTGCATTTCATTTCTGTTTTCTTTGATGTTATTGTTGCTGTTACCATTACCATTTACATTTCCAATTGTGGTACCATGACCATGTGCATTACCAGTTGTGTTTCCGTATGCACGTGCGTTTGTGTCTCTGTTTGTGTCACTGTTCGCTTTGGCATCACTTTGTGCTTGCGTTTCTATTACCATTTGTGTTACCATTTACATTTGCATCACCTTGTGCATAACCCTTTGCGGTTGTGTTGCACTTACTGTTACTATGTGACAAAAAAAATCACATGGTGGGAGCATGGGGCCCAAAGGGCCTGCGCTCCAACCACCACATTCCATTCACTATTTATAGTCCTCATTATCAAAAGTAATGGAAATTCATGGTAAAAAAATCAGTTTAATACATTAGTTAGGGTTGTTCCACAGCAACAAAAGTGAGGAAATTCGATGTTAGAGTTGAAAGCCTCCCCTTGCACCCTCCCACCCAGCCCCCAACTGGCACGGGATGTGCATTTGGGTCATTGGCCCTAACTCTCACCCCATTCTCCTATACTTCACCACCTCAGCTTGTTTACACATGGAATGGGGTGAGAATTAGGGCCAACGACCACAATGCACACTCGATGCTGGTTGGGGGTGGGGTGGGAGATGCAAGGGAGTCTTTCAACCGTAACATCAAATTTCCTCACTTTCGTCACTGTGGAACAACCCTAACTGATGCATTAAATGGAGTTTTTTGCATGAATATATATATATATATATATATATATATATATATATATATATATATATATATATATATGGATATATATATATATATATATATATATATATATAGAAGGGATCATAGCCCCACTGGAAATATTGTCGATATTTGTTGTTCGAGTGCCAACTGACCCGATAGTAACACCATGGTGGCGAAGCCACAAGTGATGTTATCGGGTCAACTGGCACAAGAACAAAAAATATCGACAGTATTTTCAGTAGGGTGGTTGCGTATTCCATTTATGCCATACCTCAAAAAAAAAGTAAATTCTTGCCATTTTTTACTGATTATAAAAAATTGAAAAAAATTTATAAATGAAAGACCACTCATTTTGTAGGTATTTTTGTCCTGATCAACTTTTTTCACAAAGTACCATGCTACTATTTTTCATTTTAAAGTTATATGCATTTGTTTGTTGCAAAAAGTGAAAAAATTGAATTTTCTGCAGTTTTTTTGCTAATTATAAAAAAACTAAAAGGTATCTATAAATGAAACAACACTCATTTTATAGATATTTTTTGTGGTGAACAATGTTCATGCTCATAGTACCATGCCATTATTTTTCATTTTAAAGTTATTTGCATTTGTTTGTCGAAAAAGTAAAACAAAATAGCATTTTCTGCTTTTTTGTTTATTATATAAAAAAAAAGCTAGTCATAAATAAAACATCACTCATTTTGTAGATATTTTTGTGCTGAACAACTTTTAGCTATCATGATACCATGCTATCATTTTGCGTTTTAAAGTTATTCATTTGTTCATCAAAAAAAAGTGAAAAAAATTCACTTTTTGTTGTTTTTAAGCTAATTATATAAAAAAATAAAAGTTACCCATAAATGAAACACCACTCATTTTGTAGATATTTTTGTGCTGAACAATTTTCGTGCTTACAGTACCATGGTATCATTTTTCGTTTTAAAGTTATTCGCATTTGAATACAGTTACTACTGCTACTGCAGCTGAATATGCAAATGAGTTCTGAATGAGCCAATCTCTACCTACTGTGTGGATAAATTTACCTACAGTGAGGATAAATGCAATATTCTCATTGTAGGTCTGACCACCCTGAGAATATCAAAAATATTTGCCTTTTTTTATCCTCACAGGTATGGCATAAATATATATATATATATATATATATATATATATATATATATATATACACACACACAAATGCTATTTTTGCATTTTACAGTTGTTATTTTCAGACAAATTCTCATAGAGTTTTTTCTGTCCACCTGATGGAATCTTGAATGAGATAAGTGAATGTTATTATTTTATCAAGTCGCTAATCCAGCAGCTCAGTAAATACACACTAAGTATATCATATTATAAAATGACAAAAAAAAATATTCTGTTTGCAGTTGTTTGATCAGGAATTTTATAAATGGTATAAGTTAGTTATGTTACATCTATGTTGGTCCAATAAAAGGTATCAAATCATTTGCTTCTGTATCACTCATGGTTTGTCGTTAATTCATTAGATGAGGTCTCCCTTGCCTAGAGTTTGACTGTTGCTCTGCCCCTTCCCCAAACACACATACTTACTATAAGAGATCTCAGTAGCTCGTATCTGTTATGTTTGGGAAGAAGGCCACAGCCTTTTTCTGTCAAAAAGAAATCTATGTATTCAGTATGGGTAGTTCACTGAAGACCTGGCATTTTATCAGATAGGTCTTGAGAGGTTAAAAACAGTGTAAATCTTTACAAAATTTGCTGGGAAAGGGTAAAATTTATGAGCTATGAATCTTTCTTTAAAGATATTTATCCCCAACTGAATTAGTAGCAAAAAAATGTTTAAATGCTAATCATTTAAATGTGCAAGCTGTTGTATTTCGAAGGGGGTGAACAAATCTCCAGTTTAATAGGCAACCAATATTTAACAAGCTGTTTCAGTTTCCTAATGGCCCTCAGATAAGCAGCTTGGAGTTATGTCTCCAACATTCTAAACAGGAAGAAGGGATTATTTTAGTTTAGTTGTCATAGATGTGGAAGAACACATTGAAATGTCCAATAAATGAGTTCCACAAAACTTAATTTTCAAGCTACAGATAGCAAATGGCTGTAGGCTCCACCAACAGCCATAAAAGTGCTTAAGCTTTCAGACTAATGAAGTCCTTCCTTGGAAGCTTATGACAGTTATTTAGAGACTCACTGACTATTAACACCCAGATCATGCATAAAAAAAATAAAGAATTCTCATTAGCTTAAAATATTAATTTAAACCATCACTGAAGTTAGAAACAGTTGAACCAGACCTCTACTGCTCAGTATTCAAAAATGAAGAGGAGGTGGTGGTACCTAATCCAGTCAATAGAAGCACTCTGGATGGGGGGGGGTCGATATCAGTCATTTCACAGAAGAAAAGGTTCTGAAAGAACTCCTAAAACTGAAGGTGTACAAAGCAATGGGGCCTGAAAGGATTCATCCCAGAGTTCTAAAAGAACTAAGGGGAGAACTAGTAACACCATTGACTACCCTTTTTAACAAATCATGGGAGGACGGTGTGGAGGACTGGAAGAGGGCACATGATTCCCCTTCATAAAAGTAGGAATAAGACAGAGGAAGGAAACTACAGACCTGTCAGTTTGACCTCAGTGATAGGGAAAATGATAGAATCATTTCTGAAGGAAAGAATTGTTGAGTGCCTAGAGGCCAGTGGGGCACAGGACCCAGGGCAGCATGGATTCACAGCAGGAAGGTCACGTCAGATGAATCTAATTGATTTCTTTGACTGGGTGACCAAAGTAGTAGACCAGAGAGGGGCTGTGGACATGGCCTACCTAGACTTCAGCAAGGCATTTGACATAGTCGCACACAAAAGATTAATAAACAAATTAACCAGCCTGACAGTGGGTTCTATGGTGGTAGCCTGGATAAAACATTGGCTGATCAACAGGATGCAGAGGGTACTAGTAAACAGAGTCCACAGTGAAGAAAGAGAGGTTACTAGTGGGGTACCTCAGGGTTCAGTACTGGGTCCGGTCCTTTTTAATGTCTTTATAAGTGACATTGCAGAGGGATTGGAAGGAAAAGTATGTTTCTCTACAGATGACACAAAGATCTGCAACAGAATTGATACACAAGGTAGGGTGGAAAGGATGAGAAGAGACTTGGCAAGGTTGGAGGAATGGTCAAATTTATGGCAGCTTAGATTCAACAAAAAGAAGTGCAAAGTAATGCACCTAGGAAATAAAAAACCCAGGGGAAGAGTACACAATGGAGGGTGAGATACTGACAAAAAAAATGGAAAGGGACCTGGGGGTATTTATATCAGACAACCTAAAGGTGGGCAAGCAATGTGAGAAGGCATTATGGAGGGCTTGGGGGATACTGGGAAACATAGGAAGAAGCATCACCAGTAGAAAACAGGAAGTTGTCATCTCTCTTTACAGACAGTTGGTGAGACTTCATCTGGAGTATTGTGTTCAGTTCTGGAGACACCATCTCCACAAAGACATGGACAGAGTGGAGGCTGTCCAGGGGAGGACAACCAAAATGGTGCAGGGACAGCCCCAGAAGACATACAGAGAGAGACTAAAGGAGCTTAATATGTATACCCTCAAGGAAAGGAGGGCGAGGGGGACATGATAGAAACATTCAAGTACCTCAAGGGAATCAACAAAGTCCAAGAGGGTAGCATCTTTCAGAAAAAAAGAGATGTGCATGAACAAGGTGGCACAATTTGAAGATAGAGGGGGGATGTCTCAGAGGTAATGTGAGGAAGTATTTTTTCATGAAGAGGGTTGTAGATGCATGGAGCAGCCTTTCTGAGGAGGTTGTGGAGTCAAAAACAGTGATGGAATTCAAGAATGCATGGGATAGGCATAAGGCAATTCTAGTGGTGGGTAGGAGGAAGTAGGCTGTTGGTTAACTAGGATCTGTAGTTTATCCATTAGGTAGGGAAATGGGCAGACTGGATGGGCCAAGTGGTTCTTATCTGCCATCAAGTTCTATGTTTCTATGTTTCACCAGTTTGCTATTAGTTGAGATACCTCAAAGGTCGAATGTCACCAGAATAAGATAATAGCCTTCCCGAGCAGAAAGCTCAACTATCATAAATTCTGAATGGCTCAGTGTGTGCAGTGAATACAGTCTTAACAAACCTTTGGATTTAATTCTCACTTAAGTACATGTTAAAATGTGATGTGATTGTATGTTAAAAACAAACAACTATATAACCAAAATGTTCTATATATGGCATTAAGAGGGTTTAAAATAAAGTTAACCTAGAGCGAACAACTGTTTCACACCACTATACCATTTAAAACATATCTGGAGACATTTTTCCAACTATACACTCAACCATTTACTATATTCCATAAACTTCAAAACCTTCAGTGTTGTAACAGGATTTTATTCAAGGTAATATCAATTGTCAGCATAAATGCCAAATTAAAAAAAAAAACAAATCTGTCAAGGACCCCCAAGTAAATTAGATCATGCATCCTGATATGTTCACAGTTCAACAATGTGTTAGTACATAATCAAACTATTACATGTACAGAGACAGTCTAAGGACTCTGAATAAAAAAAAAACAATGGCATTAAACCCTACCACCCCCTGGGTAGATAGCTATTTAAAAGAAAGTGTATATACACTATGTATGTGAGCTAAGAGTCCTAACCCATCATCATTTACACCACTCACTACAATATGCACCAATGGAATTTAACCTGCCAGTGACCCCCAAGTAAACGAGAGCATGCATCCTAATATGTTCAGAGTTCAAAAATGTGACAATATATGATCAAACTACTATATGTACAGTAACAGTCTAAGGATTCTGAATAAAAACCCAATGGAATTAACCCCACCCCCCGGGGAACATAACTAGTTAGAAGGAAATTAATATTCATTATGTATGTGAACGAAGAATCATAACACACTGTAACACCATTATGTCATGTACCTGAATACAAGCCTACCTCAGTGTAACAGCAACCACCACACCCACATAACACCCCCCCACACACAATAAAACAAATTTCCCCCACACATACACACACACTCACACATATACAGTAGTTCTTTGGTGAGGAACTAACATGTTGATAACCAGTTAAAAGGGACACTATACATACTAAAACAAAGACAAAGACATGCTGAAATCCTATTGTAATATATGGATAAGTAAAATAATACTATCAAAAGTCATACAAAAAAATCCCTATAATACACTGCTACTTTTCTGATAATTCTACCCTTCCTCAAGTGATAATACTGTTGGTTGTTGTTGATAATACTATCGTTCACTGCTGATAATACTATCGTTTCAGCTCTGAATGATAGTATTATCACTGAAATCCCACAGCGCATACGCCAGTTTGCCTGCCACACAAACGCGGTTGCCATGGTGCCACGTTCCATCCTGTGCACCCAATGTAATAGCGTGCAGTGCCATTGGCAGAGTTTCTCTGAAGACTGGCAAAGCAACTGCAAAATCATGGCAGACGTTTACTCTCGCTTAGCGAGAGCAATGTGGGTTGTGGCTAATTCATTTGTTCAGTTATATTTCCTCACAAAATGTACAGCGGATTAACTGCTAAACGAAGGAAAAAGGTAGGACTACCAAATTAAAATCTATCAACAGAAACCTGGGTCGGGCAGGACTTAAAAACTGCGGGCCAGAGCAAGCACATCTTCAATACAACAGTCGGCCAGCCAGTTTCACAGAAACTAAAAAAGCAGCACATTTTCCAAATCGGATCCATATATTACAAAAAATTAAAAATAGGTTACAGTGAGTTACTCGGCTGAAATTCCATCTCGAGGTTCTGGGGACATAGAAACCTCTCGAGCTTCGCTCTCGAGGTTATTTATGTCCCCAGAACCTCTCGATGGAATTACAGCCTTGTAATTCACTGTAACCTATCTATTATTCTATTTATACGTCCATCCTTTGAAGTAAAGGTTTGTGGATGTGTAAGTCATATAATGTGACATAAACCTCAAATCAATGTTCATGCTATTGTAACTGAGGAAAGAAATCTTCAGGCAGGTTCTTGTTAGAGATAAACAAGCAGTAGAGAGACTATGAACAAGTGATAAATCATGTAATAGCAAGTTTATTACAAAAATGCACAGTACAACCTATGTAGTGCAAGCACTGGGAGAAACAGATTTCCCAGTGTCTAGATATAGCAAGTTCTGTAAGAGCTACATGTTAAGAAGGTTTTATACCCTGATAATTACTATAGCAAGAGCTAAGAAAGATACATAAAGTGAATATAATTGGACAAAAACAGGTGGTCTAAGTAAATATCCTAACTAATATAAGAAGTTGCATAGAACAATGATTTTTTTGTAATTCAAAGGTTGTAGTAGCAGTACAATTACTAAAGATGGCACTATTGGCTTACTTATGGAAAATACAGTAAAAATAGGGCAAAAAGTATCTCTTATAGCTAATATATCTTAGTAGAATGTAATGGAGCATCATATGCATTAGTAGAACATTGTAGAACACAGATCCTCCTTATATGATTAGTGCCTTTGCCCTAAGGTTAGTACATGTACCTACATATATGTTGCTGTCCGTGAGGTGGGGAGCCCAATTAGGGGTGCTGGACTATGGATAACACCATCTTCTACCGTTATGAGTAGTAGTAGTAAAATAAACCTGATCTCAGAACCCGTCTCTGTTGTGTACTTTTGAAATTTCCTTTTAAGACCATTACTGACCTGTCTGAAACTGAGTGGTCAGACTGAGAGAAGTGTTGCCCCACTGGTTTTTCAGTCTTATTCATATTAATAGTATGTCTGTGTGAGTTCATTCTAGTGTGGAGAGGTTGGCTTGTCTCTCCAACATACCCTGTTTGTGGACATCTCTTGTATTGAATGAATCAACAACATTCCATGATCTGTTTATAATTTGAACAGAGGGAACTGACACATTTAAGGATTTTCATCGGGAACTTAATAACCTCCACCAAAACATAAAGCTTTCTCTGGAATATTCTGCCACCAGTGTTAATTTTCTGGACACCACTATTACCATCAAGGATAGAACCTTACATTCATTTATTTACAGGAAGCCAACAGTCAGACTGAAATACTTACACAGGAATAGTAATCACCCAAGTCACACAAAAAAATCTGTCATGTACAGTCAAGCACTGCTGTATCACTGTATCTGTTCAAATGAGGAAGACAGTGATACATATTTGGCTATGTTGAAAAAACACCTTTATTGAGCAGGGACACCCTTCTAGAAATATTGACAGAGCAGTAGAACGTGCAACACGGGTACCAAGAGAACAACTACTTCAGTATAAGGAAAGGACAACTACCAACAGAATACCCTTAGTAGTCACATATTATCCTGACCTTGAACTTCTATGCAAGATTATTAAGGACCTCCACCCAATATTTAATGAGGATGATGTCAGAGTTGGGACCCCCCCTCTTTTTTGTTTATTATATTTAGTAACATCATGATGCATTTCTTTCTCTCTCCCTTTATTCTGAAAAAACTACTGCAGGAGTGCTTATTTCTTGTCCTTTATCTACCTTCACCTTTCTGTCATGATGGGGTGGCCTCCCACTATGATATCTTAATCTAACTGCCCCGCTTTATATTCCTTCCCCTGTCTCCATGGTGTGAATTTATTTTTTGTTTCCTTTTAGTTTGGGTAATACAGTGGTAAGGAGGCTCAGAAGTATGTGAGCCGTGCTGCATTTAAGTATAATGACCCCGATTCTAGAAAAGAACCACCTGGCATAACAGCACTTACGCTAAGTAGAATGGCGCAAGTAGCAACTTACACCAGCAGCTGCGACTTGTGCTATTCTACAAAGTGGCCTATGACATGTCGCAGGCCACTTGCACTGAACAGATGATACACCGGCAGTTGTGCCATAAACCCCCTGCGACATGGTGCTAGGGGGTTTACGGCAGCAGTTGCACCCCATTCCAGAAGGGCAGCAACAAAGTCCCCAATGTCGGGATTATACAAGAACCCCTGGAGGAGAATCGTCAACTAAGTTACATCTGCATTTAGCTGGAGTAATTTACATCTGTCCTCCGAGGGTCCTGTAGAACCTGGTCCATGTGCCCTCCCCCCCATGCCCAGACGTCCTCCATTGTTGCCCCAATGGGCATTGCACACCCCCGTCAAATCCCACATTCAGTACATGCCTTCCCATACCCTCCACACAGTAACAGCCCCCAGGGCTGCTCACTCCCCTGCCCCCCTGACTCCCTGTGAAATCCATGCCCCACAGGGCTGCCCAGCACCCCAGCCCCCTGAATCCCCTGTTGTAAAATGGCCCTGCAGCAGCACTGTCATCCCCCACCCATGCCCTATGACCGACCCCAAGTCACCAGCCACAATGCGGCAAATAACTGATAAGCCTTGGTAGTCTAGGGGCCCCCACCCATGCCAGCCCACCCAGCACTCCCCCCCCAGCCAGCACTAGCAGCCCACCTCTCACCTCCACAGTCAGCCACCAATTGAGTATGTGGAGCACTACTGGAAAGATGCACTCAGATATTAATTTCTCAGGCACATCTTTCCAGTAGCGCTCCCTACATAACTCAATCGATAGCTGGCATGGAGGTGAGAGGTCAACCAGTACGCCAACTGGGGATGGGTGAGGGGTGCTGGGTGGCTAGCACAGCTGGGTGGAGGGCTGGAGGGCCACTAGACTACCAGGGCTTATCAGGTTATTTGCCACTTTGGCGGCTGGCAACCTCGGGGTCAGGGCAAGGTTGGGGGATGACAGTGACGCCTGCAGAGCATTTCAACAAAGGGATTCGGAGGGCTGGGGTGGGCAGCCCTGTGGGGCTCTGTATGCACACTTGGGGGCTGGGGTGTGGGAAGCTCTGTGGGCTGTACTTATTCAGGGATTCGAGGGGCAGTTGATGTGGGCAGCCCTGGGGGGCACATATTGCGACAAGCTGGGCATGGGGGGCACCTGAGATCTATGTTGCGGCTTGCGATATGCTCACCAGGTGCACCCACAGTTCAGCGTACCTGGGCACATGTCGCAAGTCACAGGACTTAGCTGCAGAGACATTGCCCCTTCTTGAATAGGGCGCAGGGTCAATGTTGCAGTTGGGGGTGGCGCAAGTTGCATTTGGCGGTGACTTGTGCCACCCTTCTAGAATCGGGCCCACTGTGCACAAGTTGTGTAATGCCTGAAAGTCAGCTAGAAAATCCTATATGCACATTTGAAACAGGCACTGAAGTAGTAAGTACAGGGACACCTGTAGAGGATTGTGTTTAAAGCAGCAGTAATAATATAGTCGAGCTTAGAAGGAGACAAGCAACTTTTTCTATTAATAACACTTACCTGCATACCAGCACTTAACTGAAGGTCTAGACCTGCTGGGAAAGGATTCGTGGGGTTTCCAAGTTAGTGTGCCTTTTATTTTCTCGATTTGTTTTGTCCCGGTACCATTCTGACCCTGAAATAAAATGCAAAACATTGTACGGTTTTGCAATACTGTTTCCAGCTTGCCTAGCACAGACTGAAGTGGCACCTCATCCTGAAGAGACAAAAGGGTGTCTTGAAAATCGCATACATTTAAGAATTCACTGACCTATGCAGCCAGTAGTGTGATGCTTGTGCAACTGTGTTAGTTTGGTTTTGGCTGTTCGCACTCTCTATTCCAGAGGAATTACCACCCTGTAGGGGTACGAAGGCAAGGAACCCTTGGAGAGGGTTTCACCCCTAGAGGTGCCATTGGATAATTCCCATGGCTAAAGGTACCTTAGGAATCCCCCTAAGGAGAGAGTGCTGCTGCTGGAGGAGGAGGGGAGGATGGCGGAGCAAAGAAAAAATGCTTCACAATGAGGCTCAGAGGAACTGCTTATATAGTTCAGGAAGTGGGAGTGGCTGGCTGCTTGGCCACTGAACTCCAGGCAAAGTCTTTCCAACCTGTCTGCTCCGGAGTCCCCCAGGGATCCATTCTGGGGCCCCTTCTTTTTATTCTATTTTTAAATAACCTCCCCCAATCATGCCTGGAATGTCTCATCCTCTATGCTGATGATGCCGTTACCCTTGCCAACTATAAGGACCCACTATCCCTACAGAACAAACTTTAGCTCAGCTTCGCCTCCATAGAGGAGTGGTTCAGCAAACACAGACTCATCTTTACTATAAAAAAACAACAAATCCATGCTCTTCTGTAACTCTCACAACAAGAGCAGGCAACATCCACTAACCATTTCAAACCACCTTGGAGTAACCATTGAGGAGGTACACTCCTTTAAATATCTGAGGATCACTCTGGACAATAACCTGGCCTACGGAGTCCACACTGACTGTGTAGCTAAGGAGGCTAACTTGCGACTGGGCCTCCTCTACAGACATAGGGAGCACCTTATCCCTGAAGCACTAAGGATCGCTGTCCAAAGCTCTCTAGTCTCTGTTATCAATTATGGCCTCATAATATATGGATCTGCCACCTCAACAGCCCTCTGATGCATCTCAACTGCCCTAAACAAAGCCTGTCATCTTCTAACTGGTGCCCACCGCCTAACCCATACAGTAGTAGCCACAGACATTGCCAGCTATTTCCAGAGATTTTGCAAAATTTCTGAAGAGTTTCTCTCTACTGCCCCTACTATGGAAATGCAGAAAGCAGGAGATATTTCTGGAAATATCACAGAAATTTGGGGAAATAGCTGGCAGTGTTTGTAGCCGCTACTGTACCTCTGACCTCTATGCTCAATCTGGATGGCTACAACTATCAAACCATCTAAAATACCAAACCTGCATCATGGCCAAGAGGATAACCCTGGGTCTCACTCCCCCTGGTGTCCTAGCCCTCCTCAATCCAAATAGTAATCCTCGCCATACCAGGGGATCTGATCATCAACTCGTGCTGACTCCCCACTGCAGAACATCAACGGGACAAGGTCCATTTGCCTAATGAGCACCAAACTGGTTAAATAATCTCAACAAGGAAATTTCCACCATCACCAAGCTTGGCCCTTTCAAATCTAAGCTCAGCCTCTCGCTCTTGGCCTCCAGTACCTGTGACTGCCACATTTAGCCAGCAACCCTAGCTACTCTCTCAATGCTGCCTAAATGCCCAACCTACTGCTTAACTATCCTCTGTCCTTGACTTCCCCTTCCCATCCCCTGCCTCCCCTAACTCCCCCCCTGAACTTCTCTATGTTCTGCGACAATGCCCCTGGCTGCTCTCCCCCCCGTCCTACCCCTGTCTTACAATGCTGTAGCAAACCCCATTGTTGCCCTGACCTGTGTGTACCTATATTGTTTGCCTCTTCCTCTGGGAATTGTTTGGAAATGAATTTACCCTGTGTATACCTCCTCTTAGTTGCGGTATTTGCTGTATTATCTTGCACTGCCTTGTATTGCTGTAACAAACCCATTTTCTTGCTCTTGATCTGTGTATACCAATATTGTTTGCCTCTTCCACAAGAATTGTTTGTAAATAACTTTATCCCGTGTATACCGCCTTTTGATTGCTTTATTCCTGTATTATCTTGCATTGCCTCGTTTCGTTGTACTGTCTTAAACTGATGTGGAACCTTTGTAAAAGAGCCTTGGCTCAAAGGTATTTGTAATCCTAGATATAAATGAAATAAAAAAATAATTAAAAATAAATAAATAAATTCACTGACCTACGCAGCCAGTAGTGTTATGCTTGTGCAACTGTGTTAGTTTGGTTTTGACTGTTCGCACTCTCTATTCCAGAGGAATTACCACCCTGTAGGAGTACGAAGGCAAGGAACCCTCGAAGAGGGTTCCACCCCTAGAGGTGCCACGGGACGATTCCCATGGCTGAAGGTACCTCAGGAGTCCCCCAAAGAAATGTAGTATCATCCCCAAAAAGGGAGGCAACATGAAGCATATGAGCAAGCAGTAACTGTGACATAGAAGCAGTAACTGTAATGTACTAGTGGAGAAGCATAAGCAGTTTGAAAATACAATGAGATGCTCAGTTGGATAACGTATTGAATACTCAGGCTTGCGTGGCATGATACTGATGATTTGCATTGAGATTAGGGGATACCCTAAGGAGAGAGCGAACGGCAGGACATCCTCCACCTCCATCCAACAGCGGAACCTACCTAAAGAAACTAGGAGAAACAACTATGCTAAGTGTTATGACCTGAGGCAATGAAGGAGAGAAAAAAAACCCTAGAACAGACTCGGGACACCGGGGGTTGGCTGGGGAAGGAGAGGATTGAGCGTCCCGATGACTGCACTCCTCTCCTGGGGTGGGATCGAGGGAGGCATTGTTTGGCAGTGGCCCCTAGTGGAGACTGGGGGCACTGCACGAGTGGCGCGATGGAGACCCAGAAAAATGGAAACAGCTCCAGGACCGCTGGATGATGGCTGCCGCACTCCAACGCTGCCAAAGGCTCTCTAGGAAGCCACTTCTCCACCTCAGCAGCACCATGAGGCCTAACTTAGAGTGTGCTGGTGATCCCCCTGGCTGGTGTCTTTCCCCTCGGAGGAGGAGGACTCATCCAGTGAAGGGTTACACCGGGACACCTTGGGGGTTGGCTGTAATGTGAGGATGGAGGAAGGTGGCTCAACTGAAGGCAGTAGGGGTAAGTCGGGGAACTGGCAGCTTGAAGGAGTGGGGGTCACTGGAGAACATGGGGAGAAAAAGTCTCTTTTTGCGTGTGGACAGGAAGGATAAGAATTTAAAAAGCAGTTGCTCAATCTATCTAGACGTGTATGACAAAGGGGGTAAGGGAAATTAGGAAAAGGAGAAGAATGTTTTGCAGTGATAGAGGGAGGAGAGGGGAGACTTGGGGGAGTGTTTGGTATCCTTCATCTGGAAGGGTGGGGGTCACTGGTGGGCAACGAGAGCAATGGGTAGGGTGGTAGGCTGCAACAACTGCGGTGCACCAGTCTTTTTAAAAATTGCCTGGAGGGTAGGGGGATGTTTAGTGTGCAACCACATAGAGAAACTTAGAAAGGAGATTGAGGGTCTGCAGGAGGAACTAAGACAGGCAAGACAGACTGGAGGTGGGTTTAGCCCAATACTGGAGGGAAGGAGGAGGGGAGATGAGGGAGGGCAATTTGAACCAACAGTGGTGAGGAGAGGGTCAGAAGAAGGGAAGTGGAGACAAAGGGGCACAGGCCAGGAAGAATGATTGCCAGGGAAACCAGGTCAGGAGACAAAAGACAAATGGAAGGAGGAAACAGGGACTTGTGAGGGGAGGAGAAGAAGTGGCAATAGTCATGGAGTATAAAGGAGGGAACAGGTTAGTATGAAGAGAGAGAGGAAGTGGGCATTTGAGAAGGGTCTTCAGAAAATTGTTTTGCACTGCTAGAGGGGAAGAAGGAGGGGAGCGGTGATGCAATTGAAGGAGTAATTGCTAAATGCCTGGACCAAACTGGAGCGGGGGGAAGTTCTGCTGGGATAATTGCAACATGGGCAAAGGGGGGAAATAATGTGTAGGAGGAAGAAGAGAACACAGGAATGAGAGATGGAGATGGAAGGAAGCAAGCAGGGAGTAAGAGGGGTGGAATCTCAGTGCTGGGGGACTCAATACTAAGTGGAGTCAGGTGGGGTTGCAAGTGGGAGCAGCATAGTCACATTTGGGTGGAGGCCAAGCAAGGAATGACAGTGGAAAGGATGGGACTGAAATATGGCAGAAGGGGTAGGGGCAAGCCTCATTTAATTATACATCTTGGGATGAACGACCTGGCTGACAAAACAGTAGATATAGTCCAGAAGAGGTTTGAGGAACTAGGACAATTATGTGAGGAGGCAGGAAGATCAGTAACTTTTTCAGAGATACTTCCAGTGCCCAAGGCAAGCACAACAAGAAAGCTGAAAATAGAGGAATTTAACGGATGGCTAAGAACCTGGTGTCATGCTAATGGGTATGGGCTGTTGGGGGGTGGGAAGGGACCTGGGAGGACAGTAGTCTCTATGCCAAGGACAGACTTCACTTGAGTGTGGAGGGAAAGAATGTGTTGAAACAAAGGATGGAGGAGTACATAGAGGAAGTTGGGAATTTAAACTAGGAGTGGGGGGTGGCAAGTGGGCAAGAAACATGCAGAGACCACAGGTTGGGAAACCATATGAGCTTACTCCCCATAACAGTGACAAAGGACAAATGGCAAGTACTATTGGTGATGCTAGTAAAAGAGGTTAGGATGGGAGGGGGGGAAGGGTGGAAGGTGGTTACTCTTAATGCTAGGAGCCTTGGGAGAAAAACTGCAGAGCTACAGGTGCTCATGGCAGAAGGAGAGGTGGACATTGCAGCCATCACAGAAACATGGGCCACTCAATACAATGACTGGGACCTGTTTCCAAGGAAAAGGTTATTGTGTTGGGACAGGATGATTGGGAAAGGAGGGGAGGTGGCACTATGTGTGAAGGAAGGACTGAAGTGTGTAAGGGAGAAAGGGGAGGAGGGTAGTACGGAGTCACTTTGGATTCAAATCCAGGATTCCAAGAATAAGATTCACAGAATGGGAGTGGTGTACAGGTTGCCCTCTCAGATGGAGGAGTTAGACAGGGAACTAGTGGGCCAGATCAGGAGGATGTGCAAGAAGGGTAGTGTAGTGATTGTGGGGCACTTCAACATGCGAGGAGTGGACTGGAGTTCCCCACCAACCAGGAACAGAAAGTAGCAGGTACTGCTGGATGCCTTCCAGGACAGCTTCCTGCTACATATGGTCAGCAAACCAACCAGGTTAGGGAATACCCTTGACCTTGTGCTGGCAAATGGGGAGTTTGTGAGAGAACTTACAGTGGAAGAACTGCTGTCAGGGAGTGACCACCACTCAGTATGGCTCACCCTGGATATGGGCAAGGAAGGAGTGGAATCTGGCATAAGAGTGCTGGACTTCAGGAGGGATGAGTTTGGGATTGGGGGGAAGTGGTAATAGGGTACTGGGCCAGAACTCAACCTAGTATGGGCACTAACCAGAGGTGGGAGCTCATAAAGCTGGGGATAGTGGAGGCAACTAAAACCTGCCACAAGACCCAGAGCAAGAAGGCTAGGGCTAAGAAACCAGCTTGAGCAAGGAGGACATGGAAAAGGTAAGGAGGAAAAGAGCTGCCTTTAGGAGGTACAAGAAAGCAGGGAAGGGCGGATAGGGAGGAATACCTGATGGAATCAAAGGAGGTGACATGGGCAGTAAGGGGAGCCAAGGCATCTATGGAGCTCAGGCTGGCACAAGGCATTAAGAAGGGGGAGAAGGACTTCTTTAGGTACATCTGGGAGAAAAGGAGCTGTAAGGACCACATAGTGAGGATTAGAAAGGAGGGGGGCTAGGTGGAAGCATCGTACAAAAAAGCAGAACCACTAAATGATTACTTCTGCTTGGTATTTACTAAGGAGATGAGGGTGATACCCAAGGGGGGAGAAATGGCAGAAACAGGGGCGGAGGGGGTTACAGATGGAAAATCATCGAGGGCAGAGTTCGGGAGGGTTTAAAGGCACTGAGGATGGACAAGGTGACAGGCCCAGGTGGCATCCACCCCAGGGTACTGAAGGAGCTGGCAGATGTCCTTGCAGGACCTTTGGCAGACCTATTTAATGCCTCACTACACTTAGGGTGTGTACCTCAGGACTGGAGCATGGTTCATGTGGTGCCCCTCCACAAGAGTAGCCCCAAGGATGAAGCATGGAACTACAGACCGATAAGCCTCACATCCATCATGGGTAAGCTGATGGAGACTATCCTGAAGGAGAGGCTGGAGGCCCTCCTAGAGGCCAAAGGAGTACAGGACAGCAGACAGCATGGCTTCATATGTGGCAGATCCTGCCAAACCAACCTGGTAGAGTTCTATGACTGGGTAACTAGGCACTGGACAGGGGCCATGCAGTGGATGTCCTGTATCTGGACTTCACTAAAGCATTCGACTCGGTGCCGAATGGGAGGCTGGGAGGTAAGCTAGAAAGCACAGGGGCAGGTGCACAGCTAGTGAGATGGATAGGGAACTGGCTTCAGGGAAGGCAACAGAGGGTGGTGTGGGTGTGGAGCTCTCACACCTAAGGGTAGTGACAAGCAGTGTTCCACAGGGCTCAGTGTTGGGACCAGTGTTGTTTGGGATATTCATTGCAGACATATCATTGGACATCAAGAGCAAGATCAGTCTGTTTGCTGATGATACCAAGAGGGAAGCAGTAATGGATGACCTATGGGGATGGCAAAGGTTGCAGGATGGTCTGGCAAAGCTTGAAACCTGGTCAGACACCTGGCAACTGGGGTTTAATGCCAAAAAGTGCAAGGTGCTGCATTTTGGGGTGAAGAACCCAAGGAGGAGTTAGCAGCTGGGGGAGTGCAGCTAGCACAGACAGAGGAGGAGAAGGACCTGGGGGGTGCTCATTACAGGGCCAATGAACAACTCAGCACAATGTAGGAAAGCAACTGTAAAGGCCAACAAAATGCTGGGTTGCATTGCAAGGGTATATCCTTGAGTATGGAGGAGATGATTCTGCCACTGTATAGGCCATTAGTTAGACCACACCTGGAGTACTGTGTGCAGTACTGGCACCCATATCTGAAGAGGGACATTAAGTTGCTGGAGGGGATGCAGTTCAGGGTGACAAAGATGATCAAGGGGCTGAGGGACTTATCATACGAGAGGAGGCTGAGGGAGTTGAACATGTACTTGCTGGAGGAGAGGAGGGATGGGGGGACATGATTGAAACCTTTAAGTACATGAAAAGAATAAACAAGACAGGTACAGAGGAGCAGGGACCCTGGTTTTCCATTTTTACCGGTAACACCGGTAACAATCATGGAATCCTGCTTGGTGTACGGATTTTGAATTCTTGTACCGGTGCCTCACGGAAATTGCATGTCACTGCACAGAATCTCTAAGATTTCAGTATCTTTTTAAATCTTTTTTATTTTCTCTTTCTATGTCCCCTTCTCACAGCATCGGTATCCCCTAGCTTCACCCCCAGGTAATGCTCAGGAGCTCCTGTGGGTCTGCCCCTATCCTGCCTGGGTGTACCCCCAGGTGGAAGGTGGGAAGGAGGGACCTTGGTCACCCTCCACACTCCCTTAGTGTGTGTTGGGCATCCCAGTGGGTCCCTCATGGAGCCTGGTTATGAGGTCTGGGGCACCTGGGTCCCTTCTGCCAGTGGCCAATGTGGGGTGATTGTTTCTGGTTTTCTGGTCTCTGTCCCTGAGGGCACCAGCACTAGAGATCCAAGAAGGTAGGTCATATAGAAACATGCCACTGCTCCAGATCCTGGCTAGCATCCTCCCCTCCTGATCACTCTGCAGCACCATTGCACCACCACCTGTGGTCACACCGGTGGTGGTAAACAAGCAGGACCTGCAGCTCACCCTTCCCAGAGGAGAGCAGTCCACCAGGTGCTGATCCTACTCCCCTGGCCAGACCTCCAGCAGCCTGAGTTTGCTTCTGACCCTGGGTCACTGGTATTGCAAGCAGTAGTGCTACTGCAGCACCAGTGGGCTGACCCAAATTTCAGCATCTTAAAATGAATGCTGTTGTGCTTTGCATTCTTTCTGCTTTGCTGCGTATAGAAACATTAAAGGAAATCACCCACACTGCTTTGTGTAATCAGCCATTCAGTTTAACCACCCATGTTTAGTGGTTAGAGTAACAAATGGTGATTGAACTGGGTACATCCAGCAGACTTGGGTTTGAGTACCACAACCTCCACTTGCATCCAAGCAAGTCACTTAACCTCCCAAGTGCTTCTAGGTCACTCCTTAAAACAAACAGTTCTGCCTAGTGGGCCTTACCTGCTTTACAAAGAATATATATAAAAAAAATACCAGTATATGTTTACTACATCATAGAATAGTAGTCAGGGTACCATATCATTTACTTGAGTTTTACTTGGGCTGCAATGATTTTGTATAGGTAAAGATAAATATTCAGATACATTTTATAAGCTTGTTTTAGATTTTAGTAAGGTTTTTATTGTATTCTTTGCACATAAGCATCTAGGTTGTAGATTGCTAAATGCAGGATCACTGTTACCAACTAACTTATTCAAGTTTATAATCAATAGGGCTATCCAAAATCCTCAGTTGTTTGAATGAAAACTAGTCTAAATGAAAGCAAGTTCACAAAGAAGAAACTGCCTTACTACTTATGAAAAGACTTCACAGTTAGCACCCCATTTAGGTGAATTGGATCATTTGCACATTTTCTTCCACCTGCTGGTTCTGTCTCTGTGACAACAAAATGTTTTCTGATGGACTGCTTCAACAAAAAACAAATATTAAGTATTTAAGAGTACTTATGTTTGGCCAGTGGATTTTGAAAGCACATTCAATGACATACAGAAGGTAAGGCCCCAGGGACTGTATGATTCTGGTGGGCAGAGTAGTGCTCAATTCACATCTGAACAAAGACATGAAAACTGGGAGACATCCTTTTAATGGACACCAAGTAGAAAAAAAAAAGCAACCACATGTCTGGGAGATGCATGAATCCATTTGAAGGTCCTCCACTAACAACTTGTTGATTTTTTTTAGGTGAAAACACTTTATTTCAAAGAAGCAAATTCAAGCATTTTTTTTTTTGCTCCTCCTACCCCCTAGCCATCCACTCCTTCAGGTCTGCCAAGGCCCCCTACCACCGCTGCCGAGTCCCGAACACTATCCACTGACCCTTACTGCTGTGCTGCCAGGTAACCCAAAGTAACCCTTCACTGAGTGGGCCCCTACCCCTGTGGGAGGCTACCACCACTACCAGGGGAGGAAAATTGTCCCAAAGAGCTTCCTGTGTATCCTGGGCATGTCGGGGATCCGAACAGACACATGTCTGGGGCTTCTGGTGTATGGCAGGACCAGCAGCAATCCTTCGGTTGGCCAGCAGGTGTTTTCCCATTTTCTTGGGAGCTTGACAGGCTACATGATGTCAAGGCACAAGCCGACATCCGTCACACTCCTCTCGCAATGAGGACTGACGTGTTGTCATGCCTCCGGCCTCCACCATGGGCCAGCAAATGCTGAGCCATGAACCCACCCTCCCTCTCAGGAGATGGGGAGTGGTTGTAGGACACTCAAGCCTTCACCCACCAGCTGTCCCTCCAACACCCAAGTCTGTTCCCTAACCCTGGTCAGTGGTGTCACAGGCAGATATCCAATTCAGGCAGTTAAATTATAGATAGGAAAAAACCAAGGTAGTCCACCTTAGTGGTGATGGTTCAGATTAATTCACGTCTGAATTCTAACAAGCAAAAAGATCAAGTCATTTGTAACTTGTGCATGTGGGGTGTGAGTGTTGAAAGGGGATCATAGTGCTGTCACTACTGCCATCACCCCAGAGGGATGTGTACTACATTGTTGCTACTGCCATCACACTGAAGGGGTGGGGGAGGTAGTGCTTCTGGCATCACCACTGGTGGATGGGGAATGTAGGCCTGCTGCCGTCCCACCTGAGGGATGGGGGCCATAGTGCTGATACTGCCATCACACTTGAGGAATGATGACCGTAGTACTGCTGCCATCACACCTAAGGGATGGGGGCCATAGTGCTGCTGTTTCTGTCACACTAGAGGGATGGGGACTGTAGTGCTGCTTCCATCACACCTTAAGGATGGGGCTGTAGTGTTGCTCCTGCCACCACATCTTGTACCTAAAATAACTTTAAATTGGTACAAGGATGGAAGGATGTGTAATAGTGGAGGTCAAAATTGCTAAAATGCATGTTATCAGAGTTAAAAATTGTTAAATAAAGCACACAAAACCAAGCACCGGTAAAACCGGATTTTAGCTTAGCAGACACCGGTGACAATACCATTTTTTACAATGTGCAATACGGAATATGCCCTTTCTCAATCCCGGTAAACCAGTGTCCCTGCAGAGGAGCTGTTCAAAGTAAGGGAGGAGGGAGGGACACCAGGGGACATCATATGAAACTGGAGAGAGGAAGGTTCAGGAAGGATATAAGGAGACACTTTTTTTTTTTAACTAAGAGAGACACACTAAGCTGAAAGCTTGTTTACAGGTGTGACCTGCGAGCACAAGGAAGTTAAGTGACTTGCTCAGGGTCACACAGTATGCAAGTAGGGGCTGTGGGATTAAAACCCAGGTCTGTGGATCTGCAGCCCAGAGCCTTAACCCACTGCGCTATACTGCCTCCTTTTTACAGAGAGGGTGGTAGCTGGGTGAAATGCATTACCTGCAGAAGTGGTCTCTAGTAGAACAGTGGACTGCTTCAAAAGGGGATGGGACAGGACAAGGAGGAGGGTCAATGGAGGGGAAGGGTGGAAGAGAGGCAGCTGCAGAATAAGGGATGCTAGCTGCACATTTGAGGAGACTTAATAGACCTCTAGGCCTTTATCTGCTGGCAAATTTTGTATGTTCGTATTCCATAATTGCGCATCCACACCATGTTCCAAAGTTGTGTTTTAATGCCACATTCTAAAACTGTCAAAATCACTTTCCAAAATTGTGTCATTGCCACATTGTGAAACTGTGCATCATCACCACATTCTGAAACTGTGTACCAATGCCACATTCCAAAACTGTGCATCACCGCCACATTCTGAAACTGAGTGTCACCACCAAATTCTGAAATGGAGCATCACCACTGCATTCCAAAACTGTGCATGACCACCGCATTCTGAAACTGTGCATCACTGCTACATTCCAAAATCCACATCACTGCCACATTCTGAAATCGTGCATCACTGCCACATTCCAAAGTCGTGAATCACCACCACATTTTGAAGTCATGTGTCACCACCACATCACTGCCACATTCCAAAATCATGTGTCACCGCCACATTCTGAAGTCATGCATCACCGCCACATTCTGATGTTGTGCGTCAGCACCACATTCCGAAGTAGTGTGTCCCTGCCACATTCTGAAGTAGTGCATCAGTGTCACATTCCAAAGTCATGCATCAGAGCCGCGTTCTGAAGTCCTGCATCAGTGCTACATTGTGAAGTCGTGCGTCAGCGCCACATTCCGAAGTCGTGTGTTAGTGCCACATTCCAAAGTCACGTATCAGCACCACATTCCAAAGTCACGCATTAGTGCCACATTCCGAAGTATTCCGAAGTCATATGTCACAGCCACATTCCAAAATATTCCAGAGTTGCATGGTGCTACCACATTCTGGAGTCATGTGGCACTGATACATTCTGAAACTACATTACTGTGCATCACCACCTCACTCCAAAACTGCACATCACTGGCACATTCTTAAACTGTGCACCATCGCCACATTCCAAAACTGCACTTCAGCATCACCACCACATTCCAAAATTTCACGTCAGCCACATTCTGAAACTGCACGTCAGCCACACTCTGAAACTGTGAGTCCACCACATTCTGAAACTGCGCATCAGCTACATTTTTAATTTTTATTTTTTTAATTTATTTAAAGATTCAGAAATAACCTTTGAGAACAGGCTCTTATTAAAAGATTCCATGTCAAGATAATGAGTAACAAAGACACATTACAGATTACATTACATTACAGCACAGGCATAGGATAAGAGACAATGGACATTAAGAATACATCATTACAATATTGTTACAAGTACTTGAATCATTACAGCATCATCACTGAGCCAGCATTGGATAACAATAGTGAACTTAGGAGAGAAGGAGGTGTATAAGACTTAGGAGTAAGAAAAGCGAAGGGCAGTGGAGTCTACCCTGGGGTGGGGAAGATGGATAGGCAGCCTCTGAAGGAGACTTTGTTGACATCAAACGAAGGTTGGGGCAGGGTCGATATGGGGGATGAAACACTGACTGGGTGGTGGGGGGAGGAAAAGGGCTGGAAGACCATGAGTGCATGTCACCATCTCATTCTGAAATTTGTGTCACCACCACATTCCAAAACTAATTGCCACCGACACATTCTGAAATTGTGTATCACTGCCACATTTTGAAACTGCATGTCTTTCCTACATTCTAAAATTGTACCTGCCTGCCACATTCTGAAATTGTGTGTAAATGTCCATGCTCCAGTATTGCTTGTCATTATCACATTCTGAAAATGTGCATTCCCACCCAATTCTGAAACTGCACATCCCCACCACAATCTGAAGATGAGTGTCACTGCCACATTCAGAAACTGCACGGTCAAGTTACATTCTAAAATTATGCATCCCTGCCTCATTCTGAAATTCCATGTGGCTACCAGATTCTGAAACTGTGTCACTGGCGCTTTCTGAGATTTGTCCATGCCACATTCCTCAATTGAATGTTGCCACCATAAGCTGAAATCAAGCACACCAACTACATTTTGAAATTTTGCATCACTACACCACATGCCAAATTAATCCATCCAAGACACACTATGAAATTACATATCCCTACCACCTTCCACAACTATGTGTCTCCCCAATTTCAAAATTGTGTTTCTCTGCCACATTCAAAAACTACAGTATATGACACCACCACCTTAAGAATTTTAGCATCCCTGCCACTTTCCAAAATTGTGTGTCCCACCCACTTGCTGAGATTGTGTCATTGCTGCATTCCACAGTTACAGTTTGGTGACATTTTAAAATCTCATCCCTGCACTGTTATAAAAATTGCACATATTTTTGTCATTCTAAAGCCATGTTTGCCACTGTATTCCAACCCCCTGTCACATTCTTAAGTACTGTACCTTGCATATACACATTTTTATGGAAATGCATGCCCTGGCACACCCATTGTCAGCTTTCCTTTTCCAGATGTTTAGTACAACTGCAGTTTTACATAATGTGGGAGAAATAAGAGATATACAATGGTGAGCTGTCAGATAAATGATTTATCTACGCAAGTGCTGTTTGACCTCGGTTAATATTTTGCATTAGATCCACCATTATAAGTGGGATTTGTATCATAAGGAAATGGAAGAAAAACATAGAATGAGTATTCACAGCCCCGTTAAGATTGCAGAATGTGGAAAGATACAGGATCTAATGAGTGAAATCAATCCATGGGGAAGATACAATATCTGTGATATAGTGGGATGTTCTATAGAATGGAATTGTTTTAAGATTTGCAGAGCTAAAACAGGTATGCAACCTTCCAGACACAAAAAATGTTAACTATCTTAGAATTAGGGCAGGTCTTGTTGGGCAGATGAAAATGTATTTATGTATCCCTAAATTAACAACCTTACATGCTTGGATATCTAATAAAGATCAAATTAACAAACTAATCTCTAAAATCTATAAAAACTTATGTTTAGTGCAACAGTTGCAACAATCAAAACCGAGACAAAACTGAGAAAAAGAATTTCAATATGAGGTACCAGAAACTAGATGGTTAAAAGCTATTAAAATGATTAAGCCTACTATCAACAATAGGCTTAATCAAATCCAATTTAATATAATACATAAAATCTGCTACACACCCCATCTGCTCAGCAAGATAAGTCCTACAATCCCATTTGTCTGTAATAGATGTAAAATACAGAGGGGAACATTGAAACGTGTGATAGCCACATGTAAAAAAATAGAGCCCCTGTGGAAGAGAGTGTTTAATATACTAAATAAAATTCTTGGTATTGATTTAAAATTTGTGCCCAAATTGTGCTTATTGGGAACTACGCAATATCACAAATTACCATCAGGACATCTAAGGAAGATATTAAATATGGGATTAATAAATGTAAGAAGATGCATAGCTATATTATGGAAAAATGAGGATTCACCAGAATATATATACTGTGGAGAAATCTATTTGTAGATTGTATCGACTTTGAGAGACACTATTGTATGGTTAAGTTAATCTTGGGTAAATTTAATGTATCCTGCGCGCCAGTTTTAAACCTGATTAAATCACTACAGGTTTATATTTTTTTTTTGTGGGGGTAGCCAAGATAAGGGAAGAAGAATAGATAGATAGTATGTAGGCTTAGAGGGAGGGGGTAGGCACATAAAACCCTGGGTACAGTAAGGATGTAATACAGCTTAATGGAAAGCTCAAAAGGGGGTGAGAGAGATCCATTATTGACCAATTTATTTTGGATAAATTGTATTCTGAACCCATGAAAAATAAGAGGAATTCAACTCATGGCTGAGGAGATGGTGTGAGGCAAATGGGTATGGACTGGTGGGAGAGTGAGGAAGGACATAGGAGCAAAAGGACCTACAGTATATGAACAAAACAGGCTGTATCAAAGTAAGGAGGGCATGAGGATCCTGAAAGACAACCTGGATACCAACTGCACAGGAGGGACAGAGAAAAGGGGAGGTGGAGTGGAGTTGTACATAAGGGAAGAGATAATGTGCCCCAGGGAAGGGGGGGGGGCCGGCTCAGAAGATACCTTATGTGTCATGCTCCAGAACACAACTGGGAGAAGGATTAATTTGGAGGTGGTACACAGACCACCCCCACAAGGCACAGAGTTGGACAGGGGGCTGGGGGACCAGATCAGTGGGGTTGGAGGGTGAGGGAACACTGTAATGATAGGAGACTTCAATCTACCAGGAGTAGACTGGAGCACCCCGGCTACCTGCTGTAGCAGACAACAGGTCCTCCTGATGCTATCCAGGAGTGTTTCCTGACACAGGGAGTCACAGAGCCAGCAAGGGAAGAGGCCATATAAGACCTAGTGTTATCGGAGGGGGAACATGTCCAAGAAGTAGAAGTGAGGGATCCCCTTGCAGCCAGTGACCACAGCATGGTGTGATTTTACTTCAGCATGGGGAAAGATGCAGCCAAGACCAAAATAAGAGCGGTGGACTTCAAGAAGCCAGACTTCACTAGAATGGGTAACATAAATAGGAGGCAGTGTAGCACAGTGATTTAAGGCTCTGAGCTGCAAACTTGGAGACCAGGGTTTGAATCCCATAGCTCCCACTTGCATACTGTGTGACCCTGAGCAAGTCACTTAACTCCCTTGTGCTCCCAGGTCACACCTGTAAACAAGTTTCAGCTTAGTGTTTCAGCTCCTTGCTAAAAATAAATAAATAATAGAGAAGCACCTGGCAAAGCTCTGACAAGAGATGGATGTGGATCAGAATTAGTCCGTCATTAAGAAGGGGTTAATCAAGGCCACTGACACTTGTACAAAGGCTTGTAAAAAGAACTTCGGGACCAAGAGACCTAGCTGGGATAGCAGGCAGCTGGCAGAGAAAATGAATGAAAAGTTGTCTGCCTTCATGAGGTATAAGCATACTTTGAGCAAGGAGGACAGAGAGGTTTACACATAGAAAAACTGAGGGGCGGGGAAAAAGGTCCTGGCAGCCAAGGCTGCAGAAGAACTAAAACTAGTGCAGGGGATTAAGGAAGGGGAAAAGAACTTTTTCTGGTACATTAGGGAGAAAAGCAGCAGAAGAGACAGAACTGTTAGGATAAAGAGGGAATGAGAATAGCAGAAAATGAGGAAGATCAGGCAGAGGCACTAAATGAGTACTTTTGCTTGGTCTTCACTAGGCAAGTGGCTGGGCCTACGCCACAGGGGAGGACTGCGGGGAGCCTTGGGGGTGAGTATGAATATGATGGGGAGATTGGGGTGACAGGGTCTTAAGCGGACAAAGGGAACTGTGGGTGAACAAGGCACCTGGCCCAGATGGAGAACACCCTAGGGTTCTGAGGGAGCTGACAGAGGTACTAGTTGCCCTCTTTAACACCTTGATGGAGAAGAGTGCAGACCACAGGACTGGAAGACAGCACATGTGGTACCACTCCACAAGAGTGTTCCCTGGGATGAGCCGGGTAACTACAGGCCGGTCAACCTAACCTCCATAGTGGGTAAGTTAATGGAGACCATTCTAAAGGAAAGGCTGGTGTTTTTCCTTCAAGTAAATGGTCTCCAGGAAGACAGGCAGCATGGGTTTGTCAAGGGGAGATCTTGTCAAACTAACATGATGAACTTTTTGGACTGGGTTACAAGGTCGTTGGACAGATAGTAGGCAGTGGACGTCCTATATCTGGATTTCAGCAAGGCACTCCTATGCTCTTCTGGAGGAGCGAGGGAGTCACGCAAGGGAACCCAAGGCTGCAACCAGGGGGAAGGTGACGGTCCTTCTGGAGGGAGACAGCATGGCAGGTGAAAGAGGACCCCAAGAGAAGAAGAAGTTACTCTTGTTAGGGGACTCAATTAGCCGGGGAATGGATCTGGACAGAGGTAGCAGGGAGGAAAATGAGGTCAAGGGCCTTCCAGGCGGCACAGCTTGCAAGGAAGGGAGTGGATCCAGAGGATCGCTGAAGTGGTGGCAAGGAGAGGGTGGCTGGAGGTCATTGTCCACCTAGGAACAAATGACCTATCCCAGGACAGGGCAAGCTTGGTGCAGGAGCAGGAGGACTTCAGAGTGTTGAGAGGGAGCCTGAGGCAGGTAGCAAGCTCTGTGACATTTTCAGAGGTGCTGCCAGTCCATGGCAGTGGGGGACAGGAATTTCTGCATCAGAAGCTTCAACACATGGTTGAAGGGCTGGTGCAAGTGAAAAGGGGTATGGCTTCATTGGGGACCCACGTGGAATGATGTGGCCCTGTACAGGGGTGATGGACTGCATCCGACCGGCCCGAGAAGGGGAAAGCAGTCCTCAATGTGTGTTTAAATGCTTCATTGATGAGCGTTTAAACTAGCCAAAGGTGTGGGGGCCAATGGGAGCAGGAAAACTCAAGCAGCCCACCCCCACAAGGCAGAGAAACCAGAACTGAGGAGCAGGAAGATGAGTGGATGACAAGGACACCTGAACCAGGCATAAAGGGAAAAGCAGAGGAATCAAAGCAGCATAAGAAAGAAAATGGAGAGGGGGGAAGAAGCAGGTGATCATAAACAGGAGTAGGGGGAGGCTAGATAGTAACATGGAAGGCCATGGTTACAAATGCCTGCAGCCTGGGAAATAAAATCCCAGACCTGGAGGCCTTTCTAGTAGAGGTGGACCTGGACATAGCGGCAATAACAAAGACTTGGTATACTGCTAATCATGGATGGAAATAAAAGCACGGGGTTATGCTTTGCCAGGGAGGGATGGGGGAAGTGTGTGTGGGTGGCCCTGCATGCCAGAGAAGGTATAAAGGCAACTGAGGTACAGGATAGACGGGGGAGGCCGAAGCACTGTGGATCACCCTTGAATCTGGTAATGGCACAGCAATCTGCATGGGGTGAACTACAGGCCTCCAGCACAGGGGGAGGAGGTGGATAGGGAGCTAATGAATAAAATACATGAGATGGCAACAAAAGGGAAGTTGTGCTGCTGGGCGATTTCAATATGCCAAATGTGGATTGGACGACTCCAGCAGCTGCATCAACCAGAAGCCGAGACATCCTAGATTCCCTACAGGAGTCAGGTCTCAGGCAGTAGTGCTTGATCCCACCAGAGGCAGGGTGATTCTGGACCTAGTACTAACCAATGGTGACAGAATTACAGAAATCTGGGTAAAAGGTCAACTGGGGTCCAGCAACCACCACATATTTTGATTTAACATGGGGACAGGGACATAGTCAAGTCACACAAAGGCAAGGGTCTTAGATTTCATAAGGGTGGCCTTTTCTTAGATGGAGAGATGTATCAAAGAAGCCCTGGCAAGGAGGAAGGTAGGATGGGAGGTTGAGGAGCAGTGGAAACAGCTAAAAGGAGCCATAAAAGAGGTAATGAACCAATGCATCAGGTTGGTTAACAAGGCAAGAGAAGGAAGAAACCACTATGGTTCTAGAAAGATGTAACAGACAAAGCAAGGGTCAAAAGGGTGGGTTTCAGGAAATATAAGGAGACCCAAAAGGAGGAAGACAGGGAGGTGTACCTAAAGTGTCTAAGGGAAGTGGGAACGGTTGTTAGAAGCGCAAAGGCATGGACTGAGGAAAGATTAGCGCAGATGGTGAAGAAAGGAGACATGACCTTCTATAGGTACATCAGTGAAAGAAGGAAAGTCAGGGGAGGGGGGATTGTAGGGCTCAGAGGGGAAGAAGGGTAGTGTAAGGACGGAGACCTGAAAAAGGTGAAAATACCAAATTAATACTTCTGTTCAGTATTCACTGAAGTGGAGCAGGGTCAGGGACCACATTTGGGCAACAGATACAAAGGATGGGGGTAAGTTGAACACCAGCCCATTTACTGTGAAGAGAGTCCTGGAGGAGCTCACAAAAGTGAAGGTGGACAAAGCAATGGGGCCAGATGGCATACACCCGAGGATGTTAAGGAAGCTGCAGAGGGAGCTAGCAGTGCCTCTGGCAGCCATATTCACTGAGTCCCTCAACACGGGAGTGGTTCCATAGGACTGGAGTACGGCACATGTAGTCTCTCTTCATAAAAGTAGTAGCAGGGAGGAGGCAGGGAATTTTAGTCCAGTCAACCTCACCTCAGTAGTGGGTAAGATCACGGAGGCACTGCTTAAAGAAAGAACAGTGGAACACTTGGAATCCAACAATGCCCAAGATTCAATGCAACATGGATTCACAGCCGGAAGGTCATGTGACACCTGATGTCTAACAAATCTGATAGATTTGTTTGACTGAGTTATGAAGGAGGTAAATCGTGGGGAGCGGTGGCCATCCCCTACCTCGATTTCAACAAGGTCTTCGAAATTGTCCCACATAAAAGGCTTGTTAGCAAGATAGGTAGTCTGGGCATGGGTCACAAGGTGGTAAACTGAGTTAGAAACTAGTTAACAGACAGGAGGCAGAGGGTGGTGGTAAATGGGATTCAGTCTGGGGAGAGGGGGTGACCATTGGCGTGCCTCAGGGATCAGTCCTTGGGCCATTCCTGTTTACTGTCTTCATCAGTGACATAGTGGAAGGGCTGGAGGGAAAGGTCTACTTGTCTACAGATAACACCAAGATCTGCAACAGGGCTGATACTCCAGATGGGGTGGAGAAAATGAGGAGGGACCTGAGGAAGCTTGAAGAGTACTCCGAGGTGTGGCAGCTGAGGTTCAATTCAAAGAAGTACAAAATAATGCACCTGGGAGAAGGGAACCCTGGAAAGAACTACAGGAATGGGGGGGAGGGTAGTTGCTGATGGTCACCAAGGAAGAAAGGGACTTGGGGGTTTTCATTTCAGACAACCTAAAGATGTCTAAGCACAGTACAAAGACTGTAGGGAGGGCCAGTGGCATGCTGGGGTACATAGGCAGAGGTATCACTAGCAGAAGGAGGGAGGTTTTGATTCCATTGTATAAATCACTAGTGAGGCCTCATCTAGAGCACTGTGTACAATTCTGCATGCCGCATCTTCAAAAGGACATTGACAGGGCAGAGGTGGTCCAGAGAATGGCGACAAAGATGGTACAGGGCTTGCACCAGAAAACATATGAGGAGAGATTTAAGGACCTCAATATGTACTCGCTGGAGGAGAAGAGGGAGCGGGCAGACATGGCAGAAACATTCAAGTACCATAAAGGCATAAACTATGTGCAGGAGGGTAGCATCTTCCAAAATAGGAGGAGTACAAGAACGAGTGGGCATCATATGAAATTGGAAAGTGGAAGGGGAAGCGGAAATGTGAGAAAGTTTTCCTTCATGGAAAGGGTGGCAGACACATGGAATAGACTGCCAGAGGAGGTGGTGGGAGTGAGCACAGTGGAGGGATTTAAACATGCGTGGGACAGGCATAAGGGAACACTAGAAGTAGGAAGGAGAGGAGAAAGACTTTGATCAAGTACAGTCAGAGGCCTCAAAAAAGGGTAGAACTTACAGACAGACAGGATGGGCCTAGCAGTTCTTTTCCGCCTACAATTTCTATGTTTATATGTTTAATTCAATGCAGTGCCACATGACAGGCTGATCAGCAAGCTGAGGGACCTGGGAATTGGGAACAAATGGCTTAGGTGGGTCAAGAGCTGGCTGCAGGACAGGAACCAGAGAGTGGTGGTGGTGGTGGGGGGGTGGAATAATCCAAACCTAGACCTGTAACCAGCAGGGTCCCAAGGGGCTCAGTACTCAGACCTGTGCTGATCAACATCTTTATTGGTGACATTGCAGAGGGGGTCAAGAGTAAGATCTGCCTTTTTGCAAATTATGCTATGTTCCGTGGGAGGGTGGACACAGTGGAGGGGAAACAGGATATAAGGGAGGATCTGGTTAGGCTGGAGAAGTGGTCGGGCATCTGGCAGTTGGGCTTCAATGCTAAGAAGTGCAAGGTCATGCACCTGGGAGCCAGGAACCCAGAGGCCAGCTAATGGGAGTACAGGTGACAGTCTAAGACGAGGAAAAAAACCATGGATTATTGGTCAGGGGTGACATCAAACACTCTGGCAGTGCTGTAAGGCAACAGCCAAAGCAAATAAAATGCTGGGCTGCATTGCCAAAGGAATCACCTCTAGGAGGGAGGAAGTTATTCTGCCACTGTACAGGTCACTGGTGAGAAAACACTTGGAATACTGTGCTCAGTGCTGGTGCCCTTATCTGAAGAAGGATATCCAACTGCTGGATGGGGTCCAATGGAGGGCAACCAAAATGATCCAGTGCATGGGGTACAGAACATAAGACGAGTGGCTGAGGGAGCTCACATGTACTCCTTGGAGGACATAAGGGAAAGTGGAGACATGACAGAAACATTCAAGTACCTTAAGTGCATAAGCATGGTTGGATCAGAGGGCATCTACAATTTAAGAAAGGAGGGTACAAAAAGGGGGCATAGCCTGAAACTGGTGGGTGGTAGATTTAAGAGGGAAATGAGGAGGCATTTCTTCACTGAAAGGGTGGTGTCAGAGTGGAACAAGATTCTGGAAGAGGTAGTTGCAGCAAATATGCTGCCCAGTTCCAAGAGGGGGATGGGGCAGGGTGAAAAAGAAAATTAGAATGGGAGGAATCAGTACTGGGAAGTGGAAAGGGGAGCGAAATGGGGTGGAGGTGGATGACTACGAGAGGAGTGGAGGAGGGGGGCAGCTCCAGGGAACTAATCTGAGCTGCACACTCAAGCAGACTTGATAGACCATCCATTATGGGTTGTTTCTGCTGGCAGTTTCGTATATTCATATGTAAAAACACCTTAACACCACTGAGATGGCCTGTCATTGTGCAAGACAATATTCCTGGTCCACGAAAGTCAAATTGGGCTCATAGATATACTGTATATATATATATATATATATATATATATATAGAATGTATTCATGGTCAGATTGATAATGCATCATAGACTTCATGCATTCAGCTCTGCAACTTAAAAGTAAACAAAAAAACTAGACAGGATATAGGTTAGGCTGATATAACCACCCACAAGGGGCAAACAGAGGCCTAGTGCTGCAAGTGGAGCCCGTTCAGCCCCTGGAAGGATGATTATCTAGCTTACCCCCACCCTGTAGTGTCTTATTGTGTTTACAAATTGAATAACATGAGAAACATTAACAAATTATATTGCATACATCTTAAATTAAAGCAGGTATCTACTTTTATTAAAAGTAACCAGTAAAAAGTAATTTCTCCCCACCTGTCACTCATCTGTCTTTCCACACATTTAATAGGGGGAATGTTTGCTTATTAGAGATAAGAAATTGAACATCTACAGAATTCCTCTCTTTCAGTTCACCTGCTCACATACGACAGAAGACCTTGGGGCTCAATTCTCAAAGGGCCCTTATAAACTGATGCAAGCTACGGCAAAAGGCAGCTTGTGTGAAGGCCCAGTGCACCCGGGACCCAGCTCCTGATTCAGTAACAGGCAGGGTCCCGTGGCAAAGTCCTTAGGCCTGTGGCATCCCAGGTTGTGTGCCACTCAGATGGCGCACCAGGAGGGCAATGCGCAAGCTATAAGGCAGCTGTATGCCACTCCAGCACGGCACTGGTGGCTAGCGCCCCACCACCCAGTGCTGATTCGCCCATGTGAGAACATGGGACACCCATTGTACAATGTGGGCTTAGCAGTTTCTCCCAAATTCCAGATATCCAAATAATGATATATAATGCAAACCCCACTTCCCAGTTGGTGTAGCAGTCTCTCCCCAATCCCAGATGTCCCCATAATGATATTTATTTATTTATTTATTTAATTTATTTAAGTGTTTTACCAGGAAGGCACACTGAGCAGAATGGAGATAAAAATATATAAACAAATATGCAGTCAGGATGAGATACAAGGAAAAGAACAATTAGGTTCAGTACATGAGTAAAAATACAAGGATATAGAGACAACAATAGGCAAGATATGTCAAAAATCTAATTGTGCATCAAGACAGCAGGAACTTAGCAGAGTCGGCACACTATCAGCATGGTTATTTGCCACAGGCACAGGTGGGGGAGAAATGCGCTTTGATGAGGGGGTTGAGTCACTGAGTTGGGGCTGTGAGCTGGATGGCAGCAGGGAAAGAGATCCACCGTTTAGGCATGCGGTGTCTGAAGGCAGCCTGGCTGGCAGAGGAGGACATATGCGATACAGCCAGGAGATGGGTGTTGAAGTTTCTGTAGGGGTAAGCTGGAGGGGGCTGGACAGTGAGGGCAGAGGCGAGATAGGGTAGCAAGGACTGGGACCAGAACATGACCGTGAGACTCATGCAGTGGGACAGCCTATGATCCTGGAGTGAGGGGAGGTTGAGAGTCCAGTAGAGTGTGCAGTGGTGTGTGGAGGGAGAGCAGTTAAGTGCAAAATGGCAGAAAGAGTGAAAGAGCGTGTCTACTCTGGCTAAAGTGGACTTAGGAGTGGCACTGTAGACTACATCCCCATATTCGAAGATAGGAAGAATAATTTTCTGTACAAGTGCAGGGCGGGCTGGCAGCGGGATGCAACCACGATTGAGGAATAGGGCACCCAACCTGGGGTGGAGCTTTTTGTGGATGGCATTGACATGTACAGAAAAGTCGAGGAGCTGGTTGAGCCAGACCCCAAGGTATCTAAAGGAGGAGCAAGCCTCCAGAGTAGTGCCATCCAGGGCGTGGAAGGAGAGAGTGAAGGGGAGCCAAGAGAGTCTCTGCCTTCTGCCGAAGGTCATTGAGACCGTCTTCTTGGCATTGAGAAAAAGCTGATTTGCACAAAACCAGAGCTGAACATCACTGAAGTCCTGCTGTAGCCTGATGTCACATCAGCGGTAGAGAGGCCTGTTTAATGCTAACTCCCTTTCTCCAGTGGTCTAGCATAGAAACAGAATCATAGACCTTGATGGCAGATAAGGACCACTTGGCCCACCCAGTCTGCCCATTTCCCTACCTATCGGATAAGTTGCAGATCCTAGTTAACCAACAGCCTACTTCATCCGACCTCTCACTATAATTGCCTTATATCTGTCCCATGCATTCTTGGAGTCCCCACTGTGTTTTACCCAACAGCCTCCTCAGGATGACCATTTCATGTGTCCACCACCCTCTCTGTATAAAAAAATACTTCCTCACATTGCCTCTGAGACACTCCCTTCTATCTTTAAACCGTGCACCCCTTGTTCTTGCATAGCTCTTTTTCTGAAAGATGCTACACCCTTGGACGTTGTGATTCCCTTGAGGCACTTGAAAGTTTCTATCATGTTCCCCCAATCCCTCCTTTCCTTGAGGGTATACATACTAAGCTTCATTAGTCTCTCTTTGTATGGTTTCTGGTGCAGACCCTGCACCATTTTAGTTGCCCTCCTCTGGACTGCCTCCATCCTGTCTATGTCTTTGCAGAGATGGGGTCTCCAGAACTGCATGCAGTACTGCAGATGGGGTCCCTCCCCGATCACCGATGTCCCTATAATAATAATAATGCATGTAAACCCCTGTCCCAGGTGGTCTAGCGATCTCCACTCCCCCACCCCAGCAGGTAGTGTCCACCACCTGCTGCCCCCCAATCCTACACCCGAGCCAACAACTGGCATAGCCCTCCTCTCACCACCACGGCCAGCTGCCGACTGACCTGTCAGTGAGTATGTACTGTATAATACAATACATGCTCATTGATTGACAGCTAGTTTACTTCATTACAGGGACATAGGTAATCGGGGAGGGACTGCTACACCAGAGGGGAAGAGGGGTTTGAATTAAATATCATTATGGGGATTGGAGAGGGATCGTAGACTAGCAGGAAGGGGATTTCTGCATTAATTATCATTACGGGGACATCAGAGATTTTTATTACTTAATATTACGGGTGACATCGGGGCTGGGGAGGGAGGACTGCTACACAATGCCACAAATAGGGCAACTCTTCCAGGAGAGAATGTTTTAAGTTCCCTTAGATCTCTAAGGGTACTTAGAAGTTCTCCCTCTGGGAGAGATCTGAGAATTCCATTTTTTGGGATGTGGCAGCTTGCATCCACCACATGTTTCCTAGAGCCATATCAGAGCCTATTTTTGGGTGCACAGGTGGCACAAGCCCCGTTTGGAGCAGGCAGCCTGCAGTTGATGCAGGCTGCCATGGAGAATCACTCCCAGCATATTCTTTGGCACAGTGGGCACTTTGTGCCATTCTTTGTGGTGCAAGCCCCTTGCACTGTGTCGCAACTTTGTGAATTGATCCCCTTATATGCCATGCTCTGAATTTTATTTTATGTATGGCTGAGTAAGCAGCAGAGATTGTCCTAGCAATCTGGTAAGCATAAAAAGGGTGTTTTTCATCATCACAAAAGAAATACAAAGAACTAAAACTTAGGCACCAGCAGGCTTAGCTTATAAGTGCCTTTTGTGGCCATGTGTGTTCTTTTCTGTGTTTGGTAAAGTTTAAGGTTACATTCACTCTAAGTGATTTGGCTGTATGATGTCATCGCCAATGTAAATGACAGGTGTCTTCAGGTCTTGGTGTTTGGTTTCAGACCTACACAAGCCTAGGTTCAATCTCCGTTACCAAGACTTTCAGTAGGGCTTGAAGCAGGGTTTCAGACCATGGACCTGTTGGTTCTATATTGCAGTCAACTTAAACTAAATTTCCAACAGCCAAGGGGGTGGTGGAAATAAGCTGTGTGAAGCAAACAGACCCCCAAAAAAAATGATACAGATGGCAGAGAGGACCCTAATGTTGAGAAATTACCAGAGGTAACTAAAACCAAAATAGGTAAAAATGCAGAGAAATGGCAGAATGGGAGTAAGGACAAGAGGGATATGGAGGAAAAACATGGTGATAGGAGGGGAGTTATAAGGAGAGGAGGCAGCAAAAATTGGAAGGCCAATATGCACAAGTGCCTGCAGTCTATGAAAACAAAATCTCAGATCTAGTGGCCCTGATGGCTAAGGCAGACCTGGACATTTTCATTGTTACTGAGACATGGTTCAATCAATCAATCTGTCAACCAATCAATCAATCAAAATTTATTTGTAAGCGCAATTTCAACAGATCAAAGCACCTTACATACTAAAATAAGTTAAAATATACACACAGATCCATCAATAAAAAAAAAATAAAAACACTTTCATAAATATCACGGTCACTGTTAACCAGATAGCAGTACAACTAGGCTTGACCCACATCCAGAAATTCCTGGCTGAATAAATGTATTTTTAATTCAGATATAAAACTGTCAGCGGTCTGGCATTCTCTAATCCAACAAAGTAGAGCATTCCATAGGGTCAGGGTCGCAAAAGCAAAATTGTGTGCCACTGAAGTCTTTAGCCAGACCCTGGGAATCTCTAGCAATCCCTCGCTGACAGAACGGAGTGGGCAGATGGGGCACTAGGGGTGAAGATTTTGCAAGTAGTCAGGTCCTTGTCCATGAAGGGTTTTATAAATCAGAAGCCTGACCTTGAAAAGTAATTCGCCAATGTACCGACAGCCAGTGCAGGTCACAGAGCACAGGCATGATATGGCAAGATCTTAATATGCCAGTCAACAACCTGGCTGCAGCATTCTGCACTAACTGCAATCAGCGAATATCAACCCCCGGTTGCCCTATGCAGAGGGTGTTGATGTAATCAAGGTACGAGGTTACAAAGGCATGAACCAGAGTTGACATGTCACCAAACAGAACCAGGTGCTTAATCCGAGCAATGTTCCTCAGATTGTAAAACAAAGTATTTATAACTGCAGGCACCTGAAATTTAATGTTACGCCGCTGTCGCTGCCCAGATTTTGCGCCTGGTTTGAGGTAAGCAGCTGATCACCTCCGAGCCAAAGCCCCGATGGTTGACCCACTTGCAACCCCATGCCTTGGTGACCTGGCTCTACTACCAACACTTCAGTCTTGTCAGAGTTCAACCTCAGCCAATTGGCACTCATCCAACCCCGAACCTTGTACAGGCAGTTGTTAAAGACCGAGACCGCCCCATCCTGCTTGGGCACAAAGAACATGTAGAGGTGAGTATCATCTGCATAGCAGTGAAAACTCAACCCATACTACCTTATAATGTCTCCCAATGGCAGCATATACATGTTAAACAACATGGGGAATGAGATGGATAAGATGTGGTAACCTACATGACAGTGGACGAGAAGCCGAGGAATAAATCCCTGACACTACCCTCTGTGTCCTGCCAGTGAGGAATTATTTAAACCAACTGAGGGCCATACCAGCCAGTCCACAGAGGACCCACAGGTGCTCCAGCAACAACCCATGGTCTACAATGTCAAACGCTGCAGAAAGATTGAGGAGAACTAAGATGAACAGCTCCCTTGATCTCTCGCTACCAGGAGATCATTCAGTACCTGAACATGAGCAGTCTTGGTACTATGCGTCTTCCTGAAACCAGATTGGAGAGGATCATAGGCATTGTGCATTGTCAAAGGATCATCCAGTTGTGCCACCACTACCTTCTCAATAACCTTGCCCAAAAAAGGCAGGTTAGAGACAGGTCTGTAGTTTGCTAGGCGGTCCAGATCACAAGAAGATTTCTTTAGGAGTGGCATTACTACCACCTCCTTCAGGAGATCCAGAAACACCCCTGTCTCCAGTGAGTATCAGACTGTCCTAGCAAGGACCAGCCAATGACTTTAACATACTCCACTAGGAAGCGTGTTGGGCCTGGGTCCAAACTACAGTAGATTATGCGTAAGCCCTGGATGACCTGCACATTGTCCACAATCATCAGACCAGACAGGTCGAGTGCTTGCAACCACTTTCCCATCACTACAAGGCCCATTTGATTATGTTGATTGGATCGCTGACCTGATGGTGTCAATGTTATCGGCAAAGAACTGAGCAAACTCATAACATCTCATCTGTGAAAAAGCTCCTCGTGACTGAAGACAGGTTGGATTGCACAACTTATCAACAGTCAAGAAGAGCAGAGTTGATCAATTCCTTGCCGTGGCAATCTGCTTGGACCAGAACTCTGTCTTCTTACAGGAGATTGCCAATTAATAGTCTTTATAATGGACCATCAACCTATGTTTGTCATCCTCCAGCCCAGATTTCTGCCAATGCCGCTCCAGCTTTTGACACCCACGTCTCATCTCTTTCAAAGTCCCATCAAACCAGGGGGACTTCGGGCAAAGGGAGAGGGGGTGAACATAGACAGAAGCTAAGGAGTCGAGGGCCCCAGTCATTGCCTTATTCTAGGCTAGTACTTCTTCCTCCAGCTCCTTGCATACATTTGTCAGGCCTGATAGGTTCAGCACCTCCATAAGACCATCAAGGGTCAAATCCCTTAAAGAGCACTACCGGACCATCTCCATAGGAGCAGGTCTATTGGGAGGGTGCCTCGAACCTGAACCTTATAGTATGATGATCTGACCAACCGACAGGTTCCACCACCAAATCAGTGATCTCTATCCCAGGTAGGAAGAAGAGGTAAAAAGAATTACCGTGAATATGAGTTGCAGAGGAAACTACCTGTGTAAAGTCCAACAAACTCATTAGTTGGAGGAAGTCTTGCCCAAATTGTGAGAATTCATCATTGACCCAGGCATTGAAATCCCCCAGAATTATCCATCTGGGGGATTCCAATCTCTACTCAATTATGAAGTCCATGACTTCCTGCAAGAATTCCTTCTCACCACCGGGCGGACAATAAATAAGAAGGAACCTGCAACCTACACCTGCAAACAGATCTGATTAAAAACAAATGGCAACTCCCCCGCCCCTACAGTCCTTTCTCGGGTAGTGTATCACCGAGTACCAGGTTGGAACTGTTGATTCCAATACTGTGCCAGTATTCTCATCCATCCAGGTCTCGGTGATACAGGCCATATCAGTTTTACCAACAAGTTCAGCAATAATTGCTGTTTTGTTTTTTATGGATCTCACATTGCACAACACTGCTGAAGAAGGATAGGCCTATGAGGTACACTGAGTGCCTTGTCCACTTATTGCAGAGCCCTTGGGTATGGGAATCAGGCAGCGGGGTCCCATTTCCTGGACCCATTTTACCCCAGGGCGTCTTCTCATTCCCATCAACTAAATCTGCCCACTCATCTCCAAACCCCCACCAGGCTCAGATGACCCCCATTGTATCCCCCTCCTGACTATCCCAAGTGCCAGAAGCAAATGATTTGATACCTTTTAATGGACCAACATAGATGTAACAACAAGAACAAAGTGCTCAAGGCAACACCTGTACACTTAAGCTGGTAAAGGGGGACAGTCAAAAGGGCAGAGACCTCTAAGCCTGGTGGGAGACTAGTGCCTGACCATTGATATCCTCAGCCAGCACATCACAGCTAAATTCACTAAACTAATGAGACTAAATTCCTAAACTAACAAAAACTGACAATACTCAATCACTCATCCACATGCCCTTACATTAGTTCATACACACACAAACACACACACACACACACACACACACACACACACACACAGAGCACCAATTCATACACACACACACACACACACACACTAGAAAACAAACCATTTACACAGTTTTATAACTTCAAAATAACCACCATCTCTTCACCAATACACCAAAGCAAATTAAACTACATTTAAACTAAAAACAAAAACTTACAAGCCAATGTGCTGAAACAAATGACAAATATAACAATCTACAACTCTCCTCCACTTTCCCAACAACTTAGGAAAATAAAAAAAATATCAGATATCAGAAATGTCCACAAAAAATGTCCAGCTTTATCAGAGCAGTCTTTTTTACAGCCACTGAAATAGGCAACATACACAAGTTTCAAACAGTCTTGACAAAAGCCTTAGGAGCTCTCACCTCCTAAAGCAAGGACCCATAGAACACTAATTCAAGTAACTCTCACTCGCTTGTTTTTAGTGTTTTCAAATTTTAACCAATATGTTCTATAGTAGGCACTCTCACTGCCCAGTTCAAGAGTATGCAGAAAACTGAGAAAAAACAACCTGCCCTGGTCCACACCAAGCACTCCTTATAGTCACTGAATCTTAGATCTCCATAAGAGTTCCTCGCCATGCAGTTCTTAACAAAAAAGCAAGTTAGAAGGGATCCTTAACACTCCAATGCTTAGCCAGCCCCAGAGAGCAACTGCTATGTCCAGCACTTGATCTAAATCAGGCCAAGGCACCAGCCACTCTCTGGTAGGTGACCCACAAACCAACAATGGTCCGAGGCCAGATCCAGTGATGCTGCCTTTCAGGCAGATCAGATGGATTCACTGAGCCCTTAGGCAGGCAGAACAAACAAAGTAGATTTTGAAGAGGACCCCCATGAACTGGCCCACTCCCATGGCCTCAACAGGGCCACCAATAGCCTTCTGGCAGCTGGTTCCTGGACCACACCAGGGTCACGACCCGACCTGAAGAAGCTTCTCCCCTATCCGACGACTCCACGCTCCATCCAAACACAGATCCAATTGGACCAGGTTCCAACTCCCAACAGCAGTGAAACAGTAATACCAGTCTCCTCATTGACAGCAACACTCTCCTCATTATCCACAGCCAGGTATCTTCCTTCTTCTATTCCTCCAGGAAAACAATCTACAAGGAAGGGCAGGTCAGTCACAGGTAGCAATCCTCAAATTGGGATGTTAGACAAAATGTTATTTTAAAGCGAAGAAGCTTCAGTCTTTGTACCCTTATGTTAAGGCTTCAGTCTATACATACACCAATTTTTAACAGTCCCGAACAAAACCAATAGGTAGAAACAGACAGACGAGCATGCTAAACTCAAATGAGAGAAAAGCATGGTAAACTTGAATGGGATCGAAACAAGTGGATATACAAAACTAAATACAATATAAACACAGACAATGTGGACAATGCGGACAGCACAAAAATCACTAAATACTAAAATAAAACTAAAACAAGTTTAGCTATACCCCGATATACTGACAGTTGGCCCAGCATATCCGCCATCTTGCTCCATAATCACAGGGTTCATGAGGAACCATGACTGGGATATGGCAATTCCAGGTGACACTCTATCGAGGATGGACATACTGGATACCACTAGGGTGGTGAGGGCGGCTAAGGCAAGGAAGGAGCAGAACCTGGCCAGGGAAATCAGGAGAGGGAACAAGGGGTTCTTTAGATACATTGGGGAAAAATGAAGGGTGAAGGGGCAGATTAGCAAGATTAAATCAGGGGAGAGATGGGCACAAGACCCGGGGGAGCAGGCTGAGGTACTAAATGAGTACTTCACCTCAGTTTCCACCAAGGAAAATGGGGTGCTGCATCATACATGGGAGGAGACAGAGATACTGAGGAGGGGACCCTTACCGATCGGCGGGTCTGGGGAGAGGGAGCATCACTGGCAGGAGGGGAGGGCTAAGCAAGGCAAGAGGTACTGGAAGTGAAATCACAGCAGAGAGAGTGAGGGAAGCCCTCAGCTCCCTTAGAGGAGAAAGCACCGGGGCCGGATAAATTACATCCCAGAGTGCTGAAGGAACTGCGGATCTCCTGGCGAAACCCCTAGCAGAGCTTTTCACCATCTCTGAGGACAGGGTGGGTGCCCCAGGACTGGAAGGTGGCGCATATAGTGCCTATCCACAAGGGGGGATCAAGGGAGGTGGCAGAGAACTACAGGCCTGTCAGCCTGACATCGGTGGTGGGCAAGGTGATGGAGGGCATTGTCAAGGAGAGGCTGGGGGGGACCTGGAAAAGTCAGGGTGCCTGGATGATAGACAGCATGGATTCATCTCGGGGTAATCGTGTCAGACAAACCTTGTGGAGTTCTATGACTGGGTGATGAGTGCCTTGGGCCTTGGTAGACCAGTGGACGTCCTCTTTCTAGACTTCAGCAAGGCATTTGACTCTGTTCCTCACACGGGCCTGTTGGATAAGCTGTGAGAAATGGGGGTGGGGAACCAGATGATCAGATGGATAGGCAATTGGCTCCATGACTGGACCCAGAGGGTCGTAGTTGGTGGGATAGTCTCATCCCCAAAGAGGGTCATTAGTGGGGTCCCACAGGGATCAGTCCTGGTCCCCTCCTGTTCAACGCCTATGTCTCTGACATAAGGACAGGAATCAGGAGTGAGATGAGTCTCTTTGCAGATGACTCAAAACTGGGGGTGGTGGTGGATGGGGAGGAGGGGAGGGTGGCCCTACAGGGGGACCTGGAGGCTCTGGAAAGATGGTCTAGAAAGTGGAAGCTGAGGTTCAATGCAGGGAAATGCAAGGTACTCTTCCTGGGGGCCGGAAACCCGGGCCAAGTGTACACCCTGGGGGAGGAAATGCTACAAGTCTCGATGGCTGAGAGGGACCTGGGGGTGGTGGTGTATGTCAAAATGAACAACTCGGAGACTTGTAGGAGGGCAGCAGCCAAGGCCAACAGGATGCTGGGATGCATCGCTATGGGGATCACCTCCAGAAGGAGGGAAGTGATGCTCCCTCTGTATAACTGCTTGGTGAGGCCACACCTTGAGTACTGCGTGCAGTTTTGGAGGCCACACTTAAAGAGGAACATTAAACTCCTGGAGAGGGTCCAGAGGAGGGCAACCAAAATGATTTGGGGCTTGGGGGACAGGACCTATGAGGAGAGGCTCAAAGAGCTAAATATGTACACATTGGAAGAGAGAAGGGACCGGGGGGACATGATAGAGGTCTTTAAGTACATGAAGAGGGTAAATAGGGGAGGAACAGTCAGGGTGCTTCGAAGGAAAGAGGAGGGGGCCACTAGAGGGCATGGGTGGAAGCTGGAGGGGGGAAGAGTCAGGGGAGAAAGGAGGAGGTGCTACTTCACTGAGAGGGTGGTGGACATGGAATGCACTACCTAGGGGGCTGGTGGAGGCAGAGACGGTGGAGGGGTTCAAGAGGGGCTGGGACAGGTACAGGGGAAGGGTTCTGGAAGCAAAATCCAATGCAGCAAGAAGATCCAGAACTGGGAAGGGAGAAGCCAGAGAAGGCGAGGGGGGCAGCAAGGTCAGCACCCAGGGTGGGGGCTGACCAATCGAGCAGACTCGAAAGACCGTTAGGCCTATTCTGCTGGCATTTTAGTATGTTAGTATAAAAAGCGACAAAAGGATATCCAAATCATGAATATTTGCAAAAAATCTTTTTACTTCATGCATTGCTTTTCAGTTACAGCAAAATGCAGTGTTCAAAACTTTGCAGGTTAAGCTGTGCCCCCTGATGTCTCGACTCTCACAAGTCTTCAGTGGGGGTAGAGCTAGAGTTCAGGACTGTTACATTTATACAGCACATGATTAAATATTCATGAGGTCATATGTTATGCACAGACATTGTAACAAGACGTTTAAAGTAAGTATAAACAGATATCAACACTTGTCTAATGTGTTAAGCAATACAAAATGTGATAGGTCTTTCAAAATAAACAAAATTAGAAATGTAATCATTGTCCCAAGAGGTTTAAAGTTAATAAAAGCAAAATTGCTGGTTTACTGAAGTGATGAAAAGAAGTGGGCAGCAGCCTGGACCTGATTGACGCCATCGCTTCTACAATCAAGGCTCCTTGGAGATAGTGGACTCAAAAACAGTGGATGAATTCAAGAATGCATGGGACAGATATAAGGCAATTCTAGTGGGGGGTAGAAGGAAGTAGGCTGTTGGTTAACTAGGATCTGCAGCCTATAAATTAGGTAGGGAAATGGGCAGACTAGGTGGTCCAAGCAGTCCTTATCTGCCATAAAATTCTATGTTTCTATGTTTCTAGGAACATATTTCAAACCGAGTAGGTGGGAGCTCCCAGGTGCTGCAAAGTGTTGAAGTAAGCCTAAAAAAGAAACAGGCATTTGTCAATGCCGTATGTTGTCTCGCTGGCATTGGCATTGGTAGTGCCAGAGTTAGAGACACATAATAGGAATGGCGGCGAAGTATTGAAGTGACTCCAACCCCACCCCTACCCTGTAGAGACTGACAGGCATTGGGGTGTGCCTTTGGGTCATCAGCTATAATGCTCATGCCATTGTACCTCACCCTACCCTGTAGAGACTGACAAGTGTTAAGGTGTGCTTTGTGGTCTTTCGGCTTTATGCGTACCCCATTCCATAAGAAAATAGGCTGAGGTGGGTGCAGTATGGGAGAATGGGGTGAACTTTGTGGCTGAACAGTGCAAGGCACACCACAATGCCTGTCACTGGCTGCAGGGGGGTGGTGGTGGGGGTGGAATGGCATGAGCATTACAGCCGATGATCCCAATTCATACCCCCGACGCCTGTCAGTCTCTACAGGGTGGGGAGTTACAGCTGGAAACCGTAAAACCGTAGGCGTGTGTTGGTATTTTCACTCCAAATTTTCAACATGGGCTGTTTGTGAGCCCACTTCATGAAAAGCGACACTATCAGTTTGTTAGCTGAATGATGGTTTTGCACAGCGGCTATGCCATTTGGCGACAGAGGGACGAAAATACATTTAAGGCAGGATGTGGAAAATGACATCTGTATTGCTCATGAGGAGGCATAAAAAAATGGCAACATTGAAAATCTGGAGTGAAAATATGAAAAACTGGTGAAGTCATCAGCATGCATAGAAACTGTGCAACACACATCCGTAACCCAATTATTTGGGGGATTATTTTAACCACATTTTTAACATAGGCATTTTGGGACCTCACCTCATGAACAGTGGCACTGTGATTTTGTTAATCGGTCCCAAAAGTTGATTTCCCACAGTGACCACGCTATTGTGCAGCACAGGTGCGGAAACACATTTAGGGCAGGATGTGAAAAATGACAGCTGTACTGTTCATAAGGAGGTGTGTATAAATGCCAGTGTTGAAAATCTGGCAAATTTGCGAAGTTACAAAGGTGCATGCAAACTGCGCAACACACACTTGTAACACTTGTAACTTATAACAGTGTCAGTGGCTCAGTAGGTAGCACACTCGCCTCTGAGGCTGGGAGATCAGAAGTCCGTGGGTTCAGTTCCCACATCAGGCACTTGGGTTAATATCCCAGTACTGACACTGTAGTGCAGCATGAGAGGGGTGCTGCACTTCTGAGGTGCTATCTTTCAGATGAGACGTTAAACCGAGGTCCCATCTGCCTGGATTGGTGGTAGTTCAGGTGGATGTTAAAGATCCCATGGCACTTATCGAAAAGAGTAGGGGAATTTTTATTGAGATCTAAACAAAATCATAACAAAATATATACAAATCAATCTTACAGCAAACAGAGCCATAAAAAGGAAAGAAACAAAACACATAAATACATATTAATTCATACAATAACCCTAAACATAAAAGAAACAATATAACCCACCTCTCCCCTTCCCCACTATAAGAGTAGGGGAATTTTATTCATAATACCAATAATCATACAAACAATAGAACATAGTTTTCCTTAATACAACATATCAAACACATCATAATGCAAAATATTCTTACATACATTTTTTTTTTAAATGGGAAACAAAAAGAAATAACAAACAAGGAAATTGAAACAAAAAATATCCAAAGCATTATGCATAATTCATAAGAAATCTATCCGAAAAGAGAGTTAAGCATCCCTGTCTTCATCCCCTAATTTCTATACCTTTTATTTTATACAATCAAATGAGTACCATAAAGCATCCCAGTAGGATTGTGAAAATCTAGACTTCTCTAAAAACTTCAATTTCCCTATTTCGGTTTCTACTGTATACACTAAATTAATTGGGTGAATTACCTGCTGTTGCAATAATAACTTACATCTACTAATCCAGATCCAATATAAAAAAAAGGTATGTATTACTTGCAGTGTACTGTAATTACCCTCGGGTTCTTCTTCCTCAAAAGAGCCATAATATAGCCTCTCACATGAAGGTGGAATTATCAGACCATCCTTCCAATGATGTTTTACTATATCCCAAAATTCCATAGCGTAATAACAATTAAAATACAGATGATCCATGGTTTCCAAAACTAATACACATTTTTCCCTCAGGCAATATCGCTCTCGCACAGTCTTATGTTTCTGGTTATTCCGTATGTTTATTCTCCCATGAATACCCAACCATGTAATATCCCACATATGCAGAGGGATGCGAGGATTAATAATATATCTAGATATATCTAAACGTACCTTCTGAGAAAGCTTTAAAAAAGGATTGTCAAAAAACAAGTGCTTCAAAACATGTTTGTACAGTACCTTCCTAGAAATACCCAAAACAACATCCCAACCGATATTCCAATACTTTATCTTATCAAAAACCTCACACCATCTCTCCATCAATAGAGGTCTTCTTTTATTTTTATGCATAAATGATGCCTGTTTCCATTCCAACAATATACCTTTTAAATGCCCATGAATTAACGAGCCCCAAATCTTATCAGTCTCTCTAATTATAGGAATCAAATCTGAGTATAAAAAAATCGAGAAGAAAAAAAGGACGGGATTAACCATTCCCAAACCCCCATCTTTAGTATCTAAATACAAAATATTACGTTTAATTGGATTCAATCGGCTACCCCGTACCCCACAAAAAAAAAATCTCATTAACGAAGTCTCCATGGATTTTGGTATAAGATAAACGTTGCTTAGAAACAAGAAAACAGGTATTAAATATGTTTTAATGAGATGCACTCTTTTCTTCTTTGACAGTTTAGTTCTATTCCAATTTGCTACTTTAGAAGTACCTTCCTGTAAAGCCATAGTCCAATTATTCATTGCACTATCCCTGCCTCCAAAATAAATACCCAAGATTTTACATGGTATTTGTTCAATCAGAAAATCTCCCACTCTGGTTGGAGAATCTGGAAACCCGGAAATACTGAGGCATTTTGTTTTTAAACTATTAATCTGTGCACCCATAATTTTCCCTAATTCCGTAATAGTCTTATAAGCTGTCGTAATGGAAACTTCATCGGGTAAAAGAAGACACAAATCATCTGCATAAGTGATAATTTTGGTCTGACATGTGCCTTTAAACTGAATGGCTTTTATCTGGGGAGATCTATTAATAATTTGTTATAAAGGATCAAAAGCAAGAACGTATAGAAGGGGGCTAAGCGGGCATCCCTGTCTGACTCCTTTCAATATCCTATGTTTGCCTCCCTTCCACCCGTTTTCTAATGGAATCACATGTGCTAAGGCATAACACAATTGTACCCATTGTACAAAGATAGATGGAATACCAAAATCCTTCAAACAGTCCCACAAATATTCTTGTGACACCTCGTTGAAGGCTTTAGCTTGATCAAGGCTTACTAAATAACCTGCCAAACCACCCGAACTCCCTGTTCCTATTGTCATAATTTCCCTAATATAAATCAAAGCATCATAAATTCTTCTCCCCGGAACTGCACAATATTGAAAATTACTTACTAAGTCCGACATCACCATGGTTAACTTATTCCCTAGAAGCTTAGAAAAAATCTTAAAATCTATGTTTAATAACGTCAAAGGCCTCCAATTTCCTATATCTGAGTGATCCCCTTTCTTAAATAAATATATTAACAACCCCTCATACATTTGAATTGGTAAAATCATTTCAGAAATTAAAGTACTATACAAAGCGAATAACTCTTCAGGCATCAATTTCCAAAGAATTTTATATAATTCACCTGGCATCTAATTCTAAAGAAGGGAGGTCTGCTGCTGTTAAAAGCTGAGATGCATATCCAAAGTCTGGAGCTCGTTCACCAAACCTATTTTTGATATGATGGTTTAAAAAATCCATAATACCAGCATTATCAGTAAGCAACGTATTGTCCACATTTTTTAGATTAGAAAAAAGTCTATTATCTATCCGTGCTTTACAGGCTAAAAAGGGGTTAACCTGCGCAGCTTTTCCTTGTGTCCCAAAGGATTGTTCCCTAATTAATGAATCCATTCGATCATATTGATGCTGAACCATATCCTGCTTTATTCGTGCAATATCTATAGATAAATCAACTCCATGTTCAATTTGTGTCGAAATAAGAGATTGTAAAGAATGCCAAAGGGATAAGTATTCCTCCTGCTTCGTGTCAGCATTCAATCTGCCCTTTGCCTGAAAATATCCAATCAAATATATCTTAAAAGCCTCCCACCAACTAACCATATTATCATGCAAACCTATCGTAGTAATTTGGTCTCAAATAATTACTTCTAAATCCTTTAAAACTTCTGGTATGCTTAAAAATGAAACATTTAATTTCCAAAACCCAGGTCCCTTCATCCTACAGAGGGAAGTATCTATCTTAATGCCAATCAGAATATGGTCCGAAGATTCTATTGGTACATAAAGCATACTAGATTTTAACAACACTTTTTTAACAAAAATAAAATCGATTCGAGACATTAAACCTCCTTTAAAAAAAGTAGGTTTAGCTTTTTGTCGACCTGTTTGATGTGAATCTCTCAGGCCTGCTAAAGAAAGAATAGATTTTAAACATGTTTTATCTCAATATTGTTTCCCCATTTCATTCCTTTGCTGGAAATTTATGTTAAAATCCCCGAAAAAAACAATTGTCTACTTGTGTACAAATAAGGCTGAATTTTTTTCAATAATTCAATTCTAAGGGCCTTCATCTGAGGGCCATAAATAGATATCAATCTACACGGAAAACCTTTTACAATTACATCCACCAACAACGCCCTTCCATGTTCAATATCTACCAAATGCAAAAATTTAACATCAGGAATCGTGAAGCATATTCCTACCCCGCTACACTTTTCTTCCCCGAAGAACCAAAAGGACATACCCCAATACCATTCTCTAATGGCCCTGGATGTTTCAAATACTGAATTCAATCGTGTATCCTGTAATAGAAATACATCGTACCTTAAATGAGAAAGAATTCCAAACGTCGTTTGACGTCTTACATGTGATTTCAAACTATTCACGTTTAGTGAAACAATTGATAACGTAAAAGGTTTCAAGGCGGGGGTTTGAGAATTTTAATGCTCGATCTGGTCACCCTTTTCCTAGCTTCTGGTGGTTTGCTTACTAATGCTCATTCTGGGAGGGGTAATGCTATCGGGGGGGCATCTACTTCATGTATAGAATCAATCATAGGATGGACTGCTTCTACTTGTTCCCCCCATGATGCAAGAACAGAAAATCTATTCCCTAAAGGTAATGGAGAAACAGATATATTATCGCTATCCCTACCTTCTCTAACAGCCATCGAAAAACATTCATTAGAGTCCTGCAAGACTGTTAGTGCCCCTATCTTATTAAATTCAGTATCACTTGTCAAAATATGAGAATCAGTACCCAGCAAAATGGATGACCTTTGTGGGGAACCCTGTGGTGTCACAAATGGTGTTTCTTTTTCTTCCCTGTGTAACCCCTGAGAAGATTCTAAGGGTAGAGTTACCTTCTGCTCTGTGTGCTGTACCACAGGAAAAGGCACAGAGGGTCATATCAAGTTATTGGCCACAAGAGTTTTAATCTGTCTACCATCCTCATTTAATCCCCCCCTACCCCTACCTCTTCGTCACCCTCTAAAGAAATTCTCTGCTGTAGTCCCTTCTTTACCTAGATAAGAAGGCCTTGCTTGAGTTAGAAAATATTCCTGGTCAGAGGAGTCATCTGTATCTGTGCTCCTCCACGGACAATCTGAAAACAAATGATTAACTTCATTGCAGAGATTACAAACCGGGGGTGCTACACATTCTGCCACTGAATGCCCTAGCATGCCACATTGAAAACATCTAATCTGATCACAAGAAGTGTTTAAATGAGACAATGACCCACACTTAAAACAACTTTTAGGCTGGCCAGCATAAAAAATTATACCCCTATCCCTCCCCCAAAAAAAGGAACTTGGTAAATGTTGAATGCCAGTAGCATCCTGTTTTAGTTGGACACGTATCGTCCAACCTCCTGTCCAAAAGCCATTCCCATCCATGATAGGCTTTGGTTTGTCTTGTATAGAGCATCTCTTTTCCAACCAAAAGAGAACATTTGCAATGTTCACCCCTTCATTTAGAAAAAGAATAGTAACCGTTTTAATTGTCGGTTTCGTAATCGGAATAGCCTGGAAATCCCTCCAGTCTTCGTGATCTTTTAAATCATAATACAGCCTCCAAAATTTGTCTAAAGAAATAACAGAACAGAAGCTAACATCATAATTGTATTCACCAGGAGGGTGTACAAAAGCGTATACCTCAGCTGGGGAAAAACCCATGGAGTCAATTAATAAAGTCTTCCCCACCCAAAGTCTGTCTGGTGTTATTGGGGCTTTACCTCAGTATCTCAGTCTTACCAAAAATCTATGTTTCACAGTCTCTGCTGGTTTCCTTACCAATCCTGCATAAGTTTTAGTCCCTATTCCTTTAGGTTTCTCGACACTCACAGACTTATGAAAATCCAAACTCGTATCCACAGCACTTGCATGAGGTACAGTCTCATTCTCTTCGATACCTAACTCAGACACAGAAGGAGCTGTGGAGGGGCGAAAGTCCAGTGAAGAATCTGAAAGTTACAGGTTGCCACCGGCGTCTTGCGCATCGAAAAATTCAGTAGCCTCTCCCTGATGCTGCGCATTTGCATTGATGCCATCCAAGGACTTAGACTTTCAGCTAGCCACAGCTAGCCTAGAGACAGCAGTAAATGAATTTGGTTCTGTTAAATCTAGAGCAGAACTACCAGGAATGGGAAGCAAAGGGTCCGGAATCCATTTATCTCCTACCCACATCCATCCCGCTTGTTTTAAAGCATCTCCTGGGGACCATGTAGACAATGTGCAGATTTGCTCGAGGGAATCATCCTGTGTACCTTCTCCACTTAGTTCTGCCATATTTTGTGGATCGTTAACAATATTGTCATCTCGATACTCAGAACGTTCCCTCCGTTCTTGAACGGGCTAGTAGGAGAACGTTTCTGTTTATTACGTTCTGCATCCAATTTCATCTGGCAAGTATGGAAGTCTCTCTCCGCCGTATTTATCAATTCCAATAAATGAAGTTTCTTTCTATCCAGTTCAGCTTGTAATTGCAATTCTGCAGATATATCCATATCCTTTTGTACTGCAGAGTCTGGTGTGTCCATAATCTCTGCTCGATTATTACATTCAGTCCGACTTTCTCCTTCCAACATATCCTCTACCACAGAAAGCTCCTGGGCTCCCAGCCCATGTCCGTCCTCTTCCACTACCTCTTGCAGACTGAGGTCCTCCATCTCTGCAGACAGACAGACAGTGCCACCCACCTACAGAGTAGGGGTATGTTTATTAAAATCAAAGCATATATACAACAATTCAATATATAAAACAGGGAAACGAGTAAATCAAAATTACAAAATTTTCAAGTGAGAAATTCAAAATCCATCTTGTATCTTGAGGGGGAGAAAACAAAATTTTAGAAAAAAAGAAAAACACCATATATATGTAACCAAAGGAAATTCAATAAAAATTCCAATATCGTTCCCACATATTCTTTTTGAGAATTTTCCTTTCTCCTTCTTTAATACGATCAATGTGGGCTAATACTTTCATGAATAAATCCTCAGGAGTAAGAGAACGTTGTTGAAATAGAAACCAACATCTGATCTGCCATACCCAATACAATATTATAATTGCTATAATATTCAAGGTACTATAATTACATTCAGACCAAGAGACTGGGAATAAACCAAAAAATAAAGCTCTCTGATCCCACTGACGCCAAACTTTATTCCAAAAATGATGGCACCACAAAAACCAAAAATGTAAAATAAAAGGACAAGAAAAATATAAATGAGACATAGTTTCTATAAGATCTGTACAAGAATCCCCGAAAACAATACCGATCCAGTACTTGTTTATGTTTCCGATTACCACGTACATTAATTTTACCATGTGCTCCTAACCAAGCAATATCCCACATTGCCACAGGAATACGAGAATCAATAAGACGATTTCCAATCTGTTTCTTTTCTATTAATGTAAACCCTGGAAAGACTTCCTCCAAAAAATGGGACTCTACTATTACTGCATACAATTGTTTCTGAGTTAAATCTTTAATCATAGGTACCGTAATATGCCATGTTTTTAGCATATCAAACACTATTACCCAATCTGTGGATAAAACATATTTCCTTTTATTTTTATGGAGAAATTCCCCTACACTCCATTCCTGAAAAATCCCATAAAGTGAAATACGTACCAAGGGAACCCAAAGCTGAAAAGAACCCATAACCAAAGGTTTTAAATTGGTTGAAAAGAAAAGTGAATAAAAAAACACTATTGGGTGAATCATAGAGACCCCTCCCTGCCGGTAGTTTTGCAACAAAATATTACGTTTAATCGGATTGAGGTGACTTCCCCAAAAACAAGAAAAGAAAAGGCTTAAGAGAGGCACAAAAAAAATCTAGGTAATGGAAAAATATGTGCTACATGCAAAAACAAAGGCAATAAACACGTTTTGATCAAAAAAATAAGTTTCCTTTTACCGAAAAACCACTTATTCCACTTACATACCTTTTCCCTACCCTTATTCAAACATATTTCCCAATTATACTTAGCCATATCTGGAACCCCAAAATAAATACCTAATAATTTATGCGGAGAATCCACTAACCGAATACCCCCAATAGAGGAAATACCCTCCAAAGATGAAGCCAAATTTAAACACACACTCTTTTGTAAATTTAAACTGGAACCGATAACTGATAAAAAAACTGGTAGTACCTTACATAATAAACGACCCACCGAGGTAGTAGGCACCAAGACACATAAATCATCCGCATAACAGATTACTTTTTGAATACTGCAATCAAAACCGGAAAGACCTAAAAGTCTAGGGGATTTGTAAAGTAACCTGATAATAGGATCCAAAGCTATAACGAACAATAAGGAGCTCAAGGGACAACCTTGTCATACTCCCCGGCGAATATAACAAGGAGATCCGATCCTTCCATTAATATATGGTCTGACATAAGCTAAGGAATAACATAAAATAAGCCAATTAACAAAAGTTTGTGGAAACCCATAGGCTCTGAGGGTCAACCATATAAATTCTTGAGAAATTCCATCAAAAGCTTTAGAAAGATCAAAATTAAGTAAATAGCCATGTAGAGCCCCCTTTTGACCTTGAGAAAACAATTCTCTTATTAAAAGTAAAGCATCTCGGATGGACCTACCAGAAACTGAGCAATACTGGAATGGCGAAAGTAAAGATGGCAAATGTTTTGAAATCCTATTCCCCAGTAATTTGGAAAAAATTTTGTAATCCGTATTTAGCAGGGTGATCGGTCTCCAATTCTTCAAGTCAGATTTGTCACCTTTTTTATAAAGAAACAACATCAACCCTTCATACATTTGATCTGCTAGACGATCTTCTTGCAGAAAAGCATTAAATACAGCTAATAACTGATTTGGCTTAAGTTTCCATAAAGACTTGTAAATTTCTGCTGATAACCCATCTGAGCCGAGAGCCACCCTATCCCTAAGACCAAAAATAACTCCTTTCACTTCTTCTAAAGTAAAAGGTGTTACAAGCTCACGCCTTTGAGGTGTCGTTAGGGTAGGTACATCCAATGCTTGTAAGAAAATTGACATATCAGATGATTCAACAACTGGATATTCAAAGGTATGTTTCTAAATTTCAGAACACATTCCATAATATTTTCCTGCCCTTTGACTATATGCCCTTGATCGTCAAGCAGTTGATACATTTGTTTACCACGGAACTTTTCTTTAGTAACATCAAGAGGATTAAATTGACGTTGTGTCCCAGTAGTCCGAAATTTCTGTTCAAAAAGAATAGATTTTTGTCTATCATACTGTACTTTAGTTAAAGCAGTCTTAACCTCCTTTATACGGGCAGAACAATCAGAACCATATAAGTGAGATTCAGTGAATAATGCCAACAATTCAGCTCATAAAAGACTGGAAGTATGGTGTCTGGTATCAGCCAAAAATCTAGAGTAGTACTTAAAATAGGACACCATATATAATTTAGTATCAATCCACCATTCGATCACAGAATCATAAAGAACAACTACGGAGATGCGATCCAAATCAATTCCATAAAACCGTGGTAAAACTCAGGAACCAATAATAAAGACGAATTAACTCTCCAAACCCCAGGTCCCTGTGATAAAACTTCCCTAACTGAATTGATATCCCATTAAATGATGATCTGAAGTAGCCACAGGTACTGTAATACCTGTCACTGCCCCAATAGTCTGCGAACAGAGCCAAAAATCAATTCTAGAGGTTAATTTACCTTTTGAAAAGGTAGGTAACGGGGACTGGGCAAACACATCAATTAAATTCATCTCTGTGATAATGGTACGTAAAGCATGAGTATCACAATAAACTTTCTTATTGGGAGAGACTTCTAAACTAGTGTGAAAATCTCCACCCCATAAAACAATCCGGTTTGTAAGCAAATATGGTTTAATTAGGCGTAAAAGCTGAACCCTAGCAGCCTTTTGTTGTGGCGCATAAATATTAATAATCGGTAAGGTAAATTATACCATAAAGGTCCAATAATAATACTCTACCAGGTACCAAATCCACCATCTTTTGCAAAGTAAAGTTAGATGAAGTAAAGCAAAATCCAATGCCGGAACAAAGGTCCTGTCCCAAGGACCAGTATGGAGGCCCTAAACCCCAATCCCTTGAGGCTGTAGCTGCTTCCCCAGCTGTATAAAATCTGACATCCTGCAACAAATAAACTTCATAAGCCAAGCTATGTAAGGCTGAATAGGTAGCTGTGCGTTTATACTGTGAACGAATGCTATTAACATTAAGACTGGCCAAGCGTATAGAGGACATAACAAAAAGAAAAGAAAAAAAACACTTTAAAATTAACCACATCATTTCTTTCTCCTTGGTCTAACAGATTTCTTCTTTGAGGGAATCCCAGAATTATCAGCCAAGGGCAGTGGTGCTGAGGTAGCCATAGGAGGAGGAGAAGGAACAGAGTCCCCTAACTCTTCCTCTTCCATGGCATCACCCCAGCTTTGTAAAGGTTCATATGGATTGGATACTGGGACAGAAAGTATAGACACTGCTTCCGCTTGTTTGGTGGAGCGGAGTCGTCTAGCAACTGGTGGGGAGGGTTCTAAAGTGTCCCCTAGCTCTACGTCTTCCCTTGCTGGTAGAGATAGAGTCTGTATTGGAGCAGGGACTGAATCACTGGGGGAGGTAGGTAACCCATCAAGTAGTGGTATTTCTGTGGGTTCAGGAGGGTCTGGGATAGTTGAATTTTTGGGAGGGTCAGGGATAGTTGAATTTTCAGGAGAAATCGAAAATGAGTGGACCTTTTCCTTATTTTGGTAAGATGTTCTGATCCTGGGGAGGGGGGTTCTAGCAGTAGCGAAAGATTTAGCTATATAGGAATCATATTCTGTATAATCTGAGGTATTATGGGCCGCCCAAGGACATGCCACAAAAACATGTGAAGTTTCACCACATAGATTACAAGTGGGAGGGACCTTACAGGATAACACTGAATGACCCAACATTCCACAAGATGTACATTTTAATTGGTCACAGTCAGAGCTTAAATGAGTTAATGAACCACATCTGTAACATGAACGTGGTTGTCCTGGATAAAATAGTATACCACAATTCCTCCCTAAATAAAAACAATTAGGGAGATGCTGAATCCCAGCCTCAGTTATTTTAAGTTGCACTTTAAATTTCCACTCTCCTGTCCAAAACCCATTATCATCAATCAAGGCATGTGGTACTCCATTCACTGTACAACATTGTTCTAACCAGTACAGAATATCCAGGACATTGACTCCTTCATTCCGGAAAAGAACAGTGATAACTTTAGCAGTTGGTCTGGTAATAGGAATTACCACAAAATGTTTCTAGACAGGGTCTACACTAGCAGTATAATAAGCAGACCAAAATTTATCCAATAATACAGCAGAACAAAAGGAAACATCAAAATTGTTATCCCCAGAAGAATGAATGAAGGCATACACCTCTGAAGGTCGAATCCCTAAGGAATCAATTATTAAAGTCTTGCCCACAAAATTCTGATTAGGGGGGAGATCCATACCCCCTTTGTAATGAATACGTGCAACAAAATGTTTCCTAACCGGGACGTCAGCAGGTTTGAAGAGGGAGGCATAGCTAGCTGGCTTTACATTTTGTACTTGAGGAAGACTGTTAGCAGTATTACCCGAGGAACTAGCGCTTGTGTCATTTTTTTCTATTTGAGGGCACTGACCTGTTATCGTTGACGCTGATTTGGGTACCGAAGTAGAAGGGTTTGGCGTTGTAGAGACCAAAAGTTTCGGAGTACTCCGACTCAAAGTACGTAATTCAGCCACCGGCTCAGCCGAAACAGGACTCCGAGATTCAGCATTAGCAGGCGGAAATGATGCGGCTTTCCGGTCCGTCTCTGAAACTTGTCTCTCTTCTAAAGCCTGTGTGCCCAAAAGTTCCCCCTGTGTTTCCGATCCTATCCCCGGTAAAGGAAACTGGGGATCCGGAATCCAAGCATTCGGTGTCTTTACCCAACCTGCGTTTACCAACGCCACCTCAGAGAGACCAGGTGGTGAGTCGGGCTGAAAAGGGGAATGAATCATCGTCTATATCAATAGCAGGGACGCCCGCGTTTGTTTCCAGCAGGTCATCAATAACCTGCACATTACTTTTTTTTGACATGCCAGAAAAAGCTACCTGTCCACTTTCCGGACGTTTTCTTTTTTTCTCATCTTCAGTTGCCATAATCAGAACCGAGTCAGAAGTTTTCCGACTTTCCGCAGCTGCAGACTGGACCAACTCCACAGCAGGTAAGATAGTATTTGCGTTTTCCATATCAGCTGAAACAGATGAAGCCTCCTCGAGTGCTTCAACTAACTCCATGGAACAATCTTCTAACACCTCTGCACTCTCCACCGACTGAGACATACTGAACATAGTCCAGTCATCTCAGGGGAGGGGCCCCCTACCATCAGAGTAGGGGAATTTCCCCGGTATCCTGGCCAAATTTCCCTCATTCACTAAAAATACCACCAATAGCTTAGTCTGGTTCAAAGTCAGTTGGCATTCATCTGTAGCCCCCTCCCCCGGGTCATGCCTGAAAATAGGCAGGATTTGTCTAGTGCACTTACCCAGCCAACAAAAACTAAATAAATAAAACACAGTCATTTTATGGAATTTCATCACCAGATTTTCAACATAGGCATTTTAGGACCTCTGCTCATGAACAATGTTACCATCATGTCCTCAAAATGTCCCAAAAACTGATTATGCACAGCAACCGCGCTATTCTGTGCTGGAGAGGCGAAAACACATTTTGGCCAGGATATGTAAAATGACAGCTGTACTGTTCACAAGGAGGTGTGGAAAAATGCCAATTTTGAAAATCTGGAGTGAAAATATTACAAATTCAGGAAGTTACGAGCGTGCATGGAAATTGTGCAACACACACTTGTAAAACAGAAGTTGGATGTTTTCCACCAAATTTGCAACATAGGCTTTTTGAGAGCCCCCCTCGTGAACAGTGGCACTGTCATTTCATTAATCAGTCCCGAAAGGTGATTTCACACAGTGACAGCAAAATCACCTTTCGGGACTGAATAACACCATGACAGTGCCTGAATTCATGAGGAGGGGTCCCAATAACCCCATTTTGAAAGTTTGGTGCTAAAATTCCCAAAAATGGCTGAGATATGCACCAAAGTTGAAAAAACCCTATTTATTCCATTATACAGCTTACCGGCATTTCTTCAGTTCGCGGTCGGCTTTGAAGAGTGCAGACATGTTCGCGGTCCACCGAAGATTATCGCGCTGGACTCCAGAGGTAAGTATGGGGTGGGAGGGTGTGGGGAGGCAGAGTGCACAGAGGGTGGCAGCGGGTTGTGGGAAGGGGCAGGGAGACTGCAAGGGACTGTTTTATTTTTTACAGGGGTTTAAAAAAAAACATTGCGGGATGGTTTTCCCTTTTCAGGTGATTTGACATGCTGGGGTGGGCTCCCAGCGGGCCACCTCAGTGTTTTGGGGACGATGCTTTAGCCAAAATGGGATTGGGCACCCCTGTTGACACATACTGAAGGAGGGGGGGATGCTTTAGCCAACAGGGGATTGGGCACCCCCATTGGCACATACTGAAGGGGGGTTGCTTTAGCTGATGGGGGATTGGGCACCCCGTCAGCACACAATGAAAGCAGGGGGGCATGAGCCGAGGGGGATTGGGCACCCCCTCGGCACATAACAAATGGGAGGGTGCATGATGCTGATGGGGAGTGGGCTTCCCCGTCGGCACACACAGTGGGTCACAGCATGCCGACAGGGGGGTTGGGCACCCCCGAAGTTGGCATTCTGGCAGGCAGTGTGCTGCCATGTTTTACTTTTTTACCAGGGCAAGCACATCGGGAGGTCCTCTGCGTATGATGAGCTTTGCTCGCATTGTAGCGGACCTTTCCTTAGATGTGCTCACCACATTAAGTATTCATGGTGTGGCGCCGGCATGCATGCTTATTAGGGAATGAGGAACACACCCACTGGTGCGTGCCCTACATTCGCTCAACAGTGACCACGCCTCCAATTCTGCTACTACTGCAATAAGTTGGCTGCGCAGGCGCAACCCAACATAAAAAGGCAGCAAACATTTAACAGACAAGTGTAGAATAAGTGAAGGGATCAAATATACATGCAAACAATACCAGATTCCGTTCATAGTTCATATTTCCAGTTTGCATTTTCATTTTTTCAGAAATGATTTAATGTCACAGCTTTTATTTAAACCAATGGGTTTCACACTGTCCAATTTGAATATCTACCTGCTTTCTTTCTGGAAAAGTGTGTTTGGTCTATCACCCCCAATCTGGGTGGTGAGACCCACTTTATTCCCATGAGTTTCAAATGTTCCAGGGAAGAGTTATGATGTAGTGTGAAACGTGTTCCTACCAGTGTGTCCTGATGTTTATTAATTATTGACCTGACGTGCTCTTGAATGTGCTGTTTTAATGGTTGTACCTTCTTTTTTATATCTGTTAAGTTACAGCTGCACCAGAGCATGTACACAACATAGGGTGTATCACATGTGATTAATTCTTTAATATCAACATGGTATCCTTGAGATGTGTGAGATGATTAAAGGTGCTGCCTGCAAATGCATATTTACATACATTACACTATTGGCACTTGTGAAAGCCATTTGGACTCTGCAGTAGCCAATTTTGGCTACTCAAAGAGAGTTTTTTTCATTCTACTATGGACTAATTTGTCTCTCAGGTTTCTTGCCCAACTAAATGTTACTCTTGATTTAGCTCCAACAGCACATTCCACATCACATCACTCAATAAAATAGGTAAATTCCTGTGAATTATACTGCCTATTTGGCATGCCAGCGAGTTATACTTGGTGACGATTGTACAGGGAATGTTGCTGCTGGAGGCACAGGCTGGTTTATGTAAAAGTGGGTTGGTCACTGTCAGAGTGGAGTACCACCCCCCCCAGACTTAACAAGTTTATTCTGTATAGCTAATTATTAAGGCTGAAAAGAAATTGCAATATGGATAAGGACTTTAAAATACAGGTTAATGAACTGATTGAAAGATTTAAAATTAGGGGCTACAATTTGAATTTGCTTACAACATCAACACAAATAGTTGAAAAAATTGATATTAGCTCTCTTTTACATAAACCAGCCCATGCCTCCACCAGCAACATTCCCTGTACCATCATCACCAAGTATAAATCATTGGCACACCAAATAGACAATATAATTTGCAGGAAATGGCCTGTTTTATTGAATGATGAGACTGTGGGATGTGCTGTTGGAGCCAAACCAAGGGTAACATTTTTTTTTTTTTACTTTCTAATTTTTCCCCTTTCTTGCCCCCATTCGGTCCACTTTCTCAGAGTCCCCAAGTACCTACACTCCACCGAGAGGACTGAGGAGTATGCTCCTAGGGTGCGCCACTCCATTATCTTCTAGAGCCCCAGTTAACCCCCCTCCCCCAGTGGGGCAAAGGAGGCTCTCCACTTACCTCCTCCGAACCGCAGGTGAGTGTGCACATTGGAGTCTGCCCCCAGTTTCCTCCTGTGGATGTGCGGTGCTGGGACTCATTGCCCAGACTGGCTGCAAGGTATTTTTTTCCTTTTTCTGGTCCATCCCCCCGATGTCAGCATGTGAGGAGGATCAATGAGACAAATGCACATTGAAACGTGCATTCACTCTGGTCCATGCCACGTCGGCCCCTCCCTACTTGTCTGCTTTCCCTGTCTGCACCTGCACCACCGGTGATCACCCAGGCAGTGGCAGTATAGTGGTGGGGAAAGTAACCCACCCCTTCCCGGAGAAGGAGAGCAAACGTTGGGTGCTCAAACCTTCTCCCCCCGAAAACCCCAGCAACCCTAACCCCACACAGAACTCGAGTCGCCAGCATTGCACGAAGTGTGGCATCCAGTGCCTCAACCTTCAGTGCCACCTGGCTGAAGAATAACATTTAGTAGGGTAAGAAACCTCAGGGACATGTTAGTCCATAATAGAATGAAAATAACTAGCACTTTGAGTAGCCGAAATTGGCTAACTCAGAGACCAAGTGGCCTTTGCAAGTGCCAGTGGTGTAATGTATGCAAATATGCATTTGCAGGCAGCACCTTTAATCATCCTACATCTCAGGGGTACCACGTGGATATTAAAGAATTAATCACATGTGATACACCCTATGTTATAAACGTGCTCTGGTGCAGTTGTAACTTAACACACATAAGAAAGACAGTACATCCATTAAAACAGCACATGCAAGAGCATGTCAGGTCAATAATTAATAACCATCAGGACACACTGGTAGGAACACATTTCACACTACATCTTAACTCTTCCCCGGAGCATTTGAAATTAATGGGAATAGAGTGGGTCTTACCACCCAGATTGGGGGGGGTGACAGATCAAACACCCTTCTCCACAAAGAAAGCAGGTGGATATTCAAATTGAACAGTGTGAAACCCATTGGTTTAAATGAAAGCTGAGACATTAAACCATTTGTGGAAAAATAAAAAAACTACAAATTAAAAATATGAACTATAAATGGAATCTGGCATTGTTTACATGTATATTTGATCCCTTTACTTATTTTAAAATTGTCTGTTAAACATTTGCTGCCTTTTTTTCTCTTGCAGGCTTGCTTCAACACTTTGCAGCACCTGGATGCTCCCACCAGTCTGGTCAGGAATATATTCGAAGGAGCCTTGATTGTAGAAGCGATGGCATCAAGTCAGGTCTAGGCTGCTGCCCACTTCTTTTCATCACTTTAGTAAACCAGCAATTTTGCTTTTATTAACATTTAAAATTCTTGGGATGTCGATTACATTTCTAATTTTATTTTGAAAGATGTATCATATTTTGTGTTGTTTAACATATTAGACAAGTGTTAATACTAATTTATCCCAAAGTACTTTCCAATGTATCTTATTTAACCAGAATTTATGATTTCATGGGAAAATCCTCACCTCAAAATTTTTACCCCATCATGTAAATCCCAGGGAGAATGCTCTTTAAGAGCCAGGTGAATTTTTCTCCTTTTCTGAGATCTCCAGTGATCTTTTTTGGTCCACAAAATATATACTTAGTTTTTATATGTTGAAACTTTTACTAAAATCTTATTTTGTTAACTTTAAGACGCTTGCCAATGAAACTAATGTTATAGCAGACTTATTTACTGTAGTCAGTAAATTAAATCTGGTTTTGGGTTTAGATAAATACCTTTTGAGATTAAAATTTACAGATAAGCTTTTCAAAAATCTGTTTTGGGATAATTATACTTCATCACATCCTCTTAGCTGGTCAATTTTACGGAACAATATCTGTAAGTTAATCCCCCTTGACAATTTAAGATTAATATGCTTTAGGGGTTTGTACAATGCATGTTTAACTCCTGTAAAACTAAGGAAAATGGGTCTTAACCAGTTGAATTTATGTCATAAATGTAGCAAAGAGATTGGGACCCTGGACCATATGCTTTGGTCCTGTCCTTTTACACAAGAGCTTTGGCAGGAAATAAAATGTATAATTTTAGACAAACTCATTCATAGATATGATTTTAGCCTGTATATTTTATTGTATATTAAGGGATTTTACAACAGTACAGTAGCTGCTTCTTGTTGTTTTTACAGGGTTTCTTGTGGATTTTACTTGGTAGAAGGTTATTTCTTTTCTTTTTTGCTTCTAAGGGGCTAGCAGGGTATTGTTTTTGGGGCTGTTGGAAGTTAGAAAACCGGTTTGGTGGCTGTAAGTGCGCTCATTTGTTGGATGTTTCACTGTGTAACAGGCTACACTGGTGGAGGCCTATTTCTTCTGATTTAAAACCTATTTGGTGGGATTTGCTTGGGGCTGGTTCTTTGGTTGCAGGGCTTGGAGGGGCAGACGCAGGGCTGATACACTCTCTCAAGAGTCGGGTGTAGGCCCTAATCCCTTCCTCCCCAGAGCTCTGCTTATTTATAGGGGAACACCTGCCCTGCAATTGGAGGAAAAGGCTGCAGGTGCAGCTCATGTAGTTCTAGCCACTGGGGGTTTTAATTAAAGGCTGGGAGAGAGGAACTTAGGGAGTTGTTCACTTCCCTTATAAGTTTACTGTGTTGTACTGCACCTAGTAACAGGGTTACCGTTTACTGTGGGACTGTATCTAGGATTAGTGGGTGCCCTGATTAGTCAGTAGGGGTGTATCCTGGACTAGTGGGGAACCTGGTGGCTCACCCATGGAAAATTACTTGGAGGGGGATGGGACCACACGTCATTAGGGCCTGCATCTTTGGGAGGGTGGTGGGGTGCACAGGGTGTGGGGCAGACAAGATACTGGACTGGGCTTGGAAGTTCGGTGGTTGCCCAGTGTGCTACCAACTGGCACAGCTTAGGGAGGAGGTTGCGGGGATTAGGAGACAGCTGAGGGAAGGGGGGAGGTATGGTTGGGGAAGGGGGCAGGGGATCTCCCATGAGGTAGCACTAAGCACTAAGGGCGGGGGCATAGGGAAAGGAGTGCAGGAGAATACTCTGGGGTCACATAGGGACCCTGGCAGCGAGGGCCCAAAAGGAGGACACTACCAAGGAAGCAGGCAGGTAACTGGGGACCCTCACAAAGGGAGGCCAGAGGGACAACATTCTCAGGGAAGTAGGCAGATGGCTGGGGCTGGACAGAAGGAAGCAAGGCGGGGAGGTGGATTGGACCTTACGCTCAGTAACCACTTCAATTCTCTTCTTCTACTTGAGGATGAGGGGGGTGATGTAGCCATGACAGAGGTGGTAAGAGATGGAAAGGGAGTGGGGGGCAGAAGGCAGGGGCTGGATAGCAGGAGGAATGGGGAATCGGAATGCAGGAAAATGGAGACAGTGCATCAGAGCAGGGAAGAGGGAGGAAAGCACAAGGAGAAGGACCAGTTGGGAGGAAAGGGCAAGGAGAAGGACCAGAAGAACAAGGAGGATACAGTAAAGGGAGCTGAGGGTTTAGGCCAGGGGAGCACGACAAACAAGGAGGGACTAAACGGAGACAGGAAGGAAGGAAGGGAGGACGAGCCAGGCTAATTTAGCAGATGGGGGAGAAGGACCAGTGGCGAGCAGTGAGGGGGGGAGTTAACGAGGTACAGAAGGATACTCAGGAGGAGGAGAGGCATAGGATTGGAGGGGAGGTGGTGGCCATAGTAAATAAGGAGGGGGCGGCATGTGGCACCCAGCTAGGGGGAAGAACAAGGAGCCAGCTGGGTGGAGGGGCCGGTAGAAAGGATGAGAGACATGGAAGGGGGGGAAATGGAGGAAAAGGAGCAGTCAGAGTGCTGCTGTTGGGGGATTCTATGATCAGGGGTATCAAATGGGATAGGGAGGGAGAAGCCTGGCCAGTTCAAACAAAATGCTTACCTGGACTAACAGTGCACAGGGCCAAGCATGAGGTATATCAGCTGGCAAAGGATTGTGGGGGTTTCCTGGACATACTGGTCCACCTGGGTACAAATGACATTGAGGGAAATAGCAAGCTAGAGATACAGGCAAGATTCAGGTAGTGCACAATTTCCTTCTTAGAAATCCTGCCGGTGCCAAGGGCTAGTGGGGAACACAAAAGGAAGATTAGGGAGATAAACCAGTGGCTCAGGGAGTGGTGTGAGGCCAGAGGGTATGGGTTGATGGGGGATTTGGGGGAGACCTGGGAGGATAAGGAGCTGTATGCTAGAGATAGGCTCCATCTCAATTTGGAGGAGAGGGGAATCCTTAAGTTGAAAATAGAGGGGTTCATTGGTGAAAAGTGGAGTTTAAACTTGTTAAGGGGGGAGGGATGGAAGAAAAGGATGTCGAGAGGGGTCCGATAAAGGAGGGACTCTGTCTCCACCCCCCTGGGGAGCTGGATGAATGCAGGAAAAAGCCAACTGGTAAAGTGCAGACCAGGGGAAAATGGAATACCCATGGGAACACGAGCAGGGGAAATGGAAGAATAGGGAAAGGGTGGAAGGTAGTCCTGCTAAATGCCAGGAGCTTGGGCAATAAAATGCCTGAGCTCCAGACGATGCTAACTGAGGGAGCGGAGGATGTGGCAGGGGTCACTGAGACCTGGGCCACTGCAGGACATGACTGGGACCTGAACCTGGAGGTTTACACTATGTTCAGGAAAGACAGAGGGGAGGGAAGGGGAGGAGGGGTAGCAATAATAGTCAAAAACTGTATCGGCATAGGGGGAGTAGAGGAGGCGGAGGGAACCGTGGAGGCGATTTGGATCACCTTGATAACAAGGGGGGGGGCAAGACAGTAAAAATAGGAGTGGTATATAGACTCCCTGTACTGGTGGAGGAGCAGGAGGAGAGTCTGGTGGCAGATGTTGGGAGACACTGCAGATTGGGCAGGGGAAGGGTGGTGGTGCTGGGGGACTTAAACATGCCAGGAACAGACTGGGAGATTATGATATCCTCGGTGGCCAGGGAACAGAGGTTGTTGGATGTCTTTCAAGACACGTTCCTAACTCAGCAGGTGGGGGAACCAACCAGGGAGGTGTGGGTACTGGATGTGGTTCTGGGAGACAGTGACCAGATTGGGGGCCTGAAGGTAAGGGACCCATTGGCGGGGAGTGACCATGCCACAGTCTGGTTCTGCCTGGACCTAGGAGGGATAGAAGGCTGCACAAAGACAGAGGTAACTGACTTCAGGGGGGCAGATTTTAAGGAAATGGGAAGGATCCTTAAGGAGCGTTTGGATGTGATTGGGTCAGATATGGACGCTAACAGTAGGTGGGAAATCATCAGGAGAGGGGTGCAGGATGCTACCAGCACCTGTGCAAGAGTAAGACAAAAATGCAGTAGGGCCCGAAAACCCTGCTGGTGAAGCAAGGAGGTCCAGGAGGTGGTGTGGGAAAAGAAGGCAGCTTATAGGCAAGGGCCCTAGAATTCTGCGGCTGCAGAATTTTGCACAGAACTTGCAATCGACTGCAGAACTTCTGTGGTGCCGCAGAATTCACTCTTCTTGGTGATTTTTTATTAATATTTCTGTTTATCCATACAATCTGGTTCCCTTCCCCTCTTTTTATGTCCAAAACCCCCCATATGCTCAGAATGTGATGTTACCATTGCTATAACATCATGCATTAGCTAATTAAATGGCTGCATTCTGCCACAGAAATGAACAGTCACTTATCTACCACAGCTCCCACTGCCAGAGATAGTAGCACAGCACATCAGGCATGGTGATATTTGCTCAACCTGCACTACAGCTTAATACAATTTTCAGTCTTACATTATTGCACTAGGGCCAACTTAAACAAAATCTTGTCAATAGCACAGACCTGTTAAGTCCACACCTTACTTTGTACAAACTTATTCGTGCCTTTATGATATAGAGATGCCATCTGAAATGTATAACTGGTAAAATGAATTTAACTGCCATTTATAAGAAAAATAATTATGCCCAGAAAAGTGGAATACAATAATGTGTAGACCTGTTGAAAGAATAGACCTGTTAAATAAATAATTGCACTGTACGCATTTTTGCCAGGGTTATTGATCACATATAGTCATTGGTTGATAGAATCACCTAAACGTTATGGAGAAATGTTGTGTGCAGGGACAGCTGTTGGGCCAGAGGGTAGCATGCTGTGTTTTTCCATGCTGGCAACTCAGATTCAGAGATTAGCTCTGGGAGCTGGCTGGGCAGCACAGGGATTGGTGGAGCTCATCACTGCTTGGAGCCTGGGAAGGTATGGTTCAGTGTACTGTCACACGAGGGCCACATTGTGATGAGCTGGAGAGCTCTATCTCACAGTCGGTTCTCATGCATGTCATGGCCTGACGGTGTTACGTAGTGTGACGGGGAAGCAGCTTGATATGAAAAACGAGCTTTGCAATAACTCCTCTATTCCGTTTATTCCATTTCCAATGGGACCTGTATGAATGAGGATGCAATTTCATGGAAATTAAAAAATATACATATATATATATTTATATATATATATATATATATATATATACACACACACACATACACATACAGTATCTCTGTCTCACTCACTATATATACACAAACACACACACATATTTGTATGTATGTTACAGACTGGATATAAATATATAAGTGATACACAGTAGAAACCTCATGATTGGTGTAGAAAGTACATACAAATATATAAGTGATAGACAGTGGAGACCTCATTAGTGGGATAGGCAGCATGCATATAGAAATTCCTTATTTATCACATAAGGTCCCACCTGCATATATCATTTATGCAATAGGTTCAGACCTTAAGGGAGAGACATTTGTTTTGCTTTTTTAGACATAACATTATTTCTATAAGTCTGTTATTTTTTGAACTAGTGTTACTGTGCTTTCCCCCATCCTGATTGCTATAATCACTGCCATGAAAGTGAAGTCAGAATGACAAGCTGACACTTGATGTGGTAGTTTGTTAGTGCCGCAGAACTTCCGCAGAAATTACAAACCACTGCCGCAGAAGTTCTGCGGCAAGGTAGTCTTGCCGCAGAACTTGGTCCCACTGTGCCGCAGAAAAGTAGGGACCTTGCTTATAGGCAATTCAAATGCTCAAGGAGTGAAAGGTATCGAGGGGAGTACGAGATGATGGCTAGAAGGGCCACTAGGGTGGTGAGGGCGGCTAAGGCAATGAAGGAGCAGAACCTGGCCAGGGAAATTAGGAGAGAGAACAAGGGGTTCTTTAGATACATTGAGGAAAAACGAAGGGTGAAGGGGCAGATTAGCAGGATTAAAACAGGGAGAGATGGGCACAAGACCCGGGGAGCAGGCTGAGGTACTAAATGAGTGCTTCACCTCAGTTTTCCAAGGAAAATGGGGGTGCTGCATCATACACGGGAGGAGACAGTGATACTGGGGAGGGGGGGGGACCCTTACCGATCGGTGGGTCTGGGAAGAGGGGAAGGCATCACTGGCAGGGGGGGAGGCTAAGCAGGAAGAAGATATAGCAGAGGTGGAAATCACAGCAGAGAGAGTGAGGGAAGCTCTCAGGTCCCTTAAGACAGAGAAAGCACCAGGGCTGAATAAATTACATCCCAGAGTGCTGAAGGAACTTGCGGATGTCCTGACGAAACCCCTGGCAGAGCTTTTCACCATCTCTCTGAGGACAGGGTGGGTGCCACAGGACTGGAAGGTGGTGCATATAGTGCCTATCCACAAGGGGGGATCAAGGGAGGTGGCAGGGAACTACAGGCCTGTCAGCCTGACATCGTTGGTGGGCAATCTGATGGATGGCATTGTCAAGGAGAGGCTAGGGGGGGACCTGGAAAAGTCAGGGTGCCTGGACTATGGACAGCATGGATTCATCCCTGGGAAATCATGTCAGACAAACCTTGTGGAGTTCTATGACTGGGTGACGAGTGCCTTGGACCTGGGTAGACCAGTGGACATCCTCTTTCTAGACTTCAGCAAGGCATTTGACTCTGTTCCTCATGAGGGCCTGTTGGATAAGCTGGGAGAAATGGGGGTGGGGAACCAGATGATCAGATGGATAGGCAATTGGCTCCAGGACCAGACCCAGAGGGTCATAGTTGGCAGGATAGTCTCATCCCCAAGGAGGGTCATTAGTGGGGTCCCACAGGGATCAGTTCTTGGGCCCCTCCTGTTCAACGCCTACGTCTCTGTCATAAGGACAGGAATCAGGAGTGAGATGAGTCTCTTTGGGATGACTCAAAACTGGGGGCAGTGGTGGATGGGGAGGAGGGGAAGGTGGCCCTACAGGGGTGACCTGGAGGCTCTGGAAAGATGGTCTAGAAAGTGGAAGCTGAGGTTCAATGCAGGGAAATGCAAGGTACTGCACCTGGGGGCCATAAACCTGGGCCAAGTGTACACCTTGTGGGGGGATACTACAAATCTCGATGGCTGAGAGGGACCTGGGGGTGGCGGTGGATATCAAGATAAACAACTCGGAGACTTGTAGGAGGGCAGCAGCCAAGGCCAACAGGATACTGAGGTGCATCGCTAGGGGGATCACCTCCAGAAGGGGGGGAAGTGATACTCCATCTGTATAACTGCTTGGTGAGGTTGTACCTTGAGTACTGCATGCAGATTTGGAGGCCACACTTAAAGAGGGACATTAAACTCCTGGAGAGGGTCCAGAGGAGGGCAACCAAAATGATTTGGGGCCTGGGGGACTTGACCTATGGGGAGAGGCTTGAAGAGCTAAATATGTACACATTGAAAGAGAGAAGGGACCGGGGGGACATGATAAAGGTCTTCAGGAACATGAAGGGGGTAAATAGGGGAGTAGCAGTCAGGGTGCCTTGAAGGAAGGAGGAGGGGGCAACTAGAAGGCATGGGTGGAAGCTGGAGGGGGGAAGATTCTGGGGAGAAAGGAGGAGGTGCTACTTCACTGAGAGGGTGGTGGATCCATGGAATGTGCTGCCCAGGGGGCTGGTGGAGGCAGAGATGGTGGAGGGGTTCAAGAGGGGGTGGTACAGGTACAGGGGAAGGGTTCTGGAAGCAAAATCCAATGCAGCGAGAGTATCTGGAACTGGGAAGGGAGAAGCCAGAGAAGGTGAGGGGGGGCAGCAAGGTCAGCTCCCAGGGTGGGGGCTGATCAAACGAGCAGACGCGAAAGACCGTTAGACCTATTCTGCTGGCATTTTAGTATGTTAGTATGTCATTTGTTGAAAAATCTGTACTAACACTCATGGGAATTACAACTACACAAGTGATACTCAAGCAGTGGGCAGATCCAGCTACTCCAACTTTTAAATAATTGAAAGCCCAACTTAGCCTTAACTTAAACCTAATTCATATCATATCCTAGTTTTATGACAAACAAGCTTCATTTACAAAGCGTTGGAAGATACTTGAGGATTTAGTCACCAACCTTTGATGTCTTGTAGATCATTACCAGTTTTTGAACACAATCCTTTCAGACCACACAGATTTCAAATCTCAGTCCCATGGGTTTTTCAGTAAACCAGATTTATTTACCTTTTAACTACCTTACAGGTAGCATTTTTCTTTTTGGTCCTATCTTGATGAGAGGGCAGCTTCTATCTTCTCGTTTTCAGATCACAAATTAAACATAATGGCCCAGATATTCAAAAGGGTTGCGCATGGCGCAACAGTGTTCGGCCATGCGCAACCCACTGATGCTTCGGCATGATATTCAAAGGGAAAAGTGCGGCACAAAACTCGATGCACCGAGTGCATCAGTACGTATGCAGGCACAGGTGGGGGGGGCGTGCCCATGCATACCCTGCACAGCCTGATATTCAGCCCAGGATGTGCAGAGCCATGCATGCCACAACCCCTACCTGCGCCAGCACAAAGCTGATCCAAAAAAAAGGAACAACTGAAGGCCACCCACAGGTGAGCTGCCACATTGCAGGGCACAACACGGCAGCTGCCACCTGTGGGTGGCCACCCGAGCTCCGGCTGCACCTGGCTCCGCCCCCTCACGCCTGATCGAGGGCATTTGTAAAAGAAAATAATAAAACTGTTCAATATCCCTGGTGGTCCAGTGGACTGCTATCTGCCCGATCGCGGGCATTTGTAATAAAATAACTCAAACTCCTGTCCAATATCCCTGGTGGTCCAGTGGACCGCTGTCTTCCCAATCGTGGGCATTTGTTTAAAAACAGATCAAGTGCATCCAATATCCCTGGTGGTTCAGTGGACCAGCTATCTGCCTGATCGCGGGCATTTGTTAAAAAAAAACATATGTCCACTATCCCTGGTGGTCTAGGGGTACCCCCTCCCCATCTGCCCACTGAGCCCCACCAGCCCACTCCCCGGTCAGCTGGCGGGCAGCAGCACCACCCGCCCACTGACTGACACCGCCGGTGGATATGCACATTAGTCCACAGCATGAGCCAATGGGCGTCAGCCCACAGCCAGACTACACATTCCAGATGTGTGAATGATCCCATTCACATATCTGGAATGTGAGTATCGGTATGGGCTGCACACCCATTGGCCATGCTGTGGACCATCGGGCGTACAGCCCTACCGACGGTGCGTCAGCCGGCGGTGGCGGGTGGCAGGCGGGTAGGTGCCGCCAACCGCTGACCAGGGAGCAGAGCGGTGGGGCTCAGAGGGAAGGTGGGGAGGGGGGTACCCCAAGACCACCAGGGATAGTGGACATATGTTTTTTTAACAAATACCCGCAATCGGGCAGATCGCTGGTCCACTGAACCACCAGGGATATTGGCAGCACTTTATCTGTTTTTTAACAAATGCCCGCAGTCGGGCAAATAGCGGGTCCACTGGACCACCAGGGATATTGGAAGCACTTGATCTGTTTTTTAACAAATGCCCGTGATCAGGCAGATAGCTGGTCCACTGGAGCACTGGGGATATTGGACAGGAGTTTGATTTATTTTATTACAAATGCCCGCGATCGAGCAGACAACGGTCCACTGGACCACCACGGATATTGGACAGGAGTTTGATTTGTTTTATTACAAATGCCCGCGATCGGGCTGTGGAGCACATTGCCAGCTGCAGGGGGGTGTCTGTCCCTGATGGCTGCTGCCTGGCAGGGTGCCAGGTGCAAGTCATCGGGGATGGGTGCACCTGCATGCAAATGGGGCCATAATGACATGCAAATGGCCCCATTTGTGCCTTGCATACATTATGGCCCCATTTGCATGTCAAGTTTTGAATATTGCGGTTGCTGTGCATAGCATAATGGAACTTGCGCTAGCACATCCCCATGCTCCACTCTGGCCAGTTGTGCTGGTGCAGTGCCACTGCGCCATGCACACTGCGGGTGGCCAGGGTGCGATAGTCAATGCTGTTGAGCCATGGCACAGCTCCGTTGACTATCGTCCACACCCCTGCGCAGCCAAGTTGAGCTGCGCCCAAGCTTGTGCCACAGCCTGGCGCAGTTTGAATATCTGGGCCTATATGTTGGTTAGATTTCTTCATTTTCCATAGATGGTATCCTGCATTTGAATGTAATGCTCCCGGGGTGGATGGTGTAGTTGGTTAGTTGATTGGGGAGGTAGGGGTGATATTTTAGAGAGGGGTATCTTAGAGAGGGAGTTATTTTTCTTCTTTGTTTACATGACTTATATTAGGCTGTATCTGTCAAAATCTGCTGTGACATGTATTGGAGTTCATTGTTGTGTTTGTAATAATGTTCATGCTTGGAAAATTTTATAAAGAAAAGAGTTTAAAAAAAAAATATTAGACAAGTGTTGACATCTGTATATACTTACTTTAAACATCTTGTTACAATGTCTGTGTACAACATATGACCTCATGAATATTTAAACATGTGCTGTATAAATTTAACAGTCCTGAACTCTAGCTCTTCTCCCACTGAAGATTCATGAGAGTCAAGACATCAGGGGACACAGCTTAACCTGCGAGGTTGTGAGCACTGCATTTTTCTGTAACTAAAAAGCACTGAATGAAGTAAAAAGATTTTTTTCAAGTATTCCTGCTTTGGATATCCTTTTGTGGGTGCACAACTACTTCCGTTTGGACCATTTTGTTGTAGGAATCAAGCCGCTTCTTTGTGGTACAGCACCAGCTGTGTGTTGCTGGCTCCCAGCAATCTATTTGGACTGCTGCTGGGTAAAAAGGGAGGAGGAATGGCTATCTATGTTAGGGAAGGAATTAAGGCATTTGTGGTACCGGGAATGCATGGCTAGGCAAAGGCACTGTGGATCACCCTGCAGATCAGAAATGACACTGATATTCACATTGGTGTGATCTAAGGACCTCCCACACAAGGGAAAGAGCTGGATAGGGTACTTGTAGGAGCTATTCACACAATGGCAGCAAAAGGGGAGGTGCTGCTGGTAGAAGACTTCAATCTTCCGGATGTGGATTGGAGCAGGCAGGCTGCAGCCTCAGCCAGGAACAAAGATATCCTGAAAGCCCTGCTGTGGGTATGTTTAAGATAGCTAGTGATGGAGCTCACCCGAGAGGAAGCAACTTTGACCTGGTACTCATCAACGGGGACTGAAATACAGACCTCAAAGTGGGGAGCCATCAGGGATCAAACAATCACAATACAGTGTGGTTCAATGTGAGAACAGCAGAAGAGTCAAACCACACAAAAAGCAAGAGTCCTGGAATTCAGGCAGGCCGACTTTGCAAAGATGGGGGAATGTCTTAGGAAATCACTGGAAGAAAAAGAGAAAAGAAGGGGGGTGGAGGAACAATGGCAGAATCTTAAGGGAGCCATAGCGGAGGCAACAAGACATTGCATTAGGCAGGTAAGCAAAACAAAGAGAAAGAAAAAAAACACTATGGTTCTCAAAGGAAGTGGCCAAGAGGGTAAGGGCAGAAGGGGTGGAATTCAAGAGGTACAAGGATACACTGAGGGAAGAAGACAGGGAACTGTGTCTGGAAAGCAGAGGGAGGCAGGGAAAGCAGTCAGGAGTGCAAAGGCACAAACAGAAGAAAATATAGCCCAGGCAATAACAAAAGGGGACAAGAACTTTTCCGGTACGTTAGTGAAAGAAAAAAGACTAAGGGTGGGATTGTGAGACTAAAAAGGAATAAGGGAAGTGTGCAGAGGGAGACCAAGAAACAGCAAAAATCATGAACAAGTATTTTTGTTCAGTATTCACAGAAGAAGGGGAAGGGGAGGGACTAACATTAGGTGACAGAAGCACTACTGGGAGGGAGGTGGACACCAGTCCATTTAAGAAGGAGAGAGTCTTGAACAAACTCGCTAACCTAAATGTGGACAAGGTAATAGGGCTGGATGGGATACGTCCCAGAGTATTAAAAGAACTCAGGGTGGTGCTGGCAGGACTACTGACCACCCTGTTCAACAGTTCTCTGGAAACAGGTGTGGTACCAAAGGACTGGAGGAGGGTGAATGTATTCCCGCTCCACAAAAGTGGGAGCAGGGAGAAGTCTGGCAATTACAAGCCAGTCAGCCTGATCTCAATGGTGTGTAAACTAATGGAATCACTACTAAAAGAAAGGTTTGTGATATATCCCAAATCCAACAGAGAACAGGATCCAAGGCAGAATGGATTCACATTGAGAAGATCTTGTCAAACAAATCTGATAGATTTCTTTGACTGGGTGTCTAGGGAGGTGGATCAGGGAGGGGCAGTCAGTGTGGCCTACCTCTATTTCTTCAAGTCCTTTGACACCATCCCATATAGGAGGCTAGTAAACATGCTGGGCAGCCTGGGAGTGGGACCCAGAGTGGTAAACTGGGTCAAAAATTGGCTGAGCAAACAGACACAGAGGGTGGTGATGAACAGACTTTAATCAGAAGAGAAAGGAGTGACCAACAGAGTCCTGCAAGGATCAGTGCTTGGACCAGTCCTCTTTAATGTCTTCATAAGCAACACTGCAGAGGGGCTTGAAGGGAAGGTGTGTCTCTTTACAGATGACACAAAGATCTGCAATAGGGCTGACATTCCAGGAGGGCTAGAGAAAATGAGAAGGGACCAAAGCAAGCTTGAGGAGTGATCAAGTGCGTCGTAGCTATGATTCAATGCAAAGAAGTGCAAGTTCATGCACTTGGGGCACAGAAATATGGAAGAGGAGTACATGATGGGGGCAGAGATACTGACAGCCACAAAACAGCATGTAATATGTACACATTACTGACTGGTGAGTTTATCACCCAACCCTATACTTGTAGCAAATGCCTAGAAATTGTGGAATTACACCAAATGATTGAGCAATTTAATTTACGACTAATTACACTTGAAAATAGCCAATCAGAGATGCAAAACTGTTTTAAGACAATTACTTTATTATTAAATTCAGAAGTTGGACATGGCTTTGAAGGCTATACTGATGTTACACCAAGCACCTCCCATGCCCCTGTGATTCCTGACTCGACAGTTATTAATAGTTCCCAGCACAAAAATGAAGGAATTAGAAAAACAGCTAGGGAAGATGATTGTTTAATTGATAACAATCAGGATGTTGAAGACAGCTGTTTTTTTGCACAAACTACCAGAGTTGCAAAAAAGGGAAGAAAGGCCCAACACTTCAGTATTGAACAATTTAATAGATTTGACCCATTATCTTCTCCTGTCTTGAATGTTAAATATGTGACTTCTGATAATCTTAATGGGTTAATTGATTGTAGTACTTCAAATTTACCATTAGTTAATTGCCTGCAAACTAATGACATCCCACTTATTGATTTATCTACTGATCTTACAATTTCACCTTTTATTGATATACACTGCAATTCTAACAGTCCCTTGCAACAACAAATTTATGTATTAGGTGATTCATTGACAAAACATCTGGATAGGACTATACGTAACTCCGACAAAGCTAATAGAACTAGTTCTAGTTTCAGTGGTTGTAAAATCTCTGATCTCACACTCATGTTACCTGATATTATGAAGGACCGTGGCAACAATCCCATAGCACTAATACATGTTGGTGCTAACAACATTTATAGAGAGTCCGTCCAATCAATTAAAGAAGATTTTGTTGCTTTAACAAATAAACTGGTGGATATGGGTTGCAAGATTTGTATATCTGAAATTTTACCTATCCCACATTTCTCATCATATCATAATTATAAAATAAAAGTTGTGAATGAATGGTTAAGAAAATGGTGTTTAAACCAAAACTTGACTTACTTAACGCATTGGGAGGAATTTGATCACCATCCAGAATTGTTCTGCTATGATGGTTTACATTTAAGCAGAAGGGGTAATGCTGTTCTGGAAAGACAATTTTTGACATCCATTCACCTTCTTTTAAACTAAAACTTGGGGGCGAGACAGTGGACAGGCCGCCATCTCTAAAATCTCCAGTCAGCTGCTCTGTGAAATGCCATCAATTACATTTCTTATGCTTTAATGCTAGATGTTTAACTCAAAAACTTGATGAATTAAAATGTAGAATTAATAAAAGGGATGTTGACATCATTTCAATTAGTGAAACATGGGGGGATGATAAAACATCATGGGAAACCACCATACCTGGCTTCACTTCCTATACTCTTAATAGACAAAACAGGAAAGGTGGTGGAGTGACGTTATTTATAAAAAAATCAACTTAATTCTATTGATATAACAAAGAATATCAAAAATCATGATAAACAAACAGAGACAATCTGGGTTAAGATAAATCTTTCCACATCTGAGGCCCTCATATTGGGTTCCTGTTACCATCCTCCGAATTCATCAGTTGATATATTAGATGCAATTCTATCCAAATTCGAACAGACTAAAGCAATAGGTAAAATTGTAGTCTCTGGAGACTTTAACATAGGTTCAATTGATTGGCAGAATTTATGTGCAAATACCAGTCAAGGGAACAAGTTACTATATACATGTACCCAGTAGGGACTTTGGCAGAATGTACTTCTCCCAGCCAGAGGAAATAATATGTTAGACTTGGTTCTTTGTGATGATGACCTTATAGTAGAAAACATTAGTCAGTGAGCCAATTGGGAACAGTGATCATAACACTATTACATTTAATATCATACAAACTTATATATATATATATATATATATATATATATATATATAAAAAACTCCAATTGTACTAAAATTTATTTGTACGATAAAGCTGATTTAGGAACAATGAAACATAGTACTGGAAATATTAATTGGGACATTTTATCGACAGGTTTTACCCCTGAACTTTACTGGGAAAATTTTAAGAACATCATTTATCAACTTAAGGAACTATATATTCCATCCAAAATTAAAAACGAGACTAAAATTAAAGTTCCTAAATGGATGAACCAATCCATTAAAAAATGCATTAGACAAAAACACAAGAAATATATTAGATATCAAAAAACTAAAACTCCCTCAAATTGGATTTCTTACAAATAGATACAAAGAAAATGTAAGAGTATGATTAGGAGCGCTAAATCAAATTGGGAGCAAAATTTAGCATCTAGCGCCAATATATCTAATAGCAAACAATTTTTTTCCTATATCAGTTCCTTAAAGAAACCGACATGTCAAGTAGGTCCAATAATTGATAATGACATTTTGATATATGAGCCAAAAAAAATTGGCGATCTGTTTAATGAAAATGTTTGTAAAGGTTTTTCTGGTACTTCTATACCAATTGATGACAATGTTTTATTAGACACCAGCAATGTCTCACCAGTTAATTTTTCATTGAACACCATTAAAGATAAAATACTAACACTAAAAGGTAAATATAGTCCTGGTCCAGACAATATAGCCAGACATTTATTATTTTTATTAGTTGATGTTATTAAGTTCCTTTAAAATTGATGTTCGAATATTTTTGGGCCACTAATTTTGTTCCACAGGATTGGAAAGAGTCTTATGTCATCCCTATTCACAAAAAGGGCCCAAAAAACAACTGGAAAAATTACAGGCCAATTAGTTTAACTTCTTCTATTTGTAAATTATTAGAGGGTTTAATTAAAGACTTAATATCCCCTGTTCTGGACTGCCACAATGTTGAACAACATGGTTTTAAAAAAGGCAGAAGCTGTCTGACGAATTTAATATGCTTTTATGAACAAATCAGCTTATTACTTGATAGAAATGTACCATGCGATATCATTTACATTGATTTTAGTAAGGCTTTCGACATCATGCCACATTGGGCATTAATTACCAAACTTCATAAGTTAAAAATAAACAGGTTTCTAGTTAATTGGATAATTAATTGGCTTCATAACCACTCTCAGCAAATGACCATCAATGGGAGCATTTCAGCAAGGGGTACAGTAACAAGTGGGGTACCACAGGGTTCTGTTTTGGGCCCATGCCTGTTTCAGGCATTTATTGCAGACCTTACCTCAGGTTGCTCATCATTCACTATTAAATATGCAGATGATGCAAAAATAGGTGGCCCATGTGCCTCTGACTACCAGGCCGATGCTATTCAGAAAGACCTTGATCACATTACAACATGGGTTAAGAACTGGTGCATGACTTTGAACATCTCCAAATGCAAATTTATGCATTTGGTTTTAAGTAATTCACAAATCCCCTTATTATTTGGATGGCATACTGCTCGATACAACATCAGATGAAAGGGATTTGGGTGTCAATATCTCAGATAATTTATCTTACACTAATCATGTACATAACATTAGGGTTGTCAGAACTAGTTCGGGAAACATTCGAACCCATCTCGAACCCTGGTGTTCGAGTTCTAATTCAGAACTCGAACACTAGAGGGTTCGCAAAAGGGTTCGAATCAGTGTGAAACAAATTATTCGCAAAATCGCAACCTGACCAATTTGAAACCAGCAGCCCCCGAGCTGCGACAGGGAGCGAGCGGTTGGAGTAGTCCATGGGGAAAAGCGGCAAGAGGTACTGGTAGTGGTCTGGTGTATGCGATTAAGGGGTTGTCGCCGTGCGAGTTTTCTTATTGGGGCCGGACCGGAGCATTTCAGTGAAGAGCGAGCCAGTGGATTGCCATCTAATGATGAAGCCAAACCAGGCGCTGATGTACGATGGGGAGGGTTACAAGAAGCGGGCGGCGTGTCTGTGTTTTAGGAACGAACGAGAGGATGAGGTGCTTTTGGTAAGCAGTAGTCGTTATTATCCAGATCAATTTTTGTACCAGGGGGAGGAATGGAGCCTGAAGAAGAGCCTGGGGGTGCAGCAGCTAGAGAGGTTTATGAAGAGTCCGGAGTAAAGGGCAAGTTGGGGAAGCTGCTGGGAGTATTCGAGCAGAACCAAGACAGGAAACACAGGACCTATGTTATGTTTACATTCTTTTCTCACAGTGACTGAAGTACTTGAACACTGGGAAGACTCCCGTTAACATAGGTAGAAAAAGAGAATGTTTAAAGTTAAAGATGCCATTAAGGTTCTCCAGTGTGACAACAAACCTGTACATGCTGAATATATGTTAATGTTTTCTATGCTGTTGGGGATGGATGGTATGGTACTGTGGACTGCCATTCAGTGAGGTCGTGCCAGCGTCATGCGTGTTGTTGATCCCTCCCAGTCCCAGTTACCACTTACCACCTGACCATATGCTCTGCGGTCAGGTGGTGGTGAATCGTTGGCAAGCCGGCGTGGCTGCAGCTCCATTCATTTAGTCCCATAAAGGAGTTGCAGGCGCGGCGGTACTATGCTCTGGGGCCGCTTAATTACATTATGTCTTTGCGACGAGTGAAATCGTCGTCATCGTGTCAGATTTTTCACAATAGTTGATTGATTTATTAGGGAAAAGTACAAAAATAAATAAAAAAAGCTAAAGGGTGGATGGGAGTGAAGAGGTAGGGGGAGTGGGACAGAGAAAAGCTAGCTGGAAGAAATAGTTGGTGATGGCCTCAGGGAAATTAAGGAGCTAGTTGCTGAATATTTGTGAGAAACTGAGAATTCTTATTTCTCATTTTCAACTCAAATTCAATCAACAGTTCATCTCTCTGTCGTGACTCGTGACACACTTGGGAGGGAGCGATCACCCTGGCTGGGGAGGTGAAGAAAATAGAACATTCAGAATTACTTGAGAGGGAAATTAAGTTTAACTTTAAATTAATGTGTGAAGTTGAACGGAAACATTTGAATTTGATGGTGTTTATTTACTACTTTAAAGTCAATAAACAAGAGAAAAAAGAATTAAACCCTACTCCACAAAACAAAGTAAAAAAAAATGTCAGGAGGACAGGATTCTGTCTAAGGACTGTACTGTGCTGAATGTTCTTCTCTTCCACCCTAAAAAATTCCTGTTTTTTGACACAGCATTCCCTACTTGTGTGTTGTGCATGTGACTCCAACTCTAGCCTATAAATAAAGTTTAGTGTTGAGAGGAGAGGCAGAAAAATCTCTTTCCTTGGGTTGTGTGTGTGTGTGACTCCATCTTCTGCCAATCACCCTGGTCAGTTTTGTGGTGGCATTATCCTTAAATACATGACAGAAGCCTAGAAATATATTTGTCTGTTGGGAAGAGAGACAGAAAAATCTCTTTCCTTGGGTTGTATATGTGTGTGTGTGAGTGTGACTCTGTCTCCTGTGGTCAGCCCATCTGCTGTGTGTCTTTTGACTGCACTGTACCCTACCCAGTGTGTGTTACCAAGAGAGGCCCAGTGGCCAGTTGTCGTGTGGTGGCATTATCCTTAAATGCATGACAGAAGCCCAGAAATATATTTCCCTGTTGGGAGGAGAGACAGAAAAATCTCTTTCCTCGGTTTGTGTGTGTAACTCCATCTCTTGTGGTCAGTCCATCACCCTACTGCTGTGTGCCCCTTCACTGCTATGCGTATGCCTATGCCCAGCAGCCCAATCATTCTGTAAGCCTTGAACCTGGGATCCTTTAGTTGCAAACCGTCATATTCTTCAATTACTTTCAGTTCACTGCATCACAGTGTCACCTAGCCAAAATAAAATTTTGGAGTTGTAGCCAGTGATCATAGATCACGTTGCTTTCTTACACAGGAATTGTGTGGGTGTATTCTCTGCAGTATATTGGTTCTGTTTCGGTTATGGCTGACACCAACATAGATGAAGCATCTAGTGCTGGTGTTGGAGCAGGTGTTGGTGGTAGTGATAATCCTGGTGCTAGCAGAAATAAGCAAAATATTTCACGTGATAAAAATTCAACAAACAGCAAAAGAGCAACAGTGAAGTGTGGTAAAGGGGGACCTTTTAAGAAAACCTGTACAGCTGCTGGGGTCACACGGAGAGGCACCATAAGGTATGTCATTCATGCTGTTAAGATCCCTGTGACTAGCAGCAATAATGCAAGTGACAGTGAGTCCCTCTCTGACTCAGACAGTAGCTCTTTGTCTCAGTCAACACTGTTGTGTCTCTGACGAATCATTACTTCCTCTACAAAGTGAAATGAGCAAGTCTGCTGACAATGAATCAGGTAGTGCACTTGCAAATACATCCAGCACTGTTGGCAATGAAAAGGACATATCCATTGAATCCACCACTTCTGTGTTGGCCAGCAATGAAAATCCATCAGAGTCTTCACCCACTCTTCTAGCACCAAGGAGCATGTCCCAGGTTCTGTTAGGACAGGTGAAAAGACACAAACAGTCTTTAGCTATCTTCCTAGCACTCAAAACAAAATCTGTCACATCTGAGGTGTGGAATTATTTCTCTGTCAGTAAAACTGATCCATGCAGAGCAATTTGTTCCCTGTGTAAACAGAGTGTAAGCCATGGTAAAGTTGTGTCATGCCTTGGCACTACAGCTCTTAAACGCCATCTGAAAAAGCATTCAGTTTTGCTTGATCATCCAAAACCCATGTCCTCCATCTTCCAGACCACACGTGAGAAGGGTCAGGAATCTGAAATGGATACTGAATTGTCTGAACTTAATGCAGGCAGAACCACTGCCAGCCCTAGGATCACTGTTACCACCAATGCCAGCACCATTAGTACTAGTTGCACATCCAGTGATGGCACTGAATGTATAAGTCCTAGTCCACCATCTCCGTCCATCTGCCCATCGAAGCATGGTGTATAATAAACCAACAGGGACATGTTGTAAACAGCTAACACTGTCTCAGGCATTTGAAAGGAAGAATACCTTTACTAGAAATCATCCAAAGACCCTTCATCTTAATCACCGAATTGGTGAACTGTTAGCTGGAGCCCTGCTCCCATACTCTTTGGTAGATCATGAGGATTTTAGGGAGCTCATGACATTAGCAGAGCCTCGTTACAATGTTCCTCATCAAAGGTACTTTTCCTATGTTGAAATACCAAACATTTATCAGGCTTTAAAAGCAACAGTGATGCTTGCACTTAAAACTGCGGAGGGTGGGGTTATTCATGTCACAACAGATATGTGGACCAGCACTCAAAACATAGATTACATGTCCCTTACTGCTCATTGGGTCACGTTTTCTTGTGCTTCTTCAAAAACAAAGACACCCCAAAAGATGGCGCTGCTGCATATAAAGAAGTTTGGGCAAAGTCATACTGCTGCAAACATCTTGCAGGAACTAAATGACCTCCTTGACGAATGGGTTTATTCTCACGGTCTAAAATGTGGCTTCATAGTAAGTGACAATGGAGCCAACATCTTAAAAGCAGTACAGGATGGAGGATTTCTGCATGCTTCTTGCTTTGCACATTGCCTACACTTAATTGTCACGGGATTTCTCAGCAACGAAACACAAGTGGATGGTATGATTGCTGTTTGCAAAAAAATTGTGACTCACTTTTCACATTCAACCAAGGCTATACGGACATTGTCCGAACTGCAAAAAAAACACAAGCTGCCCCAGCAAAAGCTGATTCAAAATGTTTCCACTCGTTGGAACTCAACGCTTTATATGCTGCAGCGCCTCTTGAGCAAAAAGCAAGCTGTACATGAGTACTGCTCCAGTTACATTATTGGAGATGGCATTATGCTGTCTGTGCTGCAGTGGAAATTAATGGAGACAGTGTGCTGTATCCTAGCTCCTTTGAGACAGCTACAAGGGACATGTCTTCTGATGGCGCATCTTGTGAGTCAGGTTATCCCACTCATAATGCTCATTTCACATCATCTTAGTGTTCTAAATCTACAAATAGAAAAGACAGATCTGAAGCTGAACAACATGTCACCTGTATCATGGGAATCTCGTAAAGAGAATGAGCGGCTTCAAAACCAATGACAAATTAGTTGCAATGGCCAAATCAAGACACTACATCCTTGCAACTCTCTTAGATCCCAGGTTCAAGGCTATACATCTTCCAAAAACAGATGATATAGAGCAGTACAAATGTATGTTGCTAGATGAGCTGCAGCCTCACAGGAGTCAAACACAGACACGCACAGTACCCTCAGGTTGTCATCACCACAACATGCAGGTCCATCTTCACAAAGGATACAGAACTGGAAAAGTCACCAAACATTAACAGTAGTTGTTGCACAACTGCCACTTCTTCAACCCTTAGTAGCAAGCTAAATCTGTGGCAAAACCTTTCCCAAATTGCTGCCATACCAGCTTCTGCTGATTCCTCTTCTGAGCTGGTCTCTGTCCATCGCGGTAGACAGTTACCTGCAAGAACTGCCTATTCCTATTGATGCATGCCCTTTGAATACTGGAGATCAAAAAGTCAATTTGGACAGAGCTGTATGATGAAGCCTGTAAATATCTTGGTTGTCCTGCAACAAGTGTCTCTTCAGAACGCATGTTTAGTACAGCTGGCAATATTGTGACAGACACCAGAAATAGGTTGCTGCCAGAAAATGTACACACGTTAACTTTTATTAAAGTTAATAAATCAAGATTTTCGTATCCCTACAAGAGTATACAAACTGATCCTGAAGTGATTGATGTTGTGGATGTTGATGGTGATGACAACTCAGATGGTGGTGGCTGGTAAATACTGTGTGGGACGGAGTCGCTCTGCACCAAAAAGGAAACTTTTACAGACTGTGATGACTTTGGTTGTCGTCTCTCTCCTTTCTCGATCTACTACCTTGGAATATATACCCCCCAAAACTTTCACCATTTCATGGCAAACTGCTTTGTAGCTAGGGTCTAAACTAAAGTCAACAAGTTTTATATACAGGGCAATTTTAACATCAGTGGGAACAGGCCCAAATTTGGCATAAAAGGGACACTGTCACGTCAATCCTTTCTGTATCATATTATTTATAGTTAAAGTGAAAACATATATTTTGGATTTACCTTCTGTGACTTTGTGGTGCATCAGTATGGGCTGGGACAGGAGATGGTCTATTTTTCAATTTAAAGAGGACAAAACAATGAGGTCTAATTGGTAGCTGTTTATTATTTTTTCAATTACAGAAATGTTAGCCATAAACGAAAAATGGATGCTGGTACATGGGTGAAGGTTGTGGGTTGGTTTTAACATGGGTGTAAGGGTGGCATGGGTGCTACTGCACAGATGAGGGTGGTGGAAGAAAAGTGGAATGGGTGATGGGGTGAAAGGTGGGTGTTGTTTTAGTTCTTTCATTTACAGATTCGTGATCAGCTGGGAATGGTGAGTAAAAAAATGATGACCGACCGAACCTACTGTACACATAATATATATTCTTATTAAATACATTGCAAACTGCTGCCACCTAGCACAATTGTCCTGTCCCCTTTAAAAAAAGAATAAAGTAATCAGAAATAAAGAAAATCTGCATCAGCAGTTTCACAGAATGTGACGTATCATAAAGTGTTTTTGCTTTACAAGTAGTGATAATTTGATACATAATGGGGTTGACAGACGCTGTCCCTTAAACATCACATGCCAACTGCTGCAGCTACATTAAATGTTCCTTAGTATGTGGTGAAAAACCACTTTTTATTTATGTGACTGAAATACAGATTTTATTGAAGTATCAGCTGCAAAAATGCATCATCTTAGAAAGTTGTAAGTATTACTTCAATTTGCCAACAAAAATATTGGTATATGTATGCATTACCTTAGAAAATTGCATGCATTTTTGCCAGCAACGACTGGCATATTTTTTTATTCAGATGTCTTGACTGACTACGTTATGACATAATATGTTTTGCAACAGTTCCACATGCTGCTGCTGTAGTACTTGGCTTGACTTTGTTATAAAAGCTATCTTTTAAACATAGCAACTTTTGATTTACTCATTTAAAACAGAAAGCAGCAAATAGCTGAAATTAGGTAATATCAGTTATTTTTTCTCATAATTCATGACGATGAGTATATATAGCTGAGTACATAAATGGCTAATGTGCCTCTTTCTTTCACTAAGGAACTATGATGCAGCTGCAGCAGGAAAACTTTAACATATGGGTGGGTGGGTGGGCCTGTTATGTATTAAGTTGCTGGCTTTAGCAAACAGAAGAAACCATAGATAAACCTAGTTATATTCCTATCAATGTCACAAGATAATTTCTCTCCCTTATATTGAACAGTTTTTCCTTTACATGTATTTTATTACTATCTTCGTTACTGGCAGCACAATAAAAAAATAGGGTTCGAGTTCTAAAAAGTTCTAAAAAAGATTAGAACCCTAGAACTTTTTCAAAAGTTCTAGACTAGAACTAGAACCCAGAACTTCAGAGGGTTCTGACAACCCTACATAACATCATTAACAAATCCAATAAAGTGGTATGGTCTATTCTGCATAATATTAGATCAAGGAAGCAGGAAGTACTATTGCCTTTATATTGAGCATACGTTAGACCACACTTGGAATATGCTTCCCAGCTTTTGAATCCATATAAAAAATCCAAAGGCCTGTTATTGGAAAGAGTTCAGAGAAAATTTACTAAAAAAGTTTCTGGGCTATATGAAGTTCCTTATGAGAGTAGACTAGATATTCTAAAACTCATGCCTTTATCCACACGTCGACTTCGTGGTGATCTTATGTTATTATATGATATTATTCAAGACCCTTATCTATTGTTTGAACTTGGTCTAGAATTTAAAAACTGTGGTCACAATATCAGGGGACATCCTTTACAATTAGTTAGAAAACCTTTTATGAAGTCAAGTCGTAAATATTTTTTCACTATTAGAGTTGTTGGTCCATGGAACAGGCTACCGCTTAATGTCATCATTAGTGAAACTAAAAGCATCTTCAAAAAAAGATTGGATGGCCTTATATGTAAAGTGTATGACCTTTCCTATTATATTTTGGATTAGTATAACAGCTTCATGGGCTTCTACCTTCTTGCTCTTGCAACTTACTTTAGTATGAACAGGAATGGGACCTGGACCTAATCGTATCTGATTATTTAAAGGTTACCAAACAGTGTGAAAAGGCTGTGAGGAGAGCCAGTGGAATGCTAGGGTGCATAAGGAGAGATATCTCCAGCAGACAGAAGGAGGTGGTGATGCCACTGTATAGAACATTGGTGAGATCTCATCTAGAGTACTGTGTCCAGATCTGGAGGCCACATTTCTGGAAGGACACAGACAGACAGAAGTGGTTCAGAGAAGTACAACAAAGAAATGGTGTAGGGGCTGCACCAAAACACATATGAGGGGAGACGGGATGATCTTGATATGTATTCTATGGAGGAGGAGAGAGAGAGGGGTGATATGATAGAAATGTTCAAATACCTCAAGGGTATAAATAAGGTACAAGAGGGTAGCATCTTTCACAAAAAAGATGTTCAAGAACAAGGGGCCATGATATGAAAATAGATGTTGGTAGACTCGGGGGTAACATGAGAAAGTATTTTTTTCACAGAAAAGGTGATGGATCCATGGAACAGCCTCCTGGTAGAGGTTCTAGGGGCAAAAATGGTAGGATAATTCAAAAACACATGGGACAGACATAAAGGAACTCTAGCAATTGGAAAAAGAGGGTAAGGCCACAGATCAGTTAGGATCTGCAGTACTACACATGAAACAGGTAGGAAAAATGGGCCGACTAGGTGAGCCAAGTGGTCCTTATCCACTGTCAAATTTTATATTTCTAGTTAACATTTTTCAAGGTGCTTTTGGGCTTTATAGCTGTTACTTTACTGCAGAGGCAGTCCTCTTTGAGCCATGAATTAGAATTTCTGTGGGAGTACAGTTGAGAAGGGAAGGGATCATAAATTGGGCCAATCTCAATGGCCAGCTGACCCCTTACACTTGCAAGTCCAATGACCCCACCCCTATACTCAGACATTTTGTGGCATCTAACCAGAGAGAGTACAGAGGTGTGCCCCATTGAAGCCTATGGGGCTGAGTTCCAAAACTTTTTTTTTATGTTACAAAGAAACCTTCAGTACATATGAAAGTCACTGCTGAACTAATATGTAGATATTAATAATGCTTGTAAAGGATACAAGGTAAAAAATAAACTTGTTTTTATTGGCGCCTCTGTTCCTTATTTTGTCATGACTGAAAATCAGTGGATGATGGCAGGCAGCAGGCGGGTTGCCCAAAATAGTAAATTTACCAGTTTTTACTGATATTTTCATTACTTTTGGAAATTTGTAGCCTCATATATATTCAGCGAAAAAACAGTTGGCAACAGGCACAACATTTTGAATCTACCTGAAAAATCAGATAAAGGCTGACAGTGTCCCTTTAAATATTGGATTCTGAAACTTAATGCACTTACTGTGTACATGTGTTCTGGACCTGTACAACTGCCGAATTAAATTTCATTTGTGTTACTGATTTTACAATAAGACAGAAATAACTGAAATTTTAAATTTTGGCAAAAGTTCACAAAATTTATGTGACATACAGCTTTAGTCTTTGCCATATTGGTCCTTATAAGAACACATCCAGAAGCAAATTATTTGATACTTTTTATTGGACCATTCATGAAAAGCAAAACCCCCCAGAGTGAAGAAATGCTAAAATGTAACATAATTGTAAGTTAAAAACAAGCCCCACAAAATAGAACTACAAAAAGTATTAAAAAGTACCCAATGTTTCCAGTTAAGTTTTACATTCCATGTAGCATGAAAGTATTGCTCACTTTAGGTAAACTTTCCTATAAACCCTTTGCATGCCATATATAGATACTTTTTGTCATTCTATTTAGTGGAACTTGTTTTTAACTTACAATTATATCACATTCTAGCATGTTTTTAGTCCGGGTTGGTTTTGCTTTTCATGAACTGCATTCTTAAGCACAATGGGACATTCATAATTGGATTGAACAGCTCTGTGCTTAATATGTTCTTATCTTATTCTGAAGGTATCTCTAAGTCATTTTAATTTATGTGCAGTGCACTTCCTGCTTGTTGTTATGCTCCAAGCACCTGACTTTTAGGCCCTTTCAGCTGATGGTGAACTGGTACTATTCAGCTTCTCTGACGTTTCTTCTGTTATTTTTTAAATGAGTATTTCAAACTAAAGGGAATTTTTTTTCTGCATGATCTGAGTGTTAAAAGTATGGGATTTTCTAAATAACTGTCATTAAGCTTCAGAGCAAGGACTTGGTTGGTCCGAAAGCTAAAGCACTTTGTTCTTTTTGTTACATCTACTGCATGTTGGTCTAATAAAAAGTGTCAAATCATTTGCTTCTGGATCAGAATTTGTATGGAAATTCCAGGAAGTTTCATGGAATTGCAATGGTAGTTTCACCTGAATTCTGCTTGTGGAATTTTTAACATTCCACACAGCTGTACCTCTGACATAGTTAAACTTATTCCCAGTTTAATAATATCCTCAAGCTCTCCATACAATTTAATGTCTGAAAACATATACTGTAATAACCAACCCTTCAAGTAATTAAAACAAATGCTATTAAATAGTTCTGTAACACAGTTCTTCATTGACTAAATAGTGTTTTCTTCTCCTTCCTTTAGTTAGTTTTTTTTTTTCACTTTTATCTCCTTTCCTCTTATGTTTACAGCACCAATGTTTAATTACAGTCTTATTCATTAATACCTAATTGTCAGTCTGCACAATTAATGGAAATTCACACTTTATTGCCAAGTGCCATCCCTTCTGGGACCATCTCCTTCCTTCCTTCCTTCCTTCCTTCCTTCCTTCGTTCCTTCCTGTTTTTTCCCCATTTAACTTCTTTCCTGTTATGTTTCTTGTACTATTATCTAATTACTGTTCAATTCATCCACATGTAATTGTCAAGCTGCATCCTTTCTGTGTAAAGTTGCCTCCTTTCTGGGAACACTTCATTCATTCGTTCATTCATTCATTCGTTCATTCATTCATTCATTCACTTCATTTTTTTTTCTTTAATCTCCTTCCCTCTTATGTTAACTGCACTATTATGTAATTACTGTCTAATTCAGGCACACATTTTGTTAGTCTGCATTCTTTCTCCATAATTCAGACTTATTTTGCTGCAGGATAGTACAAAGGAAAGGAAAACAGCCTGTGGAGGAAACCTCTGTGGATTCAAGGCTTCAGGTCATCATTCCTCTAAGCACTAGATGTAAAATTAGTTGCATGCTAAGGAATATGGAGGGTACTTTTTCTGATTGGAGGTCTTCTTCAACAGAGGAGCCAAAGGCTTGACATCTGGGAACATAGCTGAAAGCAGGGGTGGCAGAATCTTTCCCCTCACAGTGCAGTTCAGAGGCAAGGGGCAGGAGCAATATAGAGTCCACCTAGGCTACTGCAGTAAAGCAAAACCAATGGAGCTGTAACAGGAGTGGGGAAACAGTGCACCAGCACCAGTCATCGAGAGCAATAAGGCAAGAAGTCCGAGACAGCAGGACCAGATGAGCACTACTAGCTAGGTGAACAGAGGCCTACCAGATACTTCTGGTAGAAAGACAGAGGGAGGGAGGGAGGACCAGGGGTTACAGTCATGTGACAAGCTAGTTAGGAGAATAAAGACAACAGGTTGTAGAACTGGCAGTCACTCAGCAAAATAAAATTAATGGGCATCTGAAAGATACTTGAGCCATGTGCACGTATGTAGCATTCCGTTGAGGACATGGCAAATGTTGTCCCCTGCACCACTGAACCCCAAGCCTTATAATGACTATCTTAACTTGACAGTAGTAGCTGTCTATCAGATCTTTATAATATAAGATGACAAGATTTCTACTTTGCAAAAACAGTATCAGAGGCATTCACCTTATTCTAAGACTTGCCAACTCAGGTAATAAATAAACACGCTCCTCTAACCAAAGTTAGGACTAAGGAAAGGTCTTACCCATGGTTCAATGACGCCATTAAATCTGCCCTCCATCATAGGGACCACCTCTGGAAATGTGCCTGCTAATCTAGGATACCTTCCGAGTGGGCTGCCTTTAGAACAGCAAGGAATCAGTGCAACAAATTAGCTAGGGCTGAGAAAACCAAATTCTTCAGATCCAAATTGGACTCTTCCTCTAAAAATCCTGCCCTAGTCTGGAAAGCGCAATGAGGAATTGAAGGCCATCAACGGTCTTCCTCCTTCCCCACTAAGATTACGACTGGTGACACAACCTTCTCGGATTAACTTAGCATATTGGATGCACTCAACAGTCATTTTGTGACAGCTGGTGTTGCATTTGACACTTTGCCTGCTAGTAGACTGCTCCCTAATTGTAGTACCTTGGACTTGTCGGACCATGCTATTAAATCTATTCCCCACAAAGACAAGTTTAGTTTCCGTTCAGCATCCTTCAAAGAAGTCGAAGACTTGTTGCTAGCTCTCATTTCTAAGAAAAGGCTGGAGAGGATCAAATCGACCCTTTTTACTTGAAATTAGGCTACCAAGTACTCACTGCTCCTATCACTCACTTATTTAACCTGTCCCTCATGCAAGGCATCATCTCTGATTTATTAAAAACAGTGCATGTTGTTCCACTTTTTAAATCAGGTGACCCATGTGATCTCAATAATTATAGACCCATACCCCTCTTACCTATACTATCTAAACTCCTTGAAAAAATCATCAACATCCAACTACGCAACTACTGTACCATGAATCCTCCAGAAAACTCAACCCCATACAATCAGGCTTTCAGCCCAATCATAGCACTGCAACAGCCCTAGCGAACATGACCAATGATTGGCATCTAGTTTTGGACTCTAAAAAGCACTTGGGCACTGTATCTCTTGACCTGAGCAAGGCTTTTGATATAGCAGACCATGATCTTCTACTAACCAAGCTATGTAATGTTGGTCTGGAGGAATTAGCCTTGAGTTGGTTCTGGTGCTATTTAACTGGCTGTCAGCAACAAATAAGATCAGCAAGTGACCCCTTCCCCTCAAGCCACTCCTGAGGGGAGTCCCACAAGGGTCTATACTGAGGCCACTCTTATTCGCAATTTACATAAATAACCTTGATGCCTGTGTAACAAATGCAAGTTTTCATCTTTTTGCTGTTGACACGGTGATCTACGTCACCAGGTCTACCCTTGAACACACCAGTACTGCACTGCAGCATGAATTCAGTACTTTGCAGTGTAACCTTTTGCAACTAAAACTGTTGTTTAATGCTAAAAAAAAACAAACAAGTCTATAATCCTATCCCCGCAATCTCACCATATCTTACATCACTCTGCAGCATCTGAACCACAGATCTCTATGGCACTAGGAGAAAACTTGGAATCAGTGGAGTATTTCAAATATCTGGGTTTCTTGATAGATTGCAAACTTACCTTTTCTGTGCATACTGAGGAGCTTGCGAAAAAACTAAAGCAGAGATTGGGTTTCTTCTTCCAAATTAAATACCTTCTTACTTATGATGTCAAAGTCAGGTTGGTACAGTCAACCTGTCTACCACTCCTGGACTACGCAGATCTCATATACAGTCATGGCCCTAGATTAGACACCTTGTACCACAGGGCCATTAGGTTCATAACTAATGCTCCTTATAGCACTCACCATTACTCCCTTTACTCCTTATTGGCTGGCATTCCCTAAAGACTAGAAGACTGAGAAACGCAGCCACCTGGACATTCAGAGCCTTGACCAACAAACTCCCTGAATACATCTGCAGCCTCTTAGTCACTGCTCAAGGGACTTACTCACTTAGGAGATACATATAACCAAGATGCTGGGATGCATAGCTAGGGGGATCAGAAGTTTAGTTTAGTTTTAGTTTTGTTTTTTTTTTGACCGGGTAAGTGCACTAGACAAATCCTACCTATTTTCAGGCATGACCGACCCGGGGGAGGGGGATACAGATGAATGCCAACTGACCTTGAACCAGATTAAGCTGTTGGTGGTATTTTTAGTGAATGAAGGAAATTTGGCCAGGACACCGGGGAAATTCCCCTACTCTTTTCGATAAGTGCCATGGGATCTTTAACATCCACCTAAACTACCACCAGTCCAGGCAGATGGGACCTGAGTTTAACGTCTCATCCCAAAGACAGCACCTCAGAAGTACAGCACCTCTCTCATGCTGCACTACAGTGTCAGTACTGCAATATTAACCCAAGTGCCAGATGTGGGAACTGAACCCACAGCCCTCTGATCTCCCGGCCTCAGAGGCGAGTGTGCTACCTACTGAGCCACTGACACTGACAAGAAGTAGGAGAGAGGAGGTTATACTGCCATTGTACAGGTCACTGGTAAGGCCTTTTCTAGAGTATGGAGTTCAGTATTGGTGCTCACACCTCAAAAAGGACATTAACCTGCTACAGAAGGTCCAGAGGAGGGTTACAAAGATGATAGCTGGTCAGCAGGGCAAAGCATATGAGGAGAGGTTGAGGGCACTAAACACATGCTTCCTGGACAGGAGAGAGAGAGAGAGGGGGGACTTGATTGGGACCTTCAAGTACTTGAAAGGGATAAATAGGTTGATAAGGAGAGTTTCTTTAAGCTGAGTGGCACCAGTTCACGAGGGGGCACAGTTTTAAGCTGGAGGGTGGGAGGTTTAGGAAGGAGGTCAGGAAGCACTTCTTCACAGAAAGGGTGGTGGATACTTGGAATGCGTTGCTGGAAGAGGTAATCTTGTAGAAGACAGTGGGCAGCTTTAAGAGTGGCTGGGATAGGCATAGGAGGAAGGTAAGGATCATGGGTAGGGAGGATGGGAGAAGCGGGGAGGAAGGGTAGGGACATTAGCTGAAGCTGTGGACCCTGCAATACAAGCAGACTTGATAAACCAAATGGCCTTCTTCTGCTGGCTTCTTTGTATGTTCATGTGTTCATATATACATCCCACTAGAAGTTCCTCGAGCCAGTACACACTATGAATTTCACTCATTAAGCCATGCCCTTCCCCTTCTATGGAATCATTTTCAAAAGTTCCTTAAACTCTCTTATCTTACTAGTTTAACTAACTTCAATATACACCTTAGGCAAGTCACCCAGGACTCCCGCAATTGTTACACCTAAGTCCTAGCTCCCGCCACTCTGGCTTCTGTTAATACTACTTCCTCTCCCAGCCTCTGCTCTACCCTTACCATGCCTGCATCTCAACTCAGTGAAACCCATCCGGCTTTATACATCTCTGTCTGATTGATACCGCTACTTCATTCATCCCGCATGCCCTTTCTACTTTCTGTGCCTTGAGGTTGCACCTAGTCTTTTTTCCCTACACTATGTATTCACACAGTATCTAGGACAGTCAGCCATGTCTAACCTGGACTATTAGCTCTCCAAGCACCCTGTATATCTCTAATGCCCCTACAATTATTGTTGACTTCATTATCACTGTTGATGCAAACTGTGTATGTATCTAAAAATATTGTATGATCCTATTGTCTCTTGTACCTCTACACATTATTATACCTTGTATGCTCTCGTAGTACTCTGTTTATGTATGTTATTGTCCTCCTGCCTAGGTCTATTATTACTTCTACCTCTATGTATCATTAAACCTTGTATGCTCTCATATGACTCTGTTTATGTATATTATTGCATTCCTGCCCAGGACCATCTTGTAAATCAGCTTTGCTCAATGGTGTTCCACCTGGTTAAATAAAGATTAATTGATTGATTGATTGATCATTACAATTATCATTACAATTGACTTCAGGTGTGGAGGGGAAAATGATGGCAGCCTAAGCAAGCAGCTCCATTCTTTAAATATTACTTGATTTCTTCTGTCATTTTGCCACAGAGCACTTTTAATAGGCCTTAAGAACTTTTTCACCGACCTAAGCAACTACACTTCTCAATTATCCAAGCCTCAACACTGCCTCCCCTCACCTGTCACTAACCCCTTGGAATCCCTAATGGGCTTTTCCATATCAAACTAACTTTCTACAAAATTTTCTCAAATTATTGAGTAACCTCAAGGAATATGGCTCACCTGGCTATGACTCTGTTTCAGCCCCCAATTTTAAAATGGGGAGCCCCTGCTCTGGCCATTCCGGTCAGGGATCTGATCAACAGATCCTTCCTAGAGGGAACAGTCCCCACCAAGTGGAAGTCAGCTCTTGTCATCTAAATACACAAGGGGGATCGAACACACCTGTTGAAAATTATAGACCCATCTTTATATTTTGACACCTAGCTAAAGTCCAAGAACCAATTCTTTACAACCAGTTACAAGACTACCTAGAATAATACCAGCTTATGTCACCTTGTCAACATGGATTCCAGAAAAATCACAGCACTCTCTCTGCTCTCATAAAGGTCACCTCAGACATTCAACTTGCCTTCAACTAGGGCCAAGCAACTGGGGCCATCTTCATGGACCTCACCAAAGCTGCAGATCCCCATCAAGAAAGTGCTCTAGGCACCTTTACCAAATCAGAGCTCGGCCACTGCCTGGTCTACTCGCTGGACAGTTTCTCAGCCCACCCCACCTCCCTCCTTTATTAAATACACTTCCCACTGATCCCCGCCCCTAAGTCCTCATTCCAGTTAATTACAGCAGCTTTCTAAAGGGGCTGTCCTCTCCTGCAGCTTCTTAAAGGGGCGGTCCCATCTCATGGTCAAATTTGACAAGTACTGCTGACTGCCCTTCCTTAATCACACACTCCTTCCCACAGCCTCCTACTACCAGTGCCTTATCACTTTTCTACCACAGGGCATAGTTTCTGCTACTACACTCAGCTTTAGTTTACCCTGCTTCCTTATTCCCTCACTTATTACTGTCCTGTCACCTTCCCTCTTTCTGTCCGCAAGCATGGATTGCTCTAAACGGTTCTACCTCCCTTATTTACTCTTACTCCTTGTTCTTCCTCTCTGCTCCACTTTTCTCATCTCCCCTTATCCTGCCCCTCCACTACCCCTCCTCCCATCCCCCTCTCCACCATATTTATCCCTAATCCATTTCACACCCTCCCTTCTTTCTCTCACTCTCCCCTCACCCCACGGCTCCTTGCACTTCCAGTTCCGTCCCTGCCCCTTCCCACATGAGCCCCTTCATCAGCCTTTGCCTATTCCATGAGTTCTCACCTTCCTACCAAAGCCGTATATTTTTAACCCACCACTATGCCATGCCTTACTCCACCAAGCTGTCTTCGCTTGCAAACCACAGGCACCTAAGGCTTCTACTACTACTTCTACTCATCTCAGGCTCCATTCACCCCAGCCCCAGCCCCTCACCCCCTATCCATTTCATCCCTCACTCCTTCCCAAAACCATCTAAACAGCTCACTTTTGCTCACGTTAATGTGCAAAGCCTTTTGGCAAAAAAAACCTTAACTGAGTCCTGGGTGACGGCTAAAGCTTTTGATGTCATTGCCCTCACCGAAACCTGGCTGAAGGAGGACATCTCCCCCAAAGAAAACCTCCTTGAGGGTTACTCGGTCTTTAGAAAAGACAGGGTGGGAAAGCATGAGGGATGCTGACTCATCTGGGTTGCTGATCACTTCCTTGCCACCAAATTTGACTCCCCACTTCCCACCTCCTCCCTCGAGTCCATCTCTATGAACCTCCTCCTTGAAGCAGATAAAATGGCCACAGTCAGCGTGGTTTATCTGCCATCCTCCTCCTCCTCACCCCGTGATCTAGACCGCTTCCTAGATATTAAGACCTCCCTTCCCCAAGGAAGAGGTTGGATTATCCTAGGGGATTTCAAACTTAACTAGCTGTCCCCTCACTGTGACTCCACCAAGGAATCCTTACTTGGTCTTAGCCTCTGCCAGCTCATCACTGAACCTACCAGAACCAACTATAAGACTGGATCTCAGTCCCTCATCGATTGGGTTCTGGTCTCACACCCCTCCCATGTAACTGCCTCCGGAGTTCTTCCCGACTCAGTCAGTGACCACTGTGCTGATTTCTGCCATTGGTCCACAAAAACACCCCTCTGCCTCCAACAAATTCATCCAAACATAGAAACATACTGTAGAAGTTGATGGCAGATAAGGACCGCAAGGCCCATCCAGGCTGCCCATGTTTTCTACCTTATGAATGTGAAATAGGCCTTTACTTTGTCAATGGCCTATATATTCATACTCATCTGTATTACTCCCTTATGCCTATCCCATGCCTGTCTGAAGCCCTGCACTGCATTCATATACACTACTTCCTGAGGTAGGCAGTTCCATACATCCACCACTATTTCTGTGAAAAAGAACTTCCTCACATTATCCCTTAATCAGACTCCCTCTAATCTCATGCTGTGTCCTCTTGTCCTGCTATTTTTCTTATATTGAAACATGTTAGACTCTTTCACCTTGTTAATGCCCTTAAGATGTTTGAATGTTTCGATCATATCACCTCTCTCCCTCCTTTGCTCTATGGTATACATACCGAGCTCCGTTAATCTGTCTTCATATGTTTTCTGATGCAGTCCCTGCACCATTTTGGTTGCACTTCTCTGGACTGCCTCCATTTTGTTAATGTTCTTGTGCAGGTGCAGCCTCCAGTACTGCACGCAGTACTCCAGATGTGGCCTAATGAGTGTCTTGTAAAGAGGGATTATTACCTCCCTCTTATGACTTCTGATACCCCTGCTAATACACCCCAACATCCCTCTAGCCTTACCTACTGCTTTAGTGGTCTGCTTGGATGATTTCAGGTCATCCATGATGATGGTGTCCAATTCTTTTTCTTCCCTTGTGATTGCCAGCAACTCCCCTCCCAGCCTATAGGTAGCTTCAGGGTTTCTCTTACCTATGTACATGATCTTGCACTTCTTTGCGTTAAACCCCAGTTGCCACTCTTCTGACCATTTTGTCAGTTTTTCCAGATCTCTTCTCATTCTGCCCACCCCATCTGGATCATCTACTCTGTTGTAAATCTTGGTGTCATCTGCAGACAGGCAAACCTTACCCTCCAGTCCATCTGCAATGTCACTGATGAAGATATTGAAGAGGCTGGCCCAAGGACTGATCCCTGAGGTACCCCACTTGTGACTTTCAGGCTTAACTGGCTGTCCCCTCACTGTGACTCCACCAAGGAATCCTTACTTGGCCTTGGCCTCCACCAGCCCAGGCAATTGAAGAAGCTGGATGCCTCTGAGTTTTCCAAAGCAGTCTAGTCCAAGACTGGTCCTTCACTGAAAACATTTCTGACATCGTCAAAGCGCTTGAAGCCTTTAACAAGAAGTTCCTTGCCCTCTGCAACCATTTCATCCCACTTAAGAAAATCTGGGTCAAGGATTCTAGCCGAGAATGGGTCACCCCCGAGCTTCACAAACTAATGGGGGATAGGGACCAAGCCTGGAAGTTGTACGGAAAACACAAAACCCCTCAACTCCTCCAACACTTCAAAACTCTTAGGAACAGGTGCAAATCTTCCACAAGATCTGCTAAATTCTCCGTCATCCTGAAAAAACAATGTGCTGCTCGGGGAAACCCTAGGAGGACTTGGAAAATTCTTAACAACCTAACTGGCAGGGGAATTTCCAATGAACGTAATTGTCTCACCTCCGAAGGGACCACCACCACTAAGCAAAATAGCCTTTCTTTTCAATAAATACTTTGGTGACCTTGACCAGTACAAGCCCAGCTCCCCTTCTACCTCATCCACCCCCACACTCCTCCCAGTCTCCCACCCAAGTTACATTTTAGAAACCTAACCCCTGCTGAAGTGATTAAGTTAATCAGAACAAATGTCCCAAGACCATCCAAGGGTGCCTACAACATTTACTTCAGAATTCTCTGTCTTGTCTGTGACTCCCTGGCCATCCCTCTCACTAACATCTTCAACCGCTCCCTCTGCATAGGGTCCTTCCCTAAAGCATGGCAGTGCACCATTATTAAACCTCTACACAAATCCATTCCAAAGGATCTTGTATCTAACTACTGCCCCATCCTCCTCCTTGCCCCTCTCTCCAAAATTTTAAAGAAAGTGGTCCACAGGCAAACCATGGAATTCCTATCCAAATACAACCTGCTCAAGAAGGCCCAGCATGGGTTCCATGCTCGCCACAATACCGAAACTACCCTCTTCAAGTTCACCCACTCCATTGACAAAGCCAACAATGAAGGCCTCTCCACTGGTGCAACATATGTAGACCTCACCAAAGCCTTCAACCTCATTCATCATGAAGTCCTCCTCCAAACTCTGGCTGGCCTCCATTTCTGACCAGAGGTCTGCCTCTGGTTCAAGGATTACCTAACAGGTAGATCCCATCGCACCATTATTGGTGACGTCCTGTCTGAATCCTGCCCCATTAAATATGGCATTCTCCAAGGATCCATTCTGGGCCCTCTGCTCTTCTCTCTGGTTGATAACTCCCTACCTGACATCTGCACCTCCTCCAAACTCATTCTCAGTGCTGATGATGCAGCCCTTTTCTGTCAAGATAAAAACCCCACCACTCTCATTAACAAACTCCAGTTCGAGTTCAGCAGACTTCACACCTGGTTCACATCCAAATATCTAGTACTCAACTCCCAAAAAAACAAGCTCATGGTTTTCTCCAGCCCCAGTAACCCCTTGGCTTTCACTGCTCCCTCTATGACAAGCTTGGTAACTCCATTGAAAGAGTCAGTAAATTTAAGTACTGTGGCTTACTCCTGGATTGCCACCTCAATTTCGATGCTCACACTAGCCTCACAATCAAAAAAGCCCACCAACGCCTCAGTATCCTCCACAGAACTAAGCATTACCTTAACAGTGAAATCCAAATCCCTCCTAGTTCCCACCTTCCTACTTTCTGTCTTTGACTATGGTTCTATTGTCTCCCTCTCCCACCCCTCCAACAAAACTTTCTCCAGACTCTGAAGCCCCTACCATGCTATCCATTTGCCTCTGGTCTACCTAAACTCACACACCACTGTGACCTTTAACACCTCACCATTCCGCCCTTGCTTGAGGCATGCCTCAACTGCAAGATGGCCACCTTCTTCTTCAAACTCTCCCATGGGCTGCTCCCTGATTACCTCACCTCTCTCTTCCAGACAGTCACCACCACCAGGCCCACTAGACTGTCCTCCATGCTTTCTTTAAAAGTTCCTTTCTTCCAGACAATCCAAGGCTGAAAAACACTCTTCTTTGCGGAATCCAAGCTCAACTCTTCAACTCTTTCCCCCCTGGTACTAAAACTCTGTCCCTCCACAAATGCCTTCAAACAAAATATCAGGAGACATTTCTCTCTCACACACTCCTGCACCTGCTCGCAATACTAATCTGGTTCTCCTACTGCACTCTTTTCCCCTCACCCTCTGTTTATCCACCTTTGGCACTTACCCTCTATTTCTAGCACTTGTAGTACAGTTATTCCACCTCGGCTAGTTTTTAGATTGCACTTAAATGTTTGTTTCCCACTGTTTATTATATTATTATGAAACCCTCACAGAATGCTAACATCACCTTTGTGTTTGTTAAATCACCCAGGTTAGTTCTTGGTTGCCCTTTTGTCTATACTGTCCTGATTGTATATGTACCTTGGTGTTAACCCTAGCTGTAAGTTAAATGTTTTAGCCTATGTCATGTCACATGATTGTTGTCTGTAGTTGGACGCTTGTGCAAATGGGCAGTAATGCTCACATGCCTTTCCAGTATAACCAATAAATGAAATTAAATGATTTGTTGAACCACGAACAGTAAATACAGAAACTAACTTTGTTGGAGCCAGATCAGCATGCCACAACCCGGATTCATGACTACCTCACAGGCTGATCCCAAAGCGTGAGGTGGTCCAACTGCCACTCCTCTTTCAGACCCATTTCTGGTGGCATTCATAGAAACATAGAAACATAGAAACATAGACTTTGACGGCAGATAAGGACCGCTAGGCCCATCTAGTCTGCCCATTTCCCTACCTACAGGATAGGCCGCAGATCCTAGTTAACCAACAGCCTTTATCTTCCTGCCCCCACAAGAATTGCCTTATGTCTGTCCCATGCATTCTTGAATTCTCCCACAGTTTTAGACCCCAATTTCTCAGGAAGGCTGTTCCATGCATCCACTATCCTCTCTGTGAAATAATACTTCCTCACATTGCTCCTGAACCGCCCTCCTTCTATCTTTAAATTGTGTCCCTGTTCTTGCAAGTCTCTTTTTCTGAAAGATGCTACCCTCTGGACTTTGTTGATTCCCTTGAGGTACTTGAAAGTTTCTATCATGTCCCCCCTCTCCCTTCTTTCCTCAAGGGTATACATATTAAGCTCCTTTAGTCTCTCCTCATATGGCTTCTCTTGCAGACCCTGCACCATTTTAGTTGCCCTCCTCTGGACTGCCTCTATCCTGTCTATGTCCTTGGAGATGGGGTCTCCAGAACTGGACACAGTATTCCAGATGGGGTCTCACCAACTGTCTGTACAGAGGGATAACAATTTCCTGTTTTCTGCTGCTGATGCGCCTCACTATACATCCCAGTATACCCCGGCCCTCCCTACTGCCTTCTCACATTGCTTGCTAACCTTAAGGTCATCTGATATGATTACCCCAGGTCCCTTTCCTGTTTTGTTGTTGTTACTAGCTCCCCACCCATTGTGTATTCTTCCCTTGGTTCTTGTTTCCCAGGTGCATTATTTTGCACTTTTTGCATTGAATCCTAGCTGCCATACATCTGACCATTCCTCCAACCTTGCTAATTCCTTTTCATCCTTTCCACGCCTCCTTGTGTATCAACCCTGTTGCAGATCTTTGTGTCATCTGCAAAAGGCATACTTTTCCTTCCAGTCCCTCTGCAATGTCACTGATGAAGACATTAAAAGGACTGGACCCAATACTGAACCTGCAGTACCCCACTAGTAACCGCCTCTTTTCTTCAGAGTGGACTCCACTTACAATTACCTTCTGTGTCCTGTTGTCCAGCCAATGTTTTACCTAGGCTACCACCCTGGGACCCACTCCCAGGCTGGTTAATTTGACTATCAATCTTTGTGTGGGACTGTGTCAAATGCCTTGCTAAAGTCTAGGTAGGCCATGTCCACAGCCCTCCCTGGTCTACTACTTTGGTCACCCAGTCAAAGAAATCTATTAGATCTGCCTGACATGACCTTCCCGCTGTGAACCCATGCTGCCTTGGATCCTGTGCTCCACTGACCTCTAGGTACTCAACTATTCTTTCCTTCAGAAGTGACTCCATCACTTTCCCTACCACAGAGGTCAGACTGACAGGTCTGTAGTTTCCTGCCTCTGTCTTGGTCCCTCTTTGTGAAGGGAATCGCATCCTTCCTCCAGTCCTCGGTACCACACCATCCTCCCATGATTTATTAAAAGAGAGTAGCCAGTGGTTTCACTAGTTCCTTCCTTAATTCTTTTAGAATTCTGGGTGAATTCCATCAGGACCCATTGCTTTGTCCGCCTTCAGTTTTAGGAGTTCTTGCAGAACCCTTTCTTCTGTGAAAGGACTGGGATCGACCCCCTATCAAGAGTGCTTCTGTTAATTGGATTAGGCACTTCCCCTCCTCTTTTAGAATACTGAGCAGAAATATTCGTTCAGTATTCCTGCTTTTCACTGTCCCCTCTGCCCACCCACCGTTCATTCTATTCAGCCTCACTATCCTCCCTTTGTCTTTCTACCGCTGATGTACCTATAAAAGGTTTTATCCTCTTTAACTGAGTTGGCTATCTTTCCTCAGTTTGGGCCTTTGCTATTCTGACTTCCTCCCTGCTTCTTTCTGCCTTAACTGGTACAGCTCTCTGTCCTGCTCCTTCTGTGTTTCCTTATACTTCCGGAATGCTATTTTTTTCTTCCTGACTTTCACAGCCACCTCTCTTGAGAACCATAGTGGCTTTTTCTTTCGTTTTGATTTGTTTATTTGCTTCACACAAAGGCTTGTTGCATCTGTGATGGCAGTTCTGATAATTCCCCATTGTTGCTCCACACCTCCTTCTAGCCTGTTTGCTAGTGCTTTTCTGAGGCACTCTCCCATCTTGCCAAAGTCAGCCCTCCTAAAGTCCAGTACCCTCACTTTTGTATGGCTTGACTCTGTAGCTGAGTTTAACGTGAACCACACTGTTTGATGGTCACTTGTCCCCAGATGGCAGATGGCCAGGGTTCTAATCTGGGGCCACTACTGTTCTCACTATTCATCAATGAGCAGTCTAGTTCCTGTGGTGGAGCATCTGTTCAGCTTTATGTGGATGATGCCATCATATATAGGTTTCTCTGACGACTGCTCATGGCTTAGCCAGCACTTGAACTCTGATTTCCATCAACTGGAGGTGTGGTTCCTGGCAAATACATTGCTCCTGAACACAAAATAAACTAAATCTATGCTTTTTCTCCAGCACACCTACAGGGCCAATCGCTCACCCCAATTCTCCATCACTATTCACAACACAGAACTGGTACACTCTTTTAAATATCTTGGCATCCTGCTTGACCCAAGCCTCTCCTTCATGGCTCACATCAACAAAACCGTCACAACTCTTCACAAAAGCTGAGTCTGCACCCACCGGGTTACCGCCCCCTACTGGCCCAGTGCATCTTGCCTAAAAATTCGCTACTGCCTCTCCCTTCCTCTACTTTTTATACCTCCCCCCATTCCTATCACTTATGTCCTCCCTGATGAACCAACTAAAGCAATTATACCATAGGATAGGACGCTTTGTCTCTGGAGCTACCCCCGGGCAACATCACTGCACTGTACTAGTATCTCTGGGTTGGCTACAACTGAAACATAAAATCCAGTATACATCCCTCTGCGTTACCTATAAGCTTGCCCACCTATACACTCCTCTGAATCTATTTAATAATGTTTTAAGAAAAGTGGCTGGCCAGACTCTCCAGTCCTCCTTCTCTATCACTGCTAACAGTGCCGTCGACTCACCTAGCTGCAAGCAGGAGATCCTTTGCTTATGCTGCACCCTGGGCCTGGAACGCCCTCCCTCCATCTATTCTTTCTTGCACTTCCCTTCCCAGTTTCAGACGTGCTCTACACAACCACCTACATGACTTAGGAACTTGCTCCTGCTTTTCCTAAATAACCCTATATATTTCTGTTCTCATGTCTGTTCTTTCTGTCGAGTCTACCCTGACTACACATGGTACAGCCTATCTCTTCAATTTGAATTGTACAATTGTCCTGCACTATTTTGCTTAACTGCTGTATATAATTTGGCCCTAATTTGCCAGACTCTGTATTGTACTGCACCATCCAGTCCCCTCACCCCTGAGATCACTGTTCTATTTTGTGTACATTGTCTAGCATCGATGCACATTCCCCTAGACTTTAGGATCCTAATTTTTGTATTCCTCTTATATCAGTGTTTTCACTGTATTGTTCATCCTTTTTATTTTGTATTCCTTTTATGAGTGCTTATTTATTGTGTGTACATGACTTTGGTTATATTTTGTATTCCTTGTCCTCTGTACCCTCCCCTGGGTTTCCCCTTAAAAAATGGACTGCATGGTCTCAATGGGCTTACCCAGATACCAAAATGAACAAAAATAAATAAATAAATAAATAATAGCCCAGTAAACATTCTTAGATTCCTGTGGTGCATTACTGGACCAGTTTGCTTTATCCAAGTGACCTTTCCTGTACTTTTGGTGTGCTACATTATATGTGATACTGGCTCACTCGATTGTATAGTGGTGACTTTGGAGACCCAAGTAATTGTAAATCAGGAAGACCTGTCTGATATCAGGTCCATGCTGTAGTCTTTAAGATATTTCTACTATTAAGGCTTCCATGGAAAAATTGGATGAACGAGTAGATGCTGTGGAACAATGGATTGCCAATTCTGAGTTTTTTCAATGCAAGTATAATCTGCTATAGCTAAACACATTGATAAAACTGCAGCACTAGAGAAGCAAGTACAAGCCCTTTCAATGAAGTTGGAGGATTTAGAGATTCGTGGGAGGCGAAATAATATTTGCAATATTGGAGTTCTGGAAGGGATTGAGGGCAACAATATGTGTGATTTTCTTCAAAGATTTATCTTACAGCTGCTGGATTTTTACTGGGATGTCCCGCTTGAGGTGGAGAGGGCCTATAGGTCACTGGGGCCTAAGCCGGTCAGAGGACTGCATCCCCCCAGCCCACCATAGCCTATTTTCTTGATTTTTCCATGAAAGAGCACATTCTGTGTCTTGCTTGGGAATGGGGCTGTTAAAAAGGAATGGCCATTCAATATATCTGTTCCAGGATTTTTCAAAGGAAGTGGCCTCCAAAAGGAAAGCATTTGCTTCTATTCAAAAACAGCTAACCTCAAAAAAGATCCAGTTTTCTACTAAATATCCAGCTGTATTGACTGTGCTTTGGGATGGCAGGTGTCATCGGTTTGAGACATCACAAGATGCTCAGCAATTTCTGGCTTCCTTACAGTGGGCTTCTTCTACATCATGTTCAACTGTTGCTAGTGCTCCTCATCATGAACATCATGAACAACGGGTAGAACAGAAGCCGTTCTCAACATCGGAGGGCTTTTTTCCAGCTATGCACAGAGCTCATGTGGCTCCTTCTAAAGCTACTAAATCTGCTGCTTTAGTGGGTAGAGGGGGTGCTGGCCTGAACACAAAACCTAAAAGACAACAAGATACTTGCAAACACAGCAGATCCCCTAGTATCCTGTCTGCCTCCTTGGATGGTAAACTGCTCTCTGAAATGGATGATACTGTTGTTCCATGATCCTCTCCTTCAAGTCCTCCAGGTTGGACTCCAATCCCAGATCCCAAACATCCCCAACTTTTGTTGTCTCACTCAGTGAAGATTTGGCACTCCCCAGGATGGACTGGGCAGATTATGGTGAGGAGGAATTATTAGCCACTTCATCTTCAGAACTTCAGTCTTCAACTCTGGCTTCTTTGCAATTGGCATCTGAGTCCACTTCTCATCTTGGTGTAGATTGGAAGGGAGAGCACCTCTCTTTGAATGCAGTAGCCAGCGACAATGATTTAGAGATTGTAACATGACTGTATTTGGACTTTTGGGTAAACACGGATATTTTCGTAATTACTCAGGCTCTCAAGGTTGATGGAAGATGTTAAGGACCTGATGACTTCTTGGAAAGGAGTTATGGGGGTGGTCAATTTAATTTTCTGCCTCTTAAAGGTATGTTAAATACTGAGAATGGAGGGGGTTATATGGTTTAGGTCTTAACTTGCATCTCTCTCTCCCTACTCCCTTATCCTTTATATTTCTTTTTCTCCACCAGGCTCTACACTGGAGCAGGCAGGAGCCCTGAGCAGCAGGTATTTGCCTGAAAAGCACACTCTGTCCTTTGGGAGCTTGCAGTATGAACTGTGTTAGCTCAGCAAAGCAGTGCCTCCCACCCTTTTCCGGCTCTAGATTTATAGCTCATTTCCTGTCACATGATAGGTCACATGACTTCTCCAGTCAGATATCTCCTTACTTTTCCATTTGTTATTTATTCTAATCCACCACTAGGAGCACCCCTCAACTTCCTTTTTCTCAGCTCCCTCCTAGTTCCGTTCTATAACCTACTCCTGCATATCCCTTCCTTTCCTGCCTGCATTTCTTTATCCTCCTATTTTTGTGCGTACCTGTTACCCCGTACTTGAACCCATGACCTCTGGCACCAGAGTCAGCAACACTACCACTGCACCACTGCACCATTGCAGTAGCTCCAATTTTAACTACTGTTTTGTGTCTCCCATTTTTCTCGCTAGTTTTCTTCCTCTACCAGGCCTCACTGATGTTGTGGTTGTGACTCCCTACTTCACCTCATATAGCCGATTCCCCTAAAACCCCTACAGCACCCACCTCACTACCCCATTTCACCTTCATTATATCCATGAGCTCCCTTCGTGCTCTTCTCCTCCTCATCCTAGTCCTTCTTTTTCTCCCTCCCTCTATTCCTTCTACTTCCTCTGCCCCATCAATCTCCTACACTTTCCCTATTGTCCTCTGCCCACCCAGCAACTTCTTTATTACCACAGCCACCTCTCACCCCCCCTCACTCCCCACCTCCACATCCTAATCAACCCTGGGTTACTCAGTTGCTCCCTTTTACACTTAGCGGTCATTCATCAATTACCCCCCCTTGTATGCCCCCTCCAAGTTTACTGAATCAAGTGTAAGTGTCATGCCCCTCTCCTACACTTTTTAGTTCTTCTACTTCTCTACACAGGGGACATAGAAGTAAATCCTGTCCCAGCTAGCCCTACCACCACCACTCTACCGACTCTTCCCAAAGGTTTGCAGATTTTCCACATTAACACACATAGCCTACTCCCCAAATTGGATGAAACTTAAAGTGTGGGTCAATTAGTACTCCCCTGACATACTCTATGTAACTGAAACATGGTTGCCCTCCTGTACCCCTGACTCCCTTCTGGCCACCTCGACTTTAAAATCTATAGGCAAGACTGTGGAAAATGCAGAGGTGGGGGTATCTACTCCCACTGCTCCTTAAAGTGCACTATCTCCCACCGTGAAGCAATCCCTGGCTACAGTGAACTCCTCTTAGCAAATCTAGCTTTCCCTGCTTCCAATCCCCTTTTCGTAGGAGTTTTATATGCCTCCCCGAAACTTCTGCCCTCATCCCATATCTTCTGCATCTCCACAGTTTACGTCCTTGTATCTGCACGTGAACTTATCCTTCTTGGTAACTTTAATCTTGAGTGGCTCTCCCCTTGTCACTTAAATCATGTCACCAGATTGAAGCTCTAAACCTCACCCAGCTGATCAAAGAGCCCACCTGTCCTAACTTCAGATCTAGTACTCATTTCCTACTGAACTGGGTGCTCTCAACCCACCCCCACCGTATCTGCCCAACCTTTGCATTAGGGAAGTCTCACCTCCCCACCCCCAAAATATATCCGGTTCTGCCCTCAGAACCCTTCCGCCTCAGATCCCTTGACATGAGTAAACTACTCCACAACCTGGCTCAGTCAAACTGCTCTCCTGTTTTCTCCTCCCTTTCAGTCGACATTGCCCTCGCTCACTTCACATCCATCGTCTTAGAAGTCTGGGGCTGGCCCGGTGGTGTAGCGGGCTGAGGCACTGGTGGCTTATCTCTAACCATGCTGATGATCCGGAGTTGGGAACGGGTTCAGGAGCTGGAGGGTTGGCCGTGGGAGGAGGATCGAGCATCCATGGACTGCTCTCCTCCTTCAGGGAGGTGGAGTGGGGCAATCACTGAGGCACTGGTTCCTGGTGGGGGGGCTGGTGCATGCTTGGGGGGTCCAAAAGAGTGGGGGCTGTGTGGGCGACACCAGACGTGCAGTGTGCAGTAGCATGTGCTGCAGCATCCCTGATGTCATTGCACGCCCATGCTGTGGGGGTGGGGTACTCATGAATCAATCCTCTAGTGCTCTTGAAGGCCGGCCCCAACAGCATCATTATGGATGCAGCTAAGTCAGCCCCCCCCCCATAGCCCGGCCTCCAAGTCTCTGCAGAGGTGGGGTAAGTATCTGCTGTGAAGAGGCCTGTGAGGGCTTGGGCGAGGGGGTTCGAGCTATGGCTGTGGCTGGTGCAGGGGACCGTGAGAGCTGGCTGGAAAGGGGAACCAAAGGTACAACCCCCTAGCTAAGGAGACAAAAAAAAAGTCTGGGATGCCCATGCCCCTCTTAAAACTAAATGAGTAAAACCCAGCCACCATCCCTGGATCACCCCTGATATTTTGGCCATGTGCAGACAGCGTGATCTCACTTGGTGCCACTTTAAATCCTCAGAAAACCAGGCTTCCCTACAAGCCTTTTGTGCCGTCCACAACAGTTGCACTAAAAGTATCCACCATGCCAAATCTGACTTCTTTAATGCATGTGTGCACCCCTCAAATAGTACCCCTTCCTCCTTCTGGCAGGATCTCTGCTCGCTTTTGCCCCTCCTGCTGAATCCCCCTCTTCCCTTTACCCATGTGTCAGATTTTCTAATGTCTGACCCCTCCCTAAATAAGTTCTTCACTTCCTGTGCCATTCCCCAGGAGCCCCCTCTCCTCCACCCTGCACCCTCCAACCCCCATCACAGATGTCCGGTTTTCAACTATCACTAATTTCACTGTCAGAAGTTCTAAGAGTTCTAGCTTCATGTAACCCTTCTAAGTCAAGTCCCTGATAACCTGCATTCTCGGATCCTCAAAATCTCGGCCTCCTCTATTCTTACTCCTTTAACCTTCATCTTAAATCTTTCACTCTCCACAGCTACTGACCCCACAGCTTGGAAGTCTGCCACAGTCCTCCCCTTCTTCAAAGGTGGTGACTCCACTGTCGCTGGAAATTACCACCCCATTTCCCTTCTCCCCTTCCTTGCCAAAGCCCTAGAGTCCCTTTTCTCTCAAGGCTCAATTAATTCCTTCTTGCTTCCAACACCCTCTCCCCATTCCAATCAGGCTTTAGAAAATTTCACTTTTCCACCTCCTCCCTCTTACGCTTTACTAATGTGATTCATTCTGCTATGGACCTTGGCCAGATCACATCAGCTAGCTTCATTGACCTGGCCAAGGCCTTTGACTCGGTGTACCATGATGATAGTGACCGCATATGGGCAACCGTCAAATCGGCGACCCATATGAGGGTGCTATCATCATGGGCGATGATGGGGGGACGGCTACTGTTGCGACGGCGAGTATGGGTGGGTGACAGGAAGAGAGAGTGGACGACAGGATGTGGAGGGATGGGGAACAGGGTTGTAACCCTGTAGTGTGCCTGCTTTCACCGAGCCAACCATGTGGTGTGGTGGGTAGGGTGGTTGGCTCTGATGGAGCAGGTCCTGGGGGCAGGTATATTTTTGCTATGTTCCACAGCTGCAGGACTTAATTTTTTTTAAACTGGGCTTTGCTCCCTTCCCTGATATGTGCCCCCTGGAGTTGAGAATCTTTAGATGGGGGTGCGGGTCGCCTTGTAGTGCATATCGCCAAAAATGTTTTCTGTGATAATGCAGGTCACGATAATAGGGTTGCTATTATCACATAAAACCCTTTGACTCGGTTTCCCATCCTCTTCTACTAAATAAACAATGCTTTGCTGGCCTTTGCCCTGACTCTGTGTCCTGGTACAACTTCTACCTTGCTGACTGTTCCCAGTCAGTCTCTATTAACAATGTCCTATTCCCCTTCCTCCTCATCCTCGCAGGTATGCCTCAAGGATCTATTCTTGGGCCTGCTCTTTTTTCTCTCTTTATTAATGATCTCCCCTCACTCTGCACCCATGCAAGTATATTCACATGTATGCAGATGATACCATACTTTTTCTGTCTGGCCATCCGTCCAAGTTATCCAACACCCACTTCAAAGCGATCTCACAGCAGTCACAGCCTGGTTCCATGTCAACTGCTTAAAACTAAACATAAAAAAAAATGTAGCCATGACTTTTGGGTCTAAACAAAAACTCACCAGGCTTCCCACCCTCCCAGTCTTCTACTCTGCTGCCAACACCCATCTAGACAATGTTCCCAACTACAAGTTCCTAGGGGTCTGGATTGATACCTCCCTCGACTTCTCTTCCCACTTTAGTGCTCTACACTCCAAGCTGTGCACTAGACTTGGGCTACTTTACCGTTATAAAGCCAGTCTCTCCCTTCCTGTAAGATGTGATCTCATAGTTAAATGGATCCCCCCAGTTTTTGACTATTGGGACATAGTTTACAGTGCTGCCCCAGCCACCTCCCTTGCCAAACTTGATGTCATGTTTCATGCCATCTGAAGGTTTACCTCTAACTGCCCCTCCTTAACTCATCACTGTGACCTATACTCCTCCTTTTCCCTCCAATCCCTCGCTCAAAGACACTTCTCACATTGTTCCACCTTCATCGCTAAATACTGGTTTGGAACTCTTCCACCCTTCCTCACCTCCCTCCTTAATCCAGTTAACCCCTCACCTTACAACTCGCAGTCGAACTGCACCCTCACCTTTTCCCTCCCTCGTGTATGCACATCAGCTGGCAAATTTTCTCCTATAGACTTCCTTTCCTCTGGAATAGTGTTCCCCTCCAAATCTGTCTTTCTCCCTCCTTCACTGCTCTCAAGTGCCTACTTAAACCAACCCCTACTACTTCCTGTATCTGGTCCCCTTCCTAGTACTCACTTACCTGTATGTCTTGGTCCCCCTCTACACTTGCTGCAATTCATTGTATATAATCAATGTAAATACTGTTTTGTATATATAATATATTTCTTAACTGTATAAAGCATTCCTTTTTATTATGTAAATTGTCTACTTTTTGTAACAACTTTGCTATCAATGTTGTATTATCAATTGCTGTATTTTATTCTTCTGCCCCCAACCCCGCCGTCGCACTTGGAAATGAGCTTGTGCTCATGGTGCTTTTCTCGGTTACCAACTTTTAAATAAAAAATAAATAAATACATTTTGGGATATTGTTATTATGGATCTATGGGTACTCTAGCAATCAATGTTATTTTGGGGTTGATTAGAGACTATATCCAGGTTGATTTTGACTGATTTTTGATATTCAGTTACTCATTGCTTCTACCTGGATTCACTATTAGCCTTTTATCTTTGTTATTAGGTGGGTCTTATTAAGTGGAGGTGGCAAAGTTGGGTTGTTTACCCATTTGGTCAGGGTTGGGTATAAATGCCCACCTCGGTGCCCATTGGGGAAGGAGAGAGCACCGGTGGTTCTTTACCGCTAGCTCAATTTGTCTCACTCCTTGTGCTCTGTGGGATATCAGAGCTTTATTATAGGTGTTGGAGGTTGACTTCTAATTATTCCATGAGGGGGGAGGAGGCGGTGGGTACTTGGATTGTTTGAGAAGGGGTTGGGAAATTTTTTTTTGGTTGCAGTTTTTTACTGCAGGGAGTTTATGTTTTTTTAACCAGGGTCATCTTATTTTTTTGACAATGTATTATACAGTACGTTCAATATTGGGTGAATTTATTTGCTAAGTATGTTTAATTTGATTTTTTTTCTTGAATTTTGTACCCTATAGCTATTGAAAATATATATGTTATTCTTAGGAGTAACTCTGCCTTGTTTGTTTCTTTTTCTAGGTTATTAGGTGGTTCCTGGCCACACAACAGATGTTCTCAATATTTGCTTCCTGTTCCTTCTTTTGGTTTTGTTTGATTTTCTCTGATCATAATGGCTAATTTACAGACTATTTTGGGACTGCCCAGTGTATGAATAACCCCATTAAGCAGAAAAAGTTGTTTTCCTATTTAGGTTCCTGTAATTGTGATGTTGCCTTTTTACAGGATACCTACCTTCTTAAGCGAGATACAACTAAATTAATTATAGGTTGGGAAGGCAACTCCTTCTCCAGTTCCTTTTCTTCCAGAAAATGTGATGTGTCAATATAGATCAAGAAGGGATGTGCCTTAAACATAGAACAATATCAATCAGATGAGGAAGGGAGATGGATTAACCTTCTAGGTAGAATTAATGGGGTTCAAGTTTTGTTGGTAAATTTGTATGCCCCAAATGTGGAGACTGAATTTTTTCTCCCAGCTTGCACAGAGTATCTCAGACTGGTATCACCACCCTATAACAATTCTTATGGGGGGAGATTACAATTTTGTACTTGACCCTTTCTTGGACAGGACCCCCTCCCACCAATGCTCTAGAAGTATTTTCCAGTGTTTATGTACAGAGTTTCAGTTAGTTAACAGTTGGAGTTTTTAATCCAGAAGCTCAAGATTTTACTTTTAGGTTGCATCGTTTCCAAACCTGTAGTCAGCTAGATTATTTTCTATGTACAGCAGTTCATCTGTTTTATCCAACATGGTTGATATTGCTATCCTTCCCAGTATATAGGCATCTGTGTGTAAATCCATGAATGAATGTACCCCGTATAATTTTGCCTGTATGCTCACCGGTTCTGGGACATGTACTGCCCGAGGATGGGGTGTGTGCCCACTGTTGCTGGATGTGTGTTCACCAGTGGTGGGGAATGTGCTCACTGGTGTTGGGTATGTGTTTTCAGCTGTTGGGGTGTGTGCTCACTGGTGCTAGGACATGTGCTTACTGGTGCTGGTTGGTGTGTCCAATGGTGACAAGGTGTGTGCTCACCATTGTAGGGTAATGGGGTATGTAGGGCCACAGAGATATGAGTATTCCACTGCACACACAGCATGGTTGATGTGTCACCATATGTCTGGCATGCATGCTGCCTCAGCAAGCATACAGCTCTGTAGATTATGGTGCTGTATTACTATCTTCTCCCAACAGCACACCACATTGTAATGGACATGGAGGAGAAAGCCCAAGGTCCATCCTGGCAGCAGCTTCATCTGCCACCCACCAGTCTGTGGCAGACAGCAGACAGCAGTGAGGAAGATGTGGAAGAAGAGGACAACAAAACCTAACATTGGGATCTACGGACTGGGTGGTCTGCCCTAGGCCAGGAGGGGTTGCCTCCCCCTGCCAGCCCCCATACTAATTAGGCCTAGATTCTGTCCCCACATGGATCAGTGGTCACAGTAGCACAGCCCCCCACAGCTCCTGGCACAGCCACCACTGTACCACCACATGACCCCAACTGCAGCATGGCCATTGCCCTGCGGCACCCAACCAGTACCGCAGTTCAGCCAATACTGTGCCACTCCATGATCCATTGTCCAGCATGGCCACAGCCCTATGACCCCATGCCCATCTCACCAGGCCAGTCACAGACAGTCTGAATCGCCCACAGTGGAGTTCAGCACCAACTATGGTTCAGTTCCATGGCATGCAATGGCTGGGGGTGCAGCCTGAACCTGTCCCAATGGACAGGCCCTAGAAGCAGATGAATATGGCCAAAAACTGGCAGCTGCTGCAGTCTGCTGTGGAGGCACAGAGTGTTGCACAACAGGAACTGACATGCCTCTGCAACATGCTGCATTGAAACATGCAGCATGCCAAGAAGCAGGTGAAGGCAAGCTATGCAGATCTTAAGCTGGCCTATGCAATCTGCACCAGGATCTGGCTTCTGGCATGGAGCTACAGTGCTAGGATGTGATCACCTACATGGATCACCTGTGTGCCACTGTGCTGGAGGCTGCAGCCATAGTGACAGGCACTCTGAGGGCTGGTCATAGCCCCTGTCTCTACAATGGGAGTAGTGCCACCACACAACAGACACCACAGCATACACCCCTACCACACACTGTCTGAATGTGAATGCTCAGCACACATGGGACACCCAGAACACCAAAGACACCATGCACACCAGCTTGCAACCTACTGCTCCCCAGGTTCAGTACCCCAGGGGGCCATGGCCAAGGTGAGTAACACTGCCCCATGCATATTTCATCAGTGCCATCAGCTACCAATGTCAGTGGCTCAGTAAGTAGCACACTCACCTCTGACACTGGAAAATCAGAAGGTCATGGGTTCTATCACCACACCAGGAACTTGAGGGTAATATCCATATCTGACACTGTAGTACAGCATGAGGGTGTTCTGTACTCTTAAGGTGCCATCCTTTGGACAAGATGCTAAACTGAGTTCTCTTCTGTCCACCTCTGGTCTTTTCCGGGTGGAAGTAAAAGATCCCATGGCACTTACCAAAGAAGAGCAGGGAAATTTTATTTAAAATATAATTCCAACAGACCCAGCAAATTACAGAAACCACACCAAATTATAACACATTACTTCCTCTATCGTCCTATGGATGAAAAATAAACAACAGCTTCAGAGATATCTTCTAAAGCACTTTGTAATTTATTCTAAAACACTCTATGATTACTGTTTCTAAGTACACCTTATCCATGAATATTTTCTTTCTGGATAAAAAAAAAAATGTTTCACCACCCTTGGACTTCATTTTGAATATGATATAATAAATTTCTTTCATATACCTCCTTACAGGCTGCTTCATATAACTTTCCAATAGAAATATATGTCATACATTGCTGTTGTAGTACTAATTTGCATCTTGCTTGCCACAAATAAAATTTAAGAAAGGCAAAAAATACTGAAAATGTCCTATTATTATACCTCCTTAAATTATAGTGAAAGTCATTTAGAACAAGGCACTTATAGATGAGTCTCTCCAACCAAAGAAGATGCCATCTAGTGGCTAAACATTTCCATGGTATCATGTAATGTGAGCAAGTATTATTGAGCAGCTCAATATGAGCGACTCAATAATACCGCTCACCTTTAGATCGAGTAGAAAAAAGAGCACTGAATGATTATGGAGAATGTAGCACTGAGGGACACGCACTACATTCGAGAGAAAGGAGTTAAATAGACCAATTTGGCCAAGACCTGCTGAGCTGGCTGTGTGGAGTACTGGCTTGAGCCACTGCTCTTAGAGCCTGTGGTGCCAGGTGCAGGAAACTATTTTGCTTTCTGGGGGAGTTTCTATTTTCTTCTATGACCATTCCCCTTGGAGTTTACAATCAATTTTTTGGTGGTGCAGGGGGCTTGCCCCAAGCATAAAAAAACTGTTTTTATGTTTGATTTTTTATTAAGTAAGCAAGCATCACTATTTGCAATGGTCAGTGCTGTGTGGTTCGCTCTTTTGACGTTGGGAGGTTTTTGAGTTGTGTTATGTGATCGGCAATTTTATAGACTCACCCTTATCACATAAAACCAGTTTCCATAGATTCTTTGTAAACTGGCATTCTAACAGAAAATGTTACATAGTTTCAATTTCTGTACCACATTTTTGCTAAGGACATGTTCTTTTCTTCTATCATTTTGTGTTTATTTTTCACCTCTAACATTGAATCCATCATAAGAACTTAACCGCAATATATTCCACATTCAAAGTGGAATTCTTTTGCTTATCAACATGATTTCTCAGGTCTAGAAAACTTGAAATCTACTTGTTGACCTATTATGTTTCACACTGCCACATATAACTGTTTACTGGTTAAAGACAAAATCTGACTTTTCTGAACTTGCAGTTTGAATGATTTCTTTAAAATAGGTACAGTACCAGAAAATCAGGCAACTGAAAGCATTGTGTCACATTCAGGGAAGAAGAGCAATGGAGTTTCTGTCATATTATTGCCAACATTCCCCCTTTCAGTAAAACAAGTCCATGCAACCCATTCCTCAAGCTGCACACAACTGAGTGGTCAGAGGATAGTGCAGCTAGCACTACATAGCCGCACACACAAGGAACTGGAAGAAGGTTTTTGGATTGGGAAAGAAGCACCCTGAACAGTAAAGGCAGCAAGTTTGCAGCAGTAGAAGGGGACAGAGAAATGCACAAATGGGTTTTGATTTCATCACTAAATAAGGAGTTGAGAGCAGGGGAAAAAGGCAAGCAACAAAGCAGGAACCAGGAACAAATCAGAGAAGGAGGTGATCCCGGGAACAAATTTCAAACCTTCAGCTGCAGATCGGAGAGACACTTAAATAGAGGGGCTCTCACCTGGGCAAGAGAGTGCAACCAAGATGTCAGAGAATACTATGGCTAGCACTACACAGCCACACACAAAAGGAGCTGGAGGAAGGTTTTCAGGTTGGGAAAGAAGCACCTTGACAATAAAGACAGCAAGTCTGCAGCAGTAGAAGGGGGCAGAAAAATGCACAGATATTTTTTTTGCGCCCCCACCCACCACCTGCCCAATAACTAAGTAGAACCAGCACTCATGTGACAAGAGGAACAAACCAGAAGGGAAGTGAGGGAGCAAACAAGAAGCACCCAGGAGCCAAGGGCAAAACAATAAAGGAAAGAAAAGATAAGTAATAAAACCATTTATACAGCATCACCAGTAGAAAACAGGAGGTGGTGATGCCACTGTACATACAATTGGTGAGGTCTCATCTGGAATACTGTGTTCAGTTCTGGAAATCACATCTTTGAAAGGACATAGAAAGAGTGGAGACAGTCCAAAGAAGGTCAACTAAAATGGTGCTGGGACTGCACCAGAAGCCATATGAGGAAAGACTGAAAGACCTCAATATGTGCACCCTGGAAGAAAGAAGGTGGAGACATTCAAGTACCTTAAGGGGATAAACAGAGCTCAAGAGGGCAGCATCCTTCAGAAAAAAAGATGTGCGGGGGGAAGTGAGGGGGCCGGGGGGGAGGCGGGAAGGAGGTGGGGAACATTTTGGAAGATTTTTGAGCTGCTTTTTTTAATTTTCATACCTCCTGCCTCCAATCCTAGATCTTTGATTGTTAATTGTTGGCTTATTTTTATTACAAATCCAAAAATAAATTAGTCATAACTTTGCTTCCGATAGTTGCTTTGTTGGTGGGTGCTTTACTTTTTATGCCTAGTTTTACTTATTGTATGTATTCATCCATTTACATAATGTGTATGATCTTCCCTTTTTTTGCATTCTGTGCTATCCTCTCCTTTACTCTCTGCACTGTGAGTTGATCTTTATCCTATTATTTTAGCTGTATTTTGTTGACTTCGATTTCTTGTATTGCTGTCTTGTTATAAAATTCAGTAAAGATGTTATTATAGAAAAAAGAAAAAGAGATGTGCAAGAACAAGGGGTCACATTCCAAAAACCACAAGTTCGGTAACAGAAGGACACTTGTCCAATATTTTTAAAATGCCTTGACAGTTTAAAGCATACACCACACATATAAAAACAGATAAATAAATCCCCCATTCTTTAATGAGGACCACCCGCAACCATACCGGGTACAACACAGACATAGTGTGCATACCCAGGGAGGTAGTAGGGGATGCATGTAGGTTGCACATGACCACACTTCACCAATATGTTTGCACTGCTTCTTCCAGTACACAGATGACACCGACAACTGTCCCTTTGACCTAGACCAGTCATTCCTACCGCCAGCCTGGATAGCCTATACCACAGAAATTCCCCAGCCTGGTTTGTGGGTATCTATGTATACAGCCCTTTGGACCCTCCCAACATGGACTGTCTTTGTGTATACCCCATTTGCTACCCTCACTGCCTGGAAAGAGTTTATTTCCATCAACCCTCCCTTTTGTTCTTCCACCTGTATGGCATGTACTGTTTCTATTTTGACAACTCTTTAAGACCCCCTGCTAACATGGACTTACTTTGTGTGTGTGCCCTATTGGCTAATCCCTGCCTGGTTGCAATGCACTTCTGTTTCCTCCCTTTTGATTCGCCTCTGCCTGACATGATGCTCTGTATGTACTGGTATTGGTAAGAGATAATATATGAGTTAACATACTACAGTCTCCTGTGCGGTTTGTACTCATCCTCCATTTCTGAAGATGCCTCTTATGAGTCAGGCTCTGTACTCCTGGGCCCTTGTGGCCATTCTGGGGTCACATCTGTCAAGCTGCTCCTGTATGCCCTGGTCCTCTAACTCTAAATCTGCTGCAGGTTGTTCCCCTGGGGCTGGCATGCAAAATGCATGATTGAGTGCCATGCTGTGTAGTATACAACAGACAAGGAATATGGCACAGGCCCTCTGAGGGGTGTATTGTAGGGCACCACTGGAACAATCAAGGCAATGGAACTGCATCTTGAGCAGTCCAAAGACATGTTTGTAGATGCTGAATGTAGCACTGTGTGCTGCATTGTATCTGTCCTCTGCAATGGATACGGATCGTAAGACAGGTGTGAGAGCCATGGATGAAGGGATGGGACCTGTCCCCTATGTAACTAAAGGGCATTGGTTAGTGTCATCATGTGCAAGAATGGGGGAGCCATTGGGGTATACTCAATGACAAGGTGGCCACAAAGTTTATCACAACTTTTAAACCTCTGGCACAGGATGGATTTGTGCCAGCTGAAGGGTACCATGCCCAGACACTGATTATGTGCACTGTTTCTTAATACACCACCTAGCAATTGATGGAGTGGTACCCCTTCCTATTGACATAGGTCTCCACTTCATCAGTGTGCATGCCTGAATGGCAACATAGTTGCAGTCAAGGGCATTGAATACAGCCGGTAGGTGTGCAGCCTGATAGAACTGCTGCATGGTTGCTGTTCACTCTGCTGGTGTGATAGTAAATCTGATGAACTCCCCAGATTAGGCCAGCTAGTCATCTAGTAACTGGCCCAACAAGTGTGAGGTGGCTGACTATAAGATATTATGATGTCTCCTCAGGTGTTTGGACTGTGTCAGGGCCAGGAAACACAGTGCAGCCATCACCTAGACCTCTACGGACAGCACATGCTGGGTGTTTGTCTGGAGCTGGTCATGCAGCAGCTCACACAGCTGCTTGAACATGGGCCTCTTGAGCCTGTACTAGCTCACAATCGTGTTCTCACTGAGGACTTCAAATGTGACTTGGGGACGGTACTGTCTGTTTACAGCAGAACACCTCTATGGCCTACATCTGGTCCCAGGGTGAGCATTGGTCCTTTTCTCATCCTCCATGACCTGCTGCATAAGGTACATGATGTGTGCTCCCATGAGCACCATCTTAGTGTGTTGTCTTCAGTGTCTTCCTGTGCCTTTAGGGTTTACCCTGGTTTAAGACAGACTTTTTATAGGTGGTAATTGTGTAGCACTATGTGCCTGTGGAATCCTAGTTGCACAGTGCTATCATGCTGAATATCGTGATGCACACATTATGCAGGGTATCCCCCTCACCCTTGCACTCTGCATATATTACCTATGGGCTGGTGTGCTGCCACTAATAGCACATGCAAAGATCCCTCTGAGTATGGGAGTTTGGTGTAATTGGACGAGCAGCATGGGTGCTAACACTCTGCACCCTATGCAAGGCTTTCAGTATCTGGGCCAATGTCTTTTTTTATCAAATGAAATGTTCACCTCTCTACATCTTACTGTGAGTTCCCAGTAAATTACTGTACCTGTCTGTGCCACCAATAACTCATCCCTGCCAGTAAAACAAGGCTGCATATGAATGGTAAAGTCCCCTTACTTTCAAAAATGATCAGGACCTAGATTCACAAAAAACTGCAAAGGCAACCAAAATTTTGTGTTGCAGTTTCTGATTGTCCAGCTGTCCAGAAGTACTATTCACAGTCGGATAGTGCACCATGCCATCCAACTGAAGAGTGCTATTCTGAGGCAGTGGTAACTCCAGTAGCACCCCATGATATGCAACCAGGAGCATGGTCCTACAATGAATAACGCTGGTGTGCTATTTCCAATTCACAAAAAAGCTATGCAAATGAGCCTATTGGGCATGCAAGGTGCTGGGTGGACATTTGCGTGCCCATTATGAGTACATATGCATAGGCTGTGAGGAGAGTAGAATGGTCCCCCTTACCCAGCCAGATACCTTGTCACAGTCCCTGGTGTCAGTGATACCTCCTGTGATCGCTGATCGCTGTCCCGGGAAACAGAAACAGCCTTCCTGGTGTCTAGTGTTCCCCTGCCCCCATGATTACCGATCCCCAGCCCGAGTAAAACTAAGAAAGCTTCCCTGGTGGCCAGTGGTCCCTCCCTCCACCTGATCCTTTGCCCAACATATAAAAAAAGTGTTCCTGGTGGCTAGCAGTCCTTCCCCCAACCCAGTCACCCGCCCAAAGAGAAAATAATGTTTCCCTGGTGGTTAGCAGTCCCTCCTCCCAACTGATCACCTGCCTGATACACAAAAATGTTTTCTCTGGTGTGGAGTGGTCCCTTCCCCCACCTGATCACCCACCTGATGTTGAAATCATATTCCCTGGTGTTCAGTGTAACCCCACCCAAATACAATCCCCTTTTTAGTGAATGGAACCCTTTCCCTGTGGTCTAGTGGACCCCCACCTCCCAACCCTGGCAGGTAGTGACCGACCACCCTGCTCCCCCCGATCCTAACCTCAAGTCAGTGACAAGCACAGCCCTCCTCTCTCTCCACCAGGGCTGGCCGCCAACTGAACTGTCACTGAGTACAAACTGTATATACAGAACGTGCTCATTGATTGACAGCTCAGAGTGTGCTGTCAATCAATGAACATGTACTGTATGCAGTATGTGCTCATAAATTGGAGGCCAGCCATGGTGGACAGAAGAGGGCTGTGCCAGTCGCTGGTTGGGGTCGGGTTGGGAGGGCTGAGTGTGGTGGGTCACCACCTGCAAGAATGAGGGGTGGAGGTGCACTAGACCACAAGGGAAAGTGTTCCATTCACTATACAGGGATCAGGGATAGGAAGGAGGCCATTAAACACCATAGGTATTATATATACTATACAGGGATCAGGATAGGAAGGGGGGCCATTAAACACCATGGAAATTATTATATATACTATACAGGGGATCAGGGATAGGAAGGGGGGCCATTAAACACCATGGAAATTATTATATATACTATACAGGTGATCGGGTTTGGGGGGGATTACACTGGACACCAGGGAATATGATTGCAGCATTGGGTGGGTGATTGAATGGAGGAAGGGATCACTAGCCACCAGGGAAACATTTTCCTCTCAGGCAGGTGATCGAGTGGGGGGAGGGACCACTAGCCACCAGAGAAACATTATTTTCTTCTTGGGCAGGTGATCAGGTGGGAGGAGGGACCGCTAGCCATCAGGGAAACATTATTTTCTTCTTGGGCAGGTGATCAGGTGAGGTGGACGGACCACTGGACACCAGAGAAAACATTTTTATATATCAGGCAGGTGATCGGGTGGGGATGGGACCATTGGACACCAGGGAAACATATTCATACATACTCGGGCATGCAGTCAGCAGTGGGGGAAGGGATTCTAGCTACCAGGGAATTATTATTTACAGATCGGGCATGGATGTGGGTGGGGAGAGGGGCCACTTGACATCAGTGAAATTTATTCTTACATTATCCAACCAGTGATCGGCGAGGCACGCCACAGCAGTACCTCCACCACCTACTATGGTTGAGGGGTATTAAACAAGGTATTGGTCAGTAATATTTGCTCCATGCAAGGGTCCTGCAAAAGGCCCCTTGCATGGAGCTAATGCTTTATGTATCGGACTGCATGCAGGTCCCCTACCCCACATTTGAATTGTGGCCCCCTCCACAATTTGCCCCAGCACAAACCCAATTTCTGCATGCAAGCTGGCTTTTGTGAATAGCAACTTGGTGCAAAACCAGGTCTGCACCATGCAAACCGGGTTTGTCCTAGGGCAAAATTTGTTGAATCTAGCCACTGGTGTGCTTATTTTTACATTACGGGATATCATATTTAATTACCTGTGGTGGATATATGCCATTGAAATTTGTTATATACAAACTTATAACATTACGTTATTCTTCTGCCTTTCTGTCATACTGAGATCCATACTACAACTTGAAAAATAGCCTGAAAAGAGTAGTTAAATTGGTAAACATATCTGAATATATTGATTTTTAAATAGCAACATTATATGTGTTTCACATCACAGTAATTGAAATTTCGGTTGCACTTTATTTCAAGTGACCTTAACTACACTGAAACTACAGTACAACTACAATGTAACCATTATGTAACTTCTGTGTAGTTACGTGTAACTACAATGCAGTAGTTAACTAGTTTCATATTTGCGGTTTAGTGTAGTTACACAATTTGCATGAACTGGTAGTTACCGTAATTACTGTTGCAACAGCTGTCACATGTGTAGTTACACTTCCAGCATAAATCAATTTTTCTTTTGCACTTTGCAATAGCTGTTACATGTGTAGTTACACTTCCAGCGTAAATCAATTTGTGCCAAAAGAGAGATGATTGTGGTTGCATATGTAACTACCACATCATGTAATTTGTGTAACTACACACCAGGAAGGGTCCCTACCTATGTATCCTTCGCCACCCACCACCACTCCACACAGCAGATCGGTGGTAAAGAACATGGTATGTAGCCATGCCCCACCCCCAGCCACCCACCTGGGCCATAGCAGGCCAGGACTGTGGGTACAGAAGAGGTGTGGTCAATGCCACAGAAGCAGCACATTTCTTAGTAACTACAACATTGTTACAAGCCAAAGAGTAATAATGTAAATTATTTTTATTAAGTAACCAATGTTGTTGTATAGCAATTAACAATTTAGATTGCATGTTTATTAAGCAGTAAGTGCACGAAGGACTGATTCCTGAAGGAAAGCATACATCAGAACTACAGCACTGACATTCAATGTAAGTGTATAGTAGTTACACCCTTCTTTGTATGCTTTATTTTAAGTGTCAATTTCTGTGTACTTACTTTGCAAATACGTATCCTTGGACCTGAGTAAGGCCTTTGATACAGTCGATCACTGCCTGCTCCTTATGTCCCTCTGGCACATCGGCCTAGATGTACTATGCATCAAGTGGTTTGAGAACTACCTCATAGGGTGCTCACAGCAGGTAAAAGCTGAAGGTGAAGTCTCTCCCTTAAAGCCCCTCCTGAGAGGAGTTCCTCAAGGTTCCATCCTGGGTCCCCTGCTATTTGCAATTTATATTAACAGGATAGATGTCAATATCAGTAAGGCTCAAATACATCTTTTTGCTGATGACACCATGCTTTACGTCAGTGGACCCTCTCCCGATGAAACGCTTTCAGTCCTTCAGGAAGAATTCAATCTACTGCAGTATCAGCTCATAAACCAGAAGCTGCTCCTGAATGCCAAGAAAACAAAAGCTATGTTCCTCACGCCTTTCCCTAACCTACCAAACCCCTCTTCAAATGAGTCCCTCCCCCTGGTAACTACCCTACTTGGTGGAAATTTGGAGTACGTGACCAAATTCAAACATTTAGGGGTATGGCTTGACAATAAACTCTCCTTACTGGCACATATTGAAGAACTAACAAAGAAACTTTGCCAAAGGCTTGGACTCTTCTTCAGGGTCAAAGATCTTCTCCCCAAGGAAGCCAGGAAGAGGCTAGTCCAAACCACCTTTCTTTCTCTCCTTGATTATGCTGATTTCCTGTACAGTATGCGCCGCTTGTACAGGATTAGTTTGACATGTGCTATCATGTCCGGTAGAAGCAGCGTCCGGTACATCTATTGCGGCTTTTTGACACCAGGCACTGCAGTTTTCAGGGGATGGGGATCGCTCAGAGTGATGCAGAGGTGTGAAGACGTGCAGGAAATCAGACAATTAAAAAACATCTGCATTGTGCATAAGGGCAGAGGGCAGAGCAAACAGTATGCATAAAAAGAAAGAAAGAGGTGATTCTGTTTATACGGATCCCATTGTGTCCTCACTTGGCAAAGAAAGGTAATCAAAAGATCTGAGAGCAGGGAAGGGGAAGGGGATTGCTCGGAGTGCCGCAGAGATCTGATTCTTTTCACTTGCATCACTCTCTAATCTAATCAGATAAAACTTGAAGTGAGGCTGTCAGCTGCCGACAAACTGCATTTTATTTTTGGCAAACCGAACTGAACACCCGATCTCCAGTGCTATGCTGCCCATCCACCTTCCCTCATTTTTTCTTAATTCTCTCTATTCTCTGGTTCTGTGCTGCCCATAAACTGCTACTGCTTTAGTGAAGGTAAGAGAGGGAGCACTTCACAGCCTGGAGACCCGAATTTTGTTTCAGCTGCGAATTTTGTTTTCAGTGCGAGCATCGGCAGCTGTGGGGGAGGGGGCAAGAGCCGGAGATGCTCTGAAAAGGGGATTCACTTATAGCTGCCTTATGGTAGGGAGACAGTTCAGCTGATGATTGCAGGTGAGGTCACAGTGGCGGGGCAAGGTGCTTTAAGAAACTGCTGGGTCATCATCTGGTGCATTACAAATGGTGCAGTGATTACACAAAAGTGGGCGCTAAGTGGCCGGTACTTGTAGAGCACCAGGTCCGTTATAATTGTGATTTTTAACACTGGCGTCAATAGAAATGGCATTTGGCAAATGTATTTTGTCCGCTACAAGCGGCTGTCCGGTTCAAACATGGACGGTACATTTGGCACATACTGTACAACCAAGGTCCTGCCGGAGCTCTCTCTAAATTGGATACTCTTTTTCACAGGGCCTTAAGGTTCATAATGGATCTCCCATACTCCACTCATCTCTGTCTGTTGTACAAGGCAGTTGGGTGGTCCTCCCTTAACTTCAGACGCCAAAGAAATGCTGCCTTGTGGACATACAAAGTTTTCCTAAATAAATTGCCTAACTATATCTCAGACTGCCTTCCATCTTGCACTTCCAATAGGTATGCTCTGAGAAACGCCTCCTTCCTCCTCTTGAAGGTTCACAAGGCCAGGTCTAGCTTTGGCTGTGCTGCTATTAGTTGCGTGCTACCTCAATTGTGGAATAAATTGCAAAAAACCCTAAGACTAAAGCTTGTCGTCAGTTTGGCATCTTTCAAAGCACTATACTCTCACTACTTTACAGAGCCCTGCGCCTGCTCCTCCTGGTCACGGATTCCCTTATTCTCTTTGAGTCCACTACTCCACCGTGGCCCCTTTAGTTATCGGTCCCGCACCTCCAAGTCCTCCCTCTCGCTCTCTCTCTCTCTCTCTCTGTCTCTCTCTCTCTCTCTTTCCCCCTCCTTCCCTGGCTCTCTTTCTGTCTCTGTCTCTCTCCCCCCCTCTGTCTCACTCTCTCTCTTGTCCCCACATTTCCTAATCTTGCTCTGTCCTCCTCTTGTCCCTTCTCCTAGCCAGCTCCTGTAGGGAGTTGTTATTACGATGGTCTGTATGTACGAAATTGTTACTTGGTTTGAATCTGTCTGACTTAGCCTTACTATTGCTTTTGCCTGTCCTGAATAAGCTGTACACTGATATTGCGTGTTATTATCATTAATGTTTTTTTGTGTATTATATGTATTGTTGTACCCCTTCTCCCACAGGTCCACCTCGCAAATGAGCCTCGCTCAATGGTGTTCACCTGGTTAAATAAAGATTTTGATTGATTGATTGATTGATTGATTCACATGTTAGTTATTCATTAACTGTGGAAACAATGCCACAGAAGCAGCACATTCCTTAGTAACTACAGCACTGTTACACCCTTCTTCTTACACTTTATTTTAAGGGTCTGTTTCTACATTCTTACTTTGTAAGTATATGTTTGTTAGGCATTAACTGTGGAAACAATGCCACAGAAGCAGCACATTCCTTAGTAACTACAGTAGTGTTACACACTGCCTGGTTCAAGGACTACCTCTCAGGCCGGTCACAGCAAGTCAGGTTAAATACCACCATCTCCTCATGCAAAGCAGTGTGCTCTGGGGTCTCACAGGGGTCTATTCTCGGCCCTCTTCTTTTCACCCTCTTTTTAAACTCACTTCCCAAGGCATGCAGTGGTCATCTGCTTCTCTATGCTGATGATGCGGTACTATTTTGGAAACACATACAACCAAGCGCCCTCCAGCTAGCCCTACAGGGTTTCTTCAGGGAGCTAGAGACATGGTTCGATGAGCACCGCCTGATCATCAACTATAAAAAAACTAAGTCCATGATCTTTGCGCACCATCAAAGCCCACACAGTCAATCGGCACTCCTAATTAAAAACACACAAGGCACCCCCCTTGAACACGTTACTAACTTCAAATACCTGGGTATCACATTAGATACCTCCCTCTCCTACCATAGTCACATTCAACACCTCTCCTCAGCTTTTAACACTAGAGAGGGCATCCTCTACAGACTTAAACACTGCTTACTCACACAGGCCATGCATCTTGCAGTCTCCTCCTCAATCCTCTCCCTAATTGACTATGGGATAGTGATATATGGATCAGCAGAACCCACCAGACAATGTAGTATTAACACTGCCCTGAATAAAGCATGCCGACTAGTCACCGGCAGTGACAGACTAACACATACCTGTGACCTTTACGCTCTGAATGGTTGGCTAAACTTCCAGCAAAGACTAAAGTACCACACCTGCATCCTCACAAAAAAAATACAGCTCCAGCTAGCCCCCGTTGGCCTTCTCCCCATAATCAGCCCAGCCCCCCTCAGGCGTAATACATGGCTCGCAGCAAACTCCTCATTCCAGGTCCCCCACTGTAGAACATCACTGGGGCAAAGATCCTTCTGGTACCGTGCTCCCCTTTGGCTCAATGCTTTACCTCCCCAGCTCTCTCAGACCCATAGCATCTCCCTATTCAAAGAAGGCCTCAAAGCTCACTTAATTGAGTCTGCAAACTGTGACTGTGGCTAGCACTGCCCACCTCATGTGCTCCCAAACCCCCCTAATAACTGACTCAGGGTCTCCCTAGACCCTATGAATCTGCATTCTACACATCTCTAACAAATGATACCCAGAAAGCTGCCTACCACTGTCTCTGGTAAACTAAGTTAAAGCCTGGACTGCACTGTCAGTACTGTTTGTGAATACTGCTTGTTTATGTATGTTTTCTTGTACACTGCTTGTTTATGTATGTATCCTTGTATTTTGTTCTCCCTCCACCCCCTGTAACTGACCTGGAGCCTTTGCAAAAGAGTCTGTGACTCAAAGGTTTGTAATTCTGATTATGTGCAATAAATAGAATAAATAACACTGCTTCTTACACTTTATTTTAAGTGCCAGTTTCTGTGTACTTACTTTGCAAATACATGTTAGTTAGTCATTAACTATGGAAACAGTGTCATAGAAGCAACACATTCCATAGTAACTATAGTACAGCACTGTTACACCCTTCTTCTTACACTTTATTTTAATTGTTTGTTTCTGCGTACTTATTTTGTCATTACATGTCAGTTAGGCATTAACTGTGGAAACAATGCCACAGAAGCAGCACATTCCTTAGCAACTATGGCACTGTTAAAAGTCGATAAGTATGTATGTCAACTGATGATTTTTTATTGTATAGCAATTTACAATGTAAGATTGCATGTTTATTTTTAATTCTTTTTTGGGGGTCACATAGTATATAAGTGGTGGCTCTGGGATTCAAACCCAGTTCTCCAGATTTGAAAGCAGTGCTTTTAACCATTGTGCTATACTGCAGTAGCATCATGAGGGAGTGATTTCTGAAGGATATTTTAAGTGTCATTAACTACACTGTAACTACTGTATAACTACACTGTAACTGCATTATGCAGTTGTTAACTTGTTTCTCAATGCGTATTGTACACTTACATAACTTTAAATGTGCTGCTTCTGTAAGATTGACCCACACCCCTGTCCTGCTGCTGCCCAGGTGGGTGGCTAGGGGTTGGGCACGGGATATCCTATGATGACAGTCCTAATTCTTCTGTGCCAAAGACTAAATGGTCCCATTGTACAATGCTGAACAGTCATCATTAGTCTGATTGTACATCATGTATATTGCACCCACACTTTAGTTGCTACTGTACTCTATTGTGTTTCAATTGTATTCTTGCACTTAATTGTACCTAGCTGTACTCAGTATATTCAATGTATTCTAGTTCCTATACCTTTCTCTGTTAATGTAAGTGTATTGTCTGTATTACCTATGTACCATCTTTATTGCCTGGGTCATGCCCAAACATGGACCACTGAATCAGTGCACCTACCTGGTAAACAAACAAACAAAAAGACAAACAAACAGTAAATAAATATCACCGATCTGCTGTGTGGAGTTATGGAGGGTGATGCCAGATACACATGCCAGGATGCCTCCTTAGCCATTATATGTCCTTCCCCCTAGCTGAATGAGGTGGCAGCCATGGCACCAACATTAACAACAAGCTACCATAGCCCCTGATTATACCATGAGGGTTGGGGCATGGTGGTGAAGAAGTGACTGTATCCGTTATCACCCACCATTACTCCACACAGCAGATATTTGTTTACCAGGGATGCTGTAAGAGAGGTGGGGGTGGTGGATCCACTGGCAAGGAATGACCATTAATCTGTGTGGTTCACGCTCAACATGGGCAGGGAGGCTGTTGGTAGAGGGATGAAGGTGGCTGACTTCATAAAGGCTGACTTAAGTAGGATGGGTGAAATCTTAGGTGAGTACCTGGCAGAAATTCAATCTCACTGGGATGCAAACCAGAAACAGGAAAAAAAATACATTGGGGATTGTGGAGGCTGTTGGGACCTGTAACGAATTGCAGAGCAAGAAGGGAACCAGAGAAACATAGAATCTGTTGGCAGATAAGGACCATACAGCCCACCTAGTCTGCCCATTTTCCTACTTGGTTTGGCAGTCCCTACTCTTATCTGGGCTGCCTTTCCCCCACTCTGCTGTACAGCAGGGTGCCTTTATGCTTATCCCATGCACTTTTGAATCCCTGTACTGTTTTCATATCCACCACCTCCACTGGTAGGCTGTTCCACAGATCCACCACCGTCTCTGTGAAAAAATACTTCCTAGCATTCCATCTAAGTCTCCCTCACTCCAGCCTCATGTTATGTCTCCTTGTCCTTGTGCACTTTCATCTCTGAAATATACTCCCCTCCTGTACCCTGCTTAAGAAGAACGAGGATAATCTATGAATTTAAGCTGGATGAGTAAGGAAGTTTTAAATAAGGTGAGGACAAAAACAGCAGCATTCCATACATGCAAGAATTCTGGGAGGGGGAAAATAGGGATGAGTACATGAGGAAGTCCAGAGAAGTTACCAAGGGTGTTAGAGAAGCCAAGGCATCCAGGGAACTGAGATTGGCTCAGTGAATCAAAATACAGGGGAAAATACTTCTTCTGACACATTAGGGAAAGAAGGAGCTACAAGGATCAGATAGTGCAGATCAAGAAGGACGGGGTGGGAAGTGAAAGGAGCAGAACAGTCAGAAGCACTAAATGAGTACTTCTGTTCCATATTCATGAGGGAGAAGGGCAGACAGCTTCCACAGGGGTGGGAGGGTGGGCAGGGAGGGAGTGACAGATGGGGTAATCACCGAGCTCAGGTATTAGAAGGTCTGAGGGATCTGAGGGTGGATAAGGTACCAGGACCAGACAGCATACATCCCGGGGTGCTGAGGGAACTGGTGGAGGTACTGGCAGGGCCACTGGCAGACCTATTCAATACCTTCCTGGATATAAGACACTTGCCACAGGACTGGAGGATGGCTAATGTGGTGCCCCTCCATAAAAGATACCCTAAGGATGAATCAGGCAATTTCAAACCTGTAAACCTGACATCCATCATGGGGAAGCTGATGGAGACAATCGTGAAGGAGAGGCTGGTGATACTTCTGGAGGATAATGGACTCCAGGACAGTCATCAGAATGGGTTTGTCCCGAGAAGGTCCTGTCAGGCTAACCTAGTTGAGTACTGTGACTGGGTACTGAGGGAATTGGATAAAGGTCATGTGGTAGATGTCATATTTTTGGACTTCAGCAAGGCTTTTGATTCAGTGCTGCATGAGAGGTTGGGGAGATTGAGGAATGTGGGGGTTGGGACTAAGATGGTTAACTGGATTGAAAATTGGCTTTAGGGAAAGCAGCAGAAGGTAGTGGCTGCGGGTAGCTGCCATCTCCAAGGGCAGTTACAAGCAGGGTACCACAGAATTAGTACTGGGGCCAGTACTGCTTGGGATATTCATAGCCGACATCTCATATGACATCAGGAATAAGAGCAGCCTCTTTGCTGATGATACCAAGTTAGGGGCAGTGGTGAGTGATATTGAGGCATGGTAGGAACTGCAGAATGACCTGATTAAACTGGAGGAGTGGTTGGAAGAGTGGTAGCTGGGGTTCAGTGCTAAAAAGTGCAATGTGATGCACCTTGGAGCAAAGAACCCAGGGAGGAGCTAACAGCTGGGTTGAATACAGCTAGGTACCACCAAGGAGGAAAAGGATTTAGAGGTGGTTGTAAATGGGAGAATGAACAACTCAGGGCAGTGCAAGAATGTGGCAGCAGAGGCCAACAGGATGCATGGGTGTACTGGGAGAAGAATCTCCTCCAGGAACAGGGAGGTGATCCTGCCTTTCTACAGGTCACAGGTCAGACCACACCTGGAGTATTGCATGCAGTACTGGTGCCCATATCTAAAGGATATCGGACTACTGGAAGGGGTACAACACAGAACAACTAAGATGATACAGGGACTGTGGGAAAGGCCATATGAGGAGAGGCTGCATGATTTGAATATGTACTCCCTGTAGGAGAGGAGAGATCGGGGGGATATGATTGAGATATTCAAGTACTTAAAGGGGATTAACAAGACAGGAACAGAAGGGATATTTAAGTTAATCAGGAGTCGGAGCACAAAAGGCCATGGTCTTAGATTGGAGAGGGATAGATACAGGAGGTAAATGAGGAGACACTTTTTCATGGAGAGGGTTGTGGTGGAATGGAACTCTCTACCAGAGTAACTGGTATCCTCAAGACAGTGGGGGTTTCAAAAGGGGATGAGACAGGGTGAGATGGGAGGTTACTGTGAAGGGGAGGGGGAAGGGCAGCTACAAGGTAGGTGTGCTAGCTGCACATTCAAGCAGACTTGATAGACCATGAGGCTTGTTTCTGCTGGCAAATTTCCTATGTTCGTATGTTCCTAGGTGCACTGATCCAGTGGACTGTTTTCAGACACAGTTCGGGCCATAAAGATGGTACATAGGTAATACAGACAATACACTTACAATAACAAAGAAAGGTACAGGAAATAGAATACATTTACTATACTGAGTATAGCTAGGTACAACTAAGTGCAAGAATATAGTTGAAATACAATAGAGTAGCAGCTAAAGTGCGGGTGCAATATACATGATGTACAATCAGTCAGTCTTATGACTGTTCAGCATTGTACAACAGGACAGTTCATTCATAGGTAAAGAAGAGCCCCTCTGGTTACAGTTGTCCTGAAAGGGAGATCCCACAGGGTTTAGGGGTTAATCCTGTCCAGAACAAGTCCTACCCCCAAAAAACAAGTAGGGGGCAGGAAAAATTATATAAGGAGGGAGAAAGAGGGCCCAATTCTCAAATGGAGCTGCGTTTGGTGCAAGCTGAGGCAAACAGCAGCCTGCACCGAAGCCTGATACACCAGGAACCCTGCACCAGGGTCAGGTACAGGAGGGGTTCCGGCATTTAAGTCCCCACACTTGCGCCATTCCATCCCTTGTGGCGAACACCTGGTGCATGGGAGGTGTCCATCCCAAGCCTGGTGTGGCACGGGAAAAGGCGCCTACTGTACATATGTGCACAGTGACTGCCACTGTGCCATATGTACAGTATGGTGCCAATGCAGACCAGAGTCAGCGCCTGGCCGGGCACCAAGGGGTGGGTTCCACTAGACCACCAGGTAGTGGGCACTGCAGTGATCAGGCACATGCCCATGCCACATGCAGGTGGCCGGACAGCATTGAGAATGGGGTGGTGGCATTGGGGATAGGTGACAGGACCTAGAAGGATGGGGTACCATCAGTGAACCAAGGGGGACAACAGCAGCATACAGTGGCACATAGGCTGACTGCCCCAATGGAACATATTCTAAGTCCCACTATGCCAGCCCTGGCTGGTCTAAGGGCACTTAGAATATCTCCCACTGGGTGCTGTCTGAGAATAGCAAGCTGCAACTTGCATCAGTGTAATCCACCTAGCGCTGTGTCACAGCACTGTGCAGGGCACAGGGCTGGCACAGGACCCTGTTTGGGTCAAGTGGCCTGCGGTCGACACAGGCCACCTTCATGAATTGCATGGAGGCAGCGCTGGATGCAAGGTGCGCATTGCACCATCTCTGTTTGGTGCAAACACCTTGGGTCAGAGGCAGGGCTTCGAGAATAGGGCCCAGAGAGTCCCCATGGTCCCTTTCCTCTCTACCCCACCTAAGGAAGATCTCACCACAGGACCAGACCACATCCAGGAGAAAATCCCCTGGCTGAGAAGTGAAGGACCTATATGGAGCCCCGAAGGCCAGGGGAAGAAGCCCAACTTTCCCTCCCTAAAGGATAGGTTGGTCCATACAGATCATATACAAGGACAACAGGAAGAAAATAAACAGTTACTTCTTGGACCTTTACATCCTGGCATGGTACCATGTGGTAAATGTTCAGTTTGTGGCCACACGAGTAAAAAGTTGAAATATATACATCCTTATACGAACCAGGAATATGAAATACGACAATGTATCACTTGTGACACAGCAGGTGTTGTTTATGTCCTGCAGTGTCCATGTGATAAAATTTACATTGGTAAAACCACTAGACCACTTAAGCAGCTCTTTTTTTTTTTTTGGGGTGTTTATTTTCTCCTCGAGCTCCGGCTACAACCCCCCCCCCGCACTGCGTCGTTCCCCCGGCACCATCCCCGGACATGAGACCCCCTCCCTTCCACACCCCACAACTTACCCTTCACGGCAGAGTGGTGAGGAGTGACTCGACCCACCACAACGGATCCATGCCAGGGAGGCGTCCTCCAGGAATGGCACCAGGGAATGATGCAGTGCAGCCGGACACCCATTTTTCTTGTTTTTCTCCCGATGGGCCATGGCGTGCAATGACACCAGCAATTGAGTGCGCGCATGCTCCCGTGCGCACACTAGTCAAGCGTCTGCCACGTCCCGCCCTCCCCTTGTCTTACGGCTACATGCTGTTGATCCCCAGCCTCCACTAGGGGTCAGACAAGCACCAGCCGACCAAATCCCCCCACCCCGGAGATGGAGAGCAGTCCTCCAGATGCTCGATCCATCTCCGCCCTGCCGACCCCCGGCAACCCGTGCCCGTTCCCGAACACGGGTCACCGGTGTGGAGCGAGGTGTGGCATCCAGCGCCTCAACCCTCAGCGCCACCAGGCCGGACTAAGCAGCTCTTTTAGGAACATAAGTCGAATATCCGCAATAAGAAATCAACACCAGTAGCAGATCACTTTCTGGAGTCAGGACACACAGGAGCATCACTGAGATTCTGGGGGTTAGAGGCAGTGAAGCCCCAATCAAGAGGGGGGAGACTTCAATAGGGTAGTGGAATGAATAGAAAATCACTGGATTTTCGAAATGAAAGCCCTGGAACCTAGAATAGGTTTAAATAAAGAAATCAATTGGAATAGTTGTAGAAAGTGATTGGACTTATTATTAGAAACTGTATAAAGAGAAATAAAATTGAAAATGAGATATTGTCAGACATAGAAAATGTCCTATTTCGACTGTCCAGCTGAACATATGAAGGACAACCTAGTAAATAAGACACTTAAATATATAAGGACATCAGAAGATAATCTTTTGAATAGGAAACTGATGGTTACAGCATAAACTTACTTTTGTTTTTTAAAAAAATCTATATTGGCTTTGATCCATGATCTCAGATTATTGAAACAAGATTGATATAATTTTTGCACTTTTTTAAGTAGATGGATGTTTAAAAATCAACTTTGGAATTGGACAATCTAAACTAATTATAGTTGGCCTTTTTTTTGAATAAAACACTAATTAACATTAGGAGATATGGTAGACTTTATTCAGTTATAGACCTTTTTAGGTCATATTTTTGATAAAATAAGGCAGACTGATAGAATCAACAATATAGGAGATCAGGATGGGGGTACCCGTAGCTTTAAGCCAAAGTTTTAGTGACGTAGTATGTAGAGCATCCCAGAGTTTAAAAAAGCGACTGCAGCTTGTAAGTATACACGAGCAGTCCGAGTTAGCATCCTACGCACTAATGAAAATTCTAACAAAAGGGTGAGTTTGTTTTAAAGTTTGAAAAAGCGACTGTAACTTTTAAACATTTATGAGCGGTTGGAGTTAGCGTCTTATGTACTAATGAAAAATTTGAACAAAAGGGTGAGTTTGGTTTGCTGAAATAATATCACAAGAAAATAAAGCGCATTTTAACTGTGCAACACAATATATGAGTCTTAATATAATGGAGATGGTAGTTTGTGGGTTTTTAAGTTGTTTGAATGTAAGGATTACATGATTGATTCCAGCATCATTTCAGGCTGCCTAAGTGGTTTGAAAATGCCGATTTAGGCTAAAAAACTGATAAATGGGGGCTTTGGCAACCTTTAGCGATAGCATGAGTGACTCAGAATGCAGAGTATTTCTGTATAGGACATTTATATCCAGAGTTATAGTGATGGCTATGGAATAGGGAAAGCACTTATAATAAAAGAGTGATGGTTATTTGATAACAAACAGAAGTAGGCACAGATAGCGTCTTTGAAGTCTGGAGACTGTTGTCTTCCAGGTTTCATTGCTGCATAGATATAAAGCTACATAGATGATTACAACACTATTTTAAATTGGTTTAAATAAGATTGAAAGGGTCAACTTAAGTTCAAAGAACAAGTGACATAACAGTCAGAATGTTTTCTCAAGTGTGCAGGAACGAGTGTTACCCGTAGTGACATACAACGATATCTGTCTGGCGTTTTAAATTAAAAGAATATGGTTAACTAAACATGCCATCAAGTGATGCTATAGTTGAGGGAAATTATTGTAACCAGACGGAACAGAACCAATATGAAATCATGTAAGCTTTTGAAATGTGGAGATGGTGGCATTTAAGCCCCTTCTGGCTGCTCAAATATAGAACTGCTGAGATTATGACATTTTAATTCTGACTTGTTAAAGTAAACAGCAAATTTAAAGAACAGTGAAATAATCATTAGAATGTCAGAAAGTAAAATAAATTTCTATCAGTTCTTCTTCATATATCTGGACAGCCGGGTGGAGCTGAGGTTCCACCATTTTTACAGTTCAGAGGCTTACATGATCTTATACTAGTCTGAATGCACTTATTGTTTTCAATTGTATTATCACTAAACACCACGTTTAGTTGCAATGTGGTTCAGAATGACTTGAATTTTGAACTTAAACATTGTAATAGAGATGATGATGTTGTTTTCCCCTGAGCTGGTGTGTCTCAATTTGAGAAAGAAAATAGTTAGCTGATTGAAATGGATTTTTCAACAATATATATTGATACATAAGGTCCTGTTTTGAATATCATGTTAACTAAGCTAGGTAGTAGAAATGATGATGCTGTTTTCTTCTGAACTGGTGTGGCTTAATTTGAAAAAGATAATAGGTAGCTAAAAGAAAAGATTGAATCATATCTGTTGATAGATAAGGTCCTTTTGAACATTATGTCAATTAAGTAATTTAGCAGAGATGATGATGTTGTTCAATTAAGTAATTTAGCAGAGATGATGATGTTATTCACTCTTGAGTTGATACGAGTTAATTTGAAAATGAAAATAGGTAGCCCAATGGAATGAGTTCCTTTTAATTGCATTTATGGACATAAAGGTTTTTTTTGGAAAATGATATTAATAAAGTAGATGAGTTGGAATTTGAAATATTCTCTAAAGTTGACTCTTACTGATTAAAGGAGCTGTATTAATTTATAATACATTACAGTCAATAATAAAATATGTCAATAACAGAACAGACATATTTGATTAAGGTTAAAAATCCTATATGTTTTAGATATAAATATATTATTTAATAAACATGTCAAGGTTGGAAAATATGGATAAATAAGTTTTGTGATGTAACATTAGAACGAAATGGTAGAAAAGGGATTTCATTATATTTTGTTGAATTTTAGCAAGGAACCTGAGGGACAACAAATTTGTTGAAATAAGTAAATTATATTGAAGGCTGCCAAGAGATTGAGACATCCTTCTATCTACACGATACAGGATTTGAACGGGTAATTAAACAACCCTGAATTGAATATATTTATCACAAATATGGTGAAGGATTGGTGTTGGGGAGCACTATAAAGTATAAACTGGCATATAAAAAATTAATGTGAGATATGATTTTGCTCTCTACAGAAATGTCATCATAGAAAGTCAAGTCATTGATAAAAGACTATATTTGTATCTGGAAAAAAACATATTTTGTGAGTAACACCTTTGGGATTCATGATATTTGAACTTGTTTGTTTTATACTTCTGGGTTTAAATATAGAACTGGTTGCAGACAGTATTTTTAAAATGTGTCTTATTTGTGTATTTTTTAGAAAGGCAACTCTTGAAAAATCCTACTTTGTAGGTGAAACATTGAGTTCATTGCCACTTTTATACAATAAAGAGAAGAAGTATAGAAATTGGACAACTTTGTCTGCATTCATGTTTCTTCAGCGCCATACCACTTTTTTGCTCTGAGACAGAGAAGCCACCTCTGCCTTAATATCAGGCAGCAATGTCAGCACCTGACCAAGCTTTGACCACAGATGCCTGTTGTAGGCAGCATGGTGTGCCTGATAAGTGGCAAAGCTAAGCATGATATGAGCTGAAGAGAACACTGTCCATCTTCAGTGGTTAAACTTCACAGAGTCCACATCTGGGGGCAGGTTGCACACCAAGTATCTATGCCCAGAAGGGGTATCCAGTACCCTCACTCCCGAAGTGGGATGAGACAAGGTCCCTGGAGACCCCTGGTGTCTGCAATACCTGTGCTGGCAGTCCATAGGGGCTGGAGTTGGAACAGATGGGCATTGCCACGTGTGGAACAACACCTTCTGGAAGGGAATCAGCCAGGAAAGGATGACCAAGTGGTCCACACTGAATTCACTAAGGAAGACACATGTTGTCCACTCAGTATTGCATCTTGCGATGTGGGATAGGTGCAGATTGCTGACCAGCCTCGATAGGAAGCACTGATACTCTATCTGATCAGCATCTGAGGACAGATGGACAGAGGTATCCTCTTCCTTGAAGGAGGAAGATGAGGAGACTGATAAATCTAAAGAGTTCAAGTCTGGCTGCTTCGGGGGAGACAGACAAAATACCTGCTCAACCATAGCCCTGACATACCTGAGGAAGGTGGCAGCAGTGGCTTTGAACTGCTCCCAGGTCAAGTACCCTAAAGGACACACATGCCCAGGCAAATGGGGGGAGGCTGCAGAGGCAATGGGGAGACACACTTCACCTTATCTGAGCAACCTCTGCCAGGGTTTGGAGACCTTGCTGGTGATCTTGGACCTCTTGTGGATCCACTGGTCTGTGCAGTTACTGGCCGCTCAATCAGCTCGAAGTGGTCAGGACTGAGCCCTGAAGGGGAAACTCACCTCTGAGGAGACCGGGAGTGCATAGAACCAGAAGGGTGGACCCCTACCCCATCCAATAAGTCCTCCCTTGAAGGGGATGAGGGAGAGAACAAGGGCTCAGCACTGCGACACATCCCTGAACCCCCAAAGGTCCCCGGGGAAGGTCGCTGCCCCATATCCTGCCCCCTCAACCCCGTCTATCCTGAGGTTGACCTCTTTCTCACTCCCAAAAGCTAGGTACTGCTCCAATCCTGCAAGCCTCTTGAGAGAGGCAGCAGAAGAGTGAGTCCCTGTTCTGACCCTGGGGTGGACTGCACTGGAACCAACAGCTCAGGCCCCCAATACCCAAACCATCCCCTCAGATGGATAGTCACTATTGGCAGGCATGCTCCTGATGTCACCACTAGCATGGGAGCCAGCACCAATCATAATCACTGGAAGGGATGCTTGAGAGGACGCAGAGCTATTGAGCACTGGAGAATCCTCCTACTCTGAGGAGTTGAGTAGCCAGTCCAGATCAGTTTCCCAAGCATCTGTCTCTGGAGAGAAGGAGATCCAGAAGACCTCCAGATGAGCAGCCCCAGAGGTTTTCCAACTCGCGGTGCCACTTGCGGTGCAGCAGGAGGACTCATTATCGCTCACAGTGCTGATCACTAGAGCCGCAAACAGCCCCAAGATACAGAATGGCACTGGTGGATGGTGCTGAGCAGCCACCTGTGCCTGGCCCAGCAGGCATGGGCCATGACACCAGGGGAGTCTGCACCTCTGAGGAGTTGACTACCTGTGTGTTGCTCCCAGCCTGGTCCCTGAGATGCACAGACCAATCATCCAACTCTGCAGAAGAGATCTCCCTGGCAAGGCTAGAAGAATAGGAGGCCCCCTCCTCACAGGTGTGTATAGAATCAGGAGGGGATCCAAAGGAAGGGTGGAGAGATCTGCCTTTGGAGTCCTTCATACAACACTGCCCACTGAAAGTCAGTGGATTACAGCTGACTTTCCACGCACAGTGCTCCAGTGCTCTACAGTCCATGGAGAAGCAAGCATCGTAACTATTGATATTGTGAAACAGAGCCAGGCAGGTGAGCTATTGGTCATGCTGGTCCGTTATGGACATTTGCCAGTGCAGGGACACCGGTGCATAGGAGGCTAGCCTGCCTTGGAAGAGTGCTTTTTGTCCCCGGATGAACCCAACATGACTCGCAGTAACTAAAATAATAATAAGAAACAGACTCTGGGCTGCTTCAGGAAAGAAAAAGAAAAGATCTAATCAGATTCCTGCAGAAAATGGTGCCAAGTTACTAGTGGACGTTGGAACTGGAAAGGAACAAAAATGGTGTCAACAACATTGAAACAACTAACTAGGTCACAATGTTGGCCTCAGAAACCACCTCTTTGCCACGTACTGCTGCAACTGCTGATAGCTCCCAGGCTCCCCCCCTACTCGTTTCACATGCTGCCCACTGCCCTCTCTGACAATGTCCCTTGGACAGCGATCCTGCACCTCCTGCAGTGTGTCTTAATCAGCACTATCACACTATTTCATCTACCAGCAAATATCCCATTTGTTTACCAAGTAACTTTTCTGTTTCTTGTTCTCTTGCTTCTCTTCTGGACTGTACTTCTGTCACTCAGTAATGTAAATGCCACACTCCTTCTGTGAATTGCTTGCTCATGCACCTATGTAACCAGATGAAGCTATGTTATTATATAACTCTGTAACTAAATGGTGTTGTGTTTTGTTTGTATGTAACTACTTTATCTGACGAAGAGCCTTTGGAAATGAGTCCATGACTCAAAGGATTGTAATTCCGATCTGTACAAATAAATAAAAATAAATAAATACATGTTGCAGATGAAATTTTTTCAGCAGGTGTGAGATGCTGCACTCTCGATGGTGGGAGAAGCAGAACTGGGGCAGAGAAGGAGTTGGTGACCATTGCTGAATAACCTGCAAGTGCCACATAATACATCGGCCTCAAGGGTGGCACCACCTCCAGTGCTGGGTCCTCCCCCTACCAAAAAAAAAACTCACACTGGGTGCTGTGCCTCCGGCTGTTGCCCAGACAGTAATAAATGATGAAGACTGTCACAGGGAAGATAGGTAGTACTGTGCTGCAGTTACACAATTCGCATGATGTGGTAGTTACTGCAATTACTGTTACCTCCCTTCTGTCTCAAATCAATTCTTTCTGGCAAATGTAACTATGCATGTCGCACTTTGCAACAGATGTTACATGTGTAGTTACACTTCCAGCATAGATCCATTTTTCTGTTGCACTTTGCAACAGTTGTTGCATGTAATTACACTTCCAGCATAAATCAGTTTTGTGCCAAAAGAGAAATGGTCATGGTTGCACATGTAACTACCATTTCCTGAAAATTGTATAACTACACACCAGTCAAATGTGAAAGTAATTGATAACTGCATAGTATTTACAGTGCAATAACAATGTAGGTACTTCATAGAAATGGGTGTCTAACTACATAATATGCAGATGTGAAACTAATTACCAACTACATTGTAGTTATATGTAATTATACAGTACTTACATAGCAGTTACTTTGTAGGTATACAGTAATTACAGTGTAGTTAAGGACACTTAAAATAAAGTGTTATTGAAATGTCTTTCTCCGAAGAAATATAACCTGTAGAAGAAGAATTTGCATTTATATAGCGCTTTTCTTACATCCAAAGCGCTTTACAAGCAATGCTAGACTGGTAGTGAAGTGACTGAATGTGTGGTGGCGGCCATATTGCACATCATCACCCACACACAGCCTGGATAATTGCATGAACCGGCTTATGGGAAGGGAATGTTGGGCAGGACACGGAATGTTCCCTACTCTTTTGCGAAGAGTGCCCTGGGTTCTTTACTTCCACCTGGACACCACCGAGACAACACCAGGATGGGTAGAAGGGACCTCGGTTTAACGTCTCATCCGAAGGACGGCACACCCCAGCAGTACAGCACCCCCCAATACTGCACTCAGATGCCAGCGATTTTTAGGTGCAATTCCAATCCCGGTGTGGGGCGAGAACCCACGACCTTCTGGTCCAGAGGCAGATGTGCTACCAACTGAGCCACGCTGACACGCTGTGGTTTTACTTTCTAAGGTTTCTCAACTTACTGAGCACAATCCCATCCAGGATCATGGGCAAAAACCTATTGCCAGACATCTCTTTGCCATAAAAAATATACATACTGTACAATACAGCAGCCCCAGCCAGTATGTAGTACAGTTTATTGCAGTATTTCTGAAAAATTTTGCAGTGTGCTGCAGGGAACAATTTAATTCAATCCAATTAAGCCCTTCTGTCACACAGAATTCTGTGACATGTCATCTACTGTAAGTTATTGTATTATAATGTATGGTGAGCCCTTATTGCAGCTAAAAAGTGGCAACATTATTTCTTGATGATCCCATCGCTATGAAGTAAGTGGTTATAAACCTCTCCTGAGTATGTCATATCAATGGGATTACAAATGGAGCCCATCTGTGCATGCATGTACCTTTCATCTCGCACACTGATGGCCTTCCCGAAACTAGTGCAGTGGTGAGAAAATTACCCAGAACATCCACGGTGGTGCCAAAAGTAATGAGCCTTCATTTTTTCTGCCAGTTTATGGGGACCATACACTATAAAATATAATGTATGGTCTCTCTTTCATTAACCGGTTTGTGTAACATCTTGAGGCTGCCATGGTGATGTAAACCTCTCAAGATTTGCTCTCGAGGTTTACATGGTCATCCTGGCAACCTCTCAATGGTTAACAAACTGATTAACGATAGAGGACCATACATTATCCTCTATGTATCTTGGCTGGCTTCACTGCAAAATATGAACTATAAGTCTCTACTATGAATACAAAGAAATTTATTTCCATTCTAACCCATTGCCCATGTGTCACTAGCAGGGCAAAGGGGCAGTATTTTATTTGCAAATAGAAAAGGTAATTTATTTTTAAGTAAAATAAGTTCCTCAGCACTGCAGAATCTGCTACACTGATAACTTACTGTACATAGATACATAGATACATAGACAGAGTCAGCAGATAAGGGCCTATGGCCCACCCAGTCTGCCCATTTCAGCTTGTAAGTTCAGTTTATGTTTTCCTAGAAGTCTGTTGCCCCTTACCCCTGACCTCCAGAATTCCTTTATGTCTATCCCATTCATTCTTAAATCCTGTGATTGTTTCAGTCCCCACCACTTCCTCTGGCAGGGTTTTCCACTTGTCCACCACCTGTTCTGTGAAGAAATTCTTCCTCACGTTTCCTCTGAATCGTCCTCCCTCCAACTTCATCCTATGCCCTCTAGTCCTGGAACATCTTTTTCGTTTAAAAATAGTGTATTCCTGCACCCTGTTCCTCCCTGTAAGATACTTGTATGTCTCTATCATATCCCCTCTCTCCCTTCTCTCCTCCAGGGAGTACATGTTCAGTTCCTTCAACCTGTCTTCATAGGACTTGTGATGCAATCCATGCACCATCTTTGTTGCCCTCCTCTGAACCTTCTCTACCCTGTCTATGTCCTTACGTAGGTATGGTCTCCAGAACTGTACACTGTACTCCAGGTGGGGCCTCACTAGTGTCTTGTATAGTGGAATTATGACCTCCCTTTTCCTGCTGGTGATGCCCGTGCCTATGCATCCCAGCATCCTATTTGCTTTACCTGCTGCCTTGTCACACTGTTTCCCTACCTTGAGGTCATCAGAGATGATAACCCCAAGATCCCTTTCCTGCTTGGTGCATGCTATATCCTCACCCCCCAATTGATATATTGTGCCAGGGTTTTTGTGCCCCATATGCATTATCTTGCCCTTCCTTGCATTGAATTTCAACTGCCAAACCCCTGACCATTCTTCTAGTTTCTGCAGGTCGCTTCTCATTCTGTCTACACCCTCTGGTGTGTCTACTCTGTTACAGAGCTTTGTGTCATCAGCGAACAGTGAAATTCTGCCTTCTAGGTCCTGCGCAATGTCACTGATGAAGATGTTGAATAGAACCAGTCCCAGCACTGATCCTGTGGTACCCACTGGTCACTCTTCCCTCTGGTGAAGTGACAGCCATTTATCACCACCTCTGTGTCCTGCCACCCAGTCAGTTACCTACCCACCACACTACTGTCCTGCCCACACCCATATTCCCCAGTTTGTGTAATAGTCTTCTATGTGGCACAGTGTCAAAGGCCTTGCTGAAGTCCAGATAGGCCATGTCCACTGCCCTCCCCTGATCCACCTCCCTAGTCACCTAGTCAAAAAATTCAATGAGGATGGTCTGACATGACCTCCCCCTGGTGAAACCATGCTGCCTTGGGTCCTGTAGTCCATTGACAACCAGATGTTCCACCAATCTCTCCTTCAGTAGTGCTTCCAGGATCTTCCCCACTACCTAGGTGAGGCTGACTGGTCTGTAGTTCCCTGCTTCCTCTTTGTTCCCACTTTTGTATAAGGGGACTACATCTGCTTCCTCCAGTCTCTGGGTACCTCCCTGTTTCCAGTGATCTGCTAAACAGGATAGCCAGAGGTTCAGCCACCACCTCTCTTAGTTCTTTAAGGACCCTGGGGTGCACCCATCTGGCCCCATTGCTTTATCAACTCTATACTTCCAGTTCCTTCAGTACCCTTTCTCGTGTAAAGGGACTTATGTCCATTTCTGCACCATTCTCACCCTTGTGCCCTTCAGACCCATTACCCTCCTCTTCCTCAGTAAAGACTAAGCAGAAATACCTGTTCAATATGTCAGCTTTACTGTTGTCATTCTCCACATGGCCCCCATCCTCCCCCTTCAGTCTCACTATCCCTCCCTTTGCCTTTCTTTTTTCACTTATGTACCTGTAAAAGGTTTTGTCCCCTCTACCCACAGATTTTGCAATGTGTTCTTCAGTCTGAGCTTTGGCTTCCCTTACTGACCTCCCTGCCTCCCTTTGCTTCTCCTAGTACTTCTCCCTATCCCCTTCTGCCTGTGTAAAATACACACTGCTGACAACATTGTTTCTTCCTAGTAAAAAGATGGTAAGTAATCTTCAAAACAATGCTACATGCCAGAACAGTGTAAAATGCCTATGCTGCCATCCTTTGCCTCATATGCAGAGTTTGGGTGCAGTCATCTTTCCTGTATTGTAGCAGAGGTTGTGGTGTGCTTCTGTACTAGAGAGCTTGTCTGGCATTCTTTTAAGATCACGGGCTCCCTAGCTAGTTTGGCAAACTATTGTCACCTTTGCAACACCTATACCAAAGCCATAATACGTGCAAAGTCTGAATATTTTGTATCCACACTCCAGAACAATATTAGTTATTCCTCTGTGTTCAGGAAGGTTATCCATTCACTGTTCTCTCCTCTGACCTAATCTCCCTCACTTGTTCTCAAAACTGATGACTCCCTCATCTCTGACTGTTCTATTGTTGCTTCTTTTTTTAACTCATACTTTACTAGCTGTGTCCTCTCTCTCATCCCTTCCTTCTCCCCTCCCTTCCCTTCCTCAACATTCTCCTCCTTGAAATCCCTCTTGTACCTTCTCTACTACCACAGCCTCAGCTACACTTAAGTTATTACTTCCCCTTAATCCTTACAAATGTGGTAGCCCTGATGGCCTTGATCCCAAGCTTCTACTTCTCTCATCCCCTGCCATTGCATTGCTAATTACCCTGCTTCTCAACCTTTCTTTTCTCTCTAGTACCATTCCTGATGCCTGGAAGCAAGCTACAGTCATTACTGCTACTAATGGTGGTGATCCATCCTCTCTCTTTTCCACCCTAGCAAAGTTACAGGAGCACCTTGTACTACTGCCATTCTCAACCTTTCTTGACTCCTCCTTCTTCACCCCCTTTCAATCTTGCTTTAGAAAATTCCACTTCACCTTCACGTCCCTCCTACAGCACACTGACTCCATCCTTGCTAGTATGGATCAGGGTCAGATCACGTCAAACATTTTTGTTTAGCTTGCTAAAGCTTTGAACACAGTGGCACACCCCCTCCCTCTGGGAAAGCTAAAAGTAGCAGGTCTTTCTGACTCTGCAGTCAGCTGGTTTGGCTCCTACCTGGGGGGTAGGTCTCAAGTTGTCTGGATAGGTTGCCCAACTTCATCACCACTTGCTATCTGCTCAGGTGTCCCTCAAGGTTCTGTCGTGGGTCCTCTTTTCTTTTCTGTACTCTTGAATGACCTCCCCTCTATCTGTTCCTCTGCATCCATTCATATGTATGCTGATTATACATTTATTTTTGTCAGGGTTCTCATCGCATGATCTTACCTCAGTTTCAGCTGGATTTTGACAATATTTAGAGCTAGTTCAAAACTAACCAACTATCCCACAATGCCAAAAAAGAGTCTCCATGACCTTTGGTACCCATCAGAGGCTTTCTAGACTCACCCTTCTTTTCATACCCTTGATGGCGCTATTATTAAGGATGTATCCTCTTTTAAGTACCACAGGGACTGGCTTGACCATCATTTTGATTTATTGGTTCATAATGATGCCATGTACCAAAAGCTTCACCCAAAACATGATGCACTCTGCAGGAACAAAATGAGTATCCTGTTTCCTGTCCACTGTGAGATTGTTTTAAAGATGATCCTCCCTATCTTTGATTATGGTAACATAGTCTACAGTGGAGTGTCCAAATCCTCCATTGAAAGACTGGACCCCCTCTTCAATTCTTTTTGTCATTTTGCTTTAGACTGCTCCCTGCATACCCAAGACTGTTCACTCTACACTACCCCCTATTGATACCAGGAGCCTGTCCCACTGTGCGTTCTTTATATCTAAATTCTGGTTTGGTACCCTTCCCTCCTACCTTACACCCCTCTTATCCTCTTCCTCAGCTACCTACTATCCTCTACACAGTAAAATTTTTCATTCCTTACTATGCCTTCTAGAAAATCTGCTGCTGGTCAATTTGCTTTTTTGTGTTGCTTTCCTAACTCCTCCCTCCCTTTCCTTGTCAATTTGCACTGCTTCTTTGGCTATCTCTTTAAAGTCTCTCCTTCATGACTTTTCTTCTCCCTCCTGCAACTGTCCTTGACCCTTTTCATTCCCCTTCCCACAACTAGTTTTACCCTGGCAATCTATTTCCTTTGTTACTTGTACATATGTTATTCTGCTTCATATTTAAATGTTGGTTATTCTTCAAGCTATGTTGTATTTGCTGTACATGATTTTTCCTCATCCCCTACCCCCAACACTCATCTGGAAATGAGCTGTTATAAGCTCAGTATGTCTTTCCTGATGAGGTTTTTGAAATAAATCAACAAATAAATATGATGTTAACGCTGATTATAGGTCTGACTGATATGTCAGTAGAAGCATGCTCCTATTCTTAATCACATACACCTTTGTATCAGTTCTCATCTGTTTCAAGTCATGTTGGCTTGAAGTTAACATACGTCTTATGTTGCATTTTTTGTATAACCATAATCTTGACTCAAATGAAAGCATACTAAAGTAAGATGCTTACAAGTCATGTTAAAAGGGTTACAGCCTCCTCACTGCCATTATGAGCTAGGTTGTGTCCTTGGAATGGTTGCTACTTTCATAATGCTAATAAACAGAAATAAATGAGTCCAATATGGATGCACTTTATCATGTGATGCTTTTAAAAACCAGGCTTAGATTCTATAAACTCACAGCAGTCGAGAATAATCCATTCCATTCAAACTCTCTCTACTTGTGACCATGTAGACGTGTTGTCTCCGAAAATCAAAACCCTAAGAGCTAAAGGCTCTATGTGTATTTCATGCAGAGTTGTCATTCTGTATGTAGTACAAATATGTTAAACTGATCCATAACTCTAATCACAAAAGAAACCTGTATCAGTAAAATGCATCTAGTGTTCCTAACCTGAACCTACAGGGCAAATTGAAACTAATAAACCTATTTTAACTATTTGCTATTCGTGAGGTCTAACAGAGAAATGAATGGTGTTGGGTTCATGCCTTTCTTCAAGGAGCTCTTTCTCATCCTGGGGCTTGGCATGGACCCATAGTAGAAGAGTGAAGGCCTATAGAATAAGTGCAGATCCTGTACGTGTTTAAAGTGTTACCCTCAGATTATTAGGCTTCTATGCATAAAACAGGGCTACCTTCTGTAAATCATAATAGAAAGTAAATAAAAATAAGAAAAGATAACACAGTATACAGTATATATTTTCACTATTTCATATGCCCCAAGTGTTATGTGGTATTTGAAAGGGCACATTGTGGAGTATGCCAAATGTCATTCATTCATTCATTCATTCATTCATTCATTCATTCATTCATTCATTTATTGCATGTTTTGTTAACCAGATTAGCACACTGAGCCAATGATCTTTTTTCTAGTACATCCCAAAGCTACAATACAAAGGCAGCTAGACGATAAAAAAAAAAAAACATATTCCTGATACTGTAATACACAGTACAAAAGTTAACTTCTTGCAATAGGAATAAAATAGTTGAACACATGGGCACAGTGAGATGTGAACATTTATAAACATTTATAGGAACCCCTATATGAGTTCATGGACAGAGCCACAAGAAGGTAGCACAGAGAGACAGTAATATTTGTGTAGAGGAGGATAAGGCACAGCAGTCACAGAAGTCTGTAGCAGGCCCCAGTGGCAGAGAGGATAGTTTACAGGAATCCAGACAATATTTTAGGGACAGAGTCAAAATTCAGTTATTTTTTTATTTAAATGTTGGTAACCAGGAAAGGCACACTGAGCCATGACACATTTACAGGTGCAACTCGGGGAAAGTGGAATTGGTAGGAACCAAAAAGCAAGCGACAGTAACATAACAAATGCAATTATTATAATACAGTCAGGAACACTTTCAAAAGTGCAGTTCCAAATTATAAAAGTGCTGATCCACATTATATAGGTTTATGAAAGAGAGGGAAAGTCAGAGCACTGAGATGCAAGAGCTGATATGGGAAGAGGCTAGGGGCAGAGGCATGGGGCTGGCGGAGTACTACATTGTGGGTGCTTTAATGCTGGGAATGAGGTGGCTAGTTGGAAAGTAGGTGACAGTTGATTCCAGAGAGAGGGTAGATGGAAGGAGAATGCTGACTGATCTGCCATGGAGTGGGGGAGGGAAAAGAAGAAAGGTTGTCTTGCCCTAGAGACGAGAAGGGGTTGGGAGAAACTGTCTGGAGATAGGAGAGAGGAAAGACAGGAGGGCAGTAGTCTAAAACAGTATTTGGCAATAAAAGCTATGGAATGCATCTGGCGATGATGGGAGAGGGGAGGGATAGAAAGTGACGAATAGAAGGAACAGTGGTGGGTGTGGAATGGGGAGTTTGTAGCAAGGTGGCAAAAGAAATTTAAGAGGGTGTCTAGTCTGGTGAAGGAAGCAGCAGGTATGGTGCCATATACAATGTCCGCATAATCAAGAATAGGGAGGACGTTTTTTGTGACAAGTTTGTGATATACGGAAAGGGAAAGGCAATCTTTATTGTGGCACATCATGCCTAATTTGGGGTTTAGTTTAGCGTGCAAGGTGTCGATATGGACAGAGAAGTCTAGTTTGTTGTACAGCCATACCCCAAGGTATTTGTATGCAGAAACATTTTCAAGAGGGGAACCGTCAGGGGTGGTAAAGGTAGAGAGATGAGAGAGTTGAGAGTTTCTGTCTTGACCCAAAGGTAATGGAGACTGTTTTCTTCATATTTACCCACAGATTATTGGACTGGAACCAGTTTAACATACTGTTACAATCACTTTGGAGGGGGATCATCATGTCAGGAGTTGAGGGTCCAGAGGAGTAGATGATATTGCCATCTGCGTACATGTGGATTTAAGCTTGTAAGCAAGCAGATGGGAGGTCATTAATGAAGAGAGAGAATAAAACGGGTCCAAGGATAAAGCCTTGGGGGACCCCAGAAAGGACTGAGAGGGGAGAAGATAGGACAGGGTCAACCTGAACTGACTGGCACCTGTTTGAAAGGTAGAAACTGAATCAGTTTACTTCTGGGATTGCTAGACCTACTGAATGAAGTTTGCATAGCAGGAGTGGATGGGACACCGAGTCAAAAGTTTTTGCCAAGTTGATGAAGATGGTGGCGTTGATGTGACCCTTTTCCATTCCAGTGAGAACGGCATCTGTGACATGCAGTAAGGAGGACATGGTGGATTGGTTCTTCCTGAACCCGCTTGAAGTGGGGAGTGGTTGTTGGAGACAGTGAGGAAGTCAGAGTCTCTACAGTATACTAGTGATTCTTGGAGCTTTGCAAGGGAAGGGAGGAGGGAGATGAGGCAATAGCTTCGAGGGCAGGAAGGGTCACCACCTTTGTGGAGGGGGATGACCTTAGCCACTTTCCATGCCAGGGGGACATTGCCAGAGGAGAGGGAGAGATTTAACAGCTGAGTTATGGGGAAGGTAATAGCAGGGTCAGAGACATGAAGGAGCGTTGGGTAAATTCCATCAGGGCTGCTTTTGGTCACTTTTGGCTGGGTTTAGTGACAGTAAGAAACTATACACTTCCTGCTGAGAGACAAAAGAATATATTATGGACCCTAAGGATGAGGGTTCTATGTGACAATGGCAAAATCCTAAAGGCAATCACCGTTATCGCACAGTCGGAGTGCGAAAATTTTTTTGCCACTACTGACACCCCGGCGCACAGAGCAATAGCACCGGGGACATAACTTTCAATACTTTCTGTACACACGCCTGCATGCAGGGCTTTTGACCCCTACCCCCCTACTAAAGGATTCTCAGCTCCAGGGGGGTACATGTCGGGGGAGGTGAACACATGTAAAATTAAAGGTTCGGGCTGGGCTCAATAAAATCGCACCAGCGCCCGGACCCGAACCCGGTACCTCACCCACCCCAACCACAGGCCATCCCCTGACTCCATGATGCAGCTCAGCAACCCCCTGCAGTGCCACCCCCAGTCCTCTGCCCCCTCCCAGCCCACGCTGGGCCCACCCATACATATAGCATCCTTCACCCATTTCACCCACCCCGACATCCGGTCACCCTAACCTCCCATCGCCGTGAGGGATTTCGCAGAGAATGAGTCGCCATTACAGACAACACCCTTCCCCATGTGCCCTCCACACAGGCTACTGAGGAGAAGTCAGAAGAAGCAGGGGCACCACAGGTTAAAGGGAGGCATCAGAACAACAGATACAAAAGAAAAGGACAGAGGAGGAAGTCATCCTCAACATCAGTATCAGACATCTTAACAATATGGATTTGTCTGTGCTAAGCAAAGGCTTCTTTTTTCTCTCTCAATAAAGGAACTGAGAAAGTTGACAGGATGGTAGATCTTAGGAAGTTTTTTTTTTTGCTAATGCAGTATGTATGCTGTAAGCATATTTTACATGCAAAGAAAAAATAAACTGAGAATAGTAGAATAAATCAGCTGAAAGCAGCAATGGAAATTAAATCCAAGTTCATTCCACAAAAGGGTGCTCTGAAGCAGATGAGGCATACTGTACATCAAGACAGCGAAGAAATAGATTAATGATTTTTTTTAAATAGGTGAAAATTAAGGAAGAAAAGGATTACATCAGCATTAGCCTCAACAAGGAGCAGTTCTTTTACTTAAAGCCTTACAAAAGAATGCAAGCATCATTATCAAGCCATTGGATAATGGAGGAGGGAATCAGAAACCAAGACTACATCAAATATAAGTAGGTTTGCCTCCTTAAAAGGCAGACTCAATTGTCTCAGGCCCTGAACAATAGAGTGGAGGATAGGCAGGGGACAAGCAGCAATAAAAGGTGGGGGAAGGATGAATGGCCTGGGGGAAGGGAGGAACTTGAGGGAAGTTCACTCAGGGAGAAGGATAGGCAGGGGGATTTCAGAGGGAGGTGGAGTCACATGACATCATGCCAGGAGAGAAGGAAGGCGATTGGGTAAGGAAGAGAGAGAGGGGTGAGCAAATGAGGGTTTAAAAGGAGTATGCAAGGCAGAGAGAGCTCACAATTTGCTTTAGTAAAATCTTTTACCATGAAGCACATCAGTTGGCAATTAGGTCAGAGGAGGATTTGTGGGAGTCCTATAGCACATCAGTGTGGCTACTGAGTTTAAGCTTAATTTAGTGTAGATTCGGACAGCCAAGGATGTGTCATTTTGAACATGGAGAGATATTTGCGCCTACTGATTTCATGCTTAAAGTGAGGGTTTGGGTGAGTCGGTTGTTGTTGCTGAGGGGTAAGTAGAAAGCAGAGATGATGAATGCAGGCATGAAGGCAGAGCAGTTGAGGTGCAGGGTTGCAATGCTGTATTGAGAAAAGTACCAGGTACCCTGATATGTTAGTGGCCACATGGCAGGTAAAGATTACTGGGCAGCCTGGCTCGTTCAGTAGATTAATCAGTTAAGTGGTATGAGAAAGGCCGATTCAGCATGAGAACAATGGAGCATCAGCCACGTGGTCGCTAAACGTTTGTCTGTGGAAAATAGGGCATCCCAGCCTGGGCCGAGCTGCATAATTGTAGTAGAGCAGCTTGGGGTGGGCCGATGTTCAGGGAGCAGTCTTTGGGGTTTAGACTAGTCCTAGAAGGGCTCCTGGTGCGGGAACAGAAAACCGCATGGCAGGAGTAAAGTGAGGGGTGGGGTTGCTGGTAACTTCACTTAGTGGGCCAGCAACACGGAGAGTTCGGGGACGTTAGTGCTTCATGAAGCCCAGGAGGACCAGGTAATGATTTTAGGGCAGCACAATGGATAGCTCAGGATGCTGGTGGCAGGACCCTGAGTTCAACTGTGGGTGGGGGACTAGCAGGGGGGGAATCGGAAGAGCCAGGAAGGTGCATGGGGACAGTGGGCTGGATGGCTGCCTGTTAAGGCAAAGGGGTGATTTTGTAGCAGGAACAGGGGTTAGAGGCACAGCTGGTAGGGTGAGGTGCAAGCTCGGTGTGCGGCAGTTTGGTGGTGTGCTAGAAGTTGTGGAAGCAGATCTCCAGCCGGGGGCAGAGCAAGGAGAAGAGATCCCCAGCTCGGTGGGGAAGCGGGTGAATTGCGGTAGGAAAAAAGAGCGGTTTGGCAGGGAACTGTTGGATCAGGGCGATTGGGACCACCTTGGTGATGGTAATGAATTTTATTTCGAGCAGATTTTGTCAAGTCAGGAGCTAGTTTGAAACTGTAATGCCCTACCTGTTAGAAAATTAGTTTGTCTGGTAGTTGGCTTATCTTGTGGCTCAGTTTTACTCCTCAGGCAGCTATAGATATTGGTTAAGCTGGGGTTTGGGTTATTCTGTGATTAAAGGTCTCATTTTGGTTTTGCCTAGGGGTCTGTATTGGGGACACCAAGGGTCAATGCAGGCTGTTGCGAAGTGCTGCAAGTTAATTAACAAAAAAATAAATAAAAAATCGAAGTGGGGATATTGGGGGGAAGGGGTTCTCCACCGGGAGCCGTATGGGTACAGCAATTTGAAGAGGTGCCCTGCCCGATGACCCTCTGGAGGAAGGCAGCAGGGCCCCAAATGCTTGGTCAACAATTTGGAAGGGACTCGAGGCTGCCTTCCCTGGGAGCTGTGGAGGTGGTGCAATGATGCCATTGGATTGGGGGGTAGGTGACATTGAGGCAGCCACCATTTTAGATACGGAGGACCTAGCACAGTAGACAGGATGGGTAAATCAGGTAGGGAGCTCTTGATGGAGGGTGAAAAGTGATGGGTTAGTGGAAGGGGAGCATTGGACATTGGGGCATGGAGGTCAAGGTGCAAGTGTTGTGGGAAAAAAGCAGTTGCAGTCGGTATGGAGACTTATCTGAGGGCCCATACGTAGGAAGAATTGATGCTAGGTGGTACAGGGCTTATGGGTTTGAACAGGGGGAGCAATTGTTTGCCAGGATCAGATGCACATAAGGATACACATAAATTGTTGAATGGTAGCTATTCCATGGCAGGCTCAGAGCCCGCTGCAGGGCCAGTGGATGGGGAGCAGGGGAGGTACCAGGGATAAGAGGGAGCAATAGTTGGCTTCCATTAGTACAGCAGGGGGTGGGCAGGCCACAAACAGGAGTGGGGGGCCACCTGTCCGCCATTTTAGTGAGTCTGCCAGTCAATTCATGATAAGTAGACGGGGGGGTTGTGGCTGTGAGGGGAATGACCCAGGGCATAGGAACTCTCACAGAAGGAAATAATAATAAGAAGATGAGAGAAATACTACAGTAAAATCAATATAAAGTGGGTAGAGGGAGTCAACATGGTACAGTGCACCTGGGTTTCTGGGGGCTGAGATTGGCTAGTCGGGCCAAGAATGGAGCCAGGCAGGTTTGGGGGTTATCAATTTGTTAAGGTAACTGAAGGGCTACCCGAAAAGGACAGTACTCTCACAGTAGGCCAGCCCCGGGGTGGGGTTAGCAGCACTTGACAGGACCTGGTTGGGGCAACACTTAGCGATGGGCCCCAGCGAAAAGGGACAACTAAGGGATCACTTCACAGAAATACGGGGAAAATTGAACAGGAAAATAAGACCAGGGGAAGGGAATTCCCAATCAAGGAACCATTTGGCCTGCAAGGTATTGACCGGGTCTTAAAAAAATATGTATAAATAAATAAATAAGGCGCAGAAGACATTTTTATTAGGTTTTTAAAATGGGAGATGGTAAGGGCACATAAAAGAACCCGAGGGAGGGAGTTCGAGGGGATAACTGTAAGAGAGTGGTTGGGAAATATTAATGGTTTGGCGATTCCTTTTAGCGCAGGGGGTACAGCAAGGGGCCCAGGATGGACCACCATTGAAAATGAGATGGCGAAGTCAATATGGACCGTGGCGGGGAGGGACAACAAAGGCATGGAATAGGAGTGGAAGAATGCCAGAGTGGGAGAAAATGGAAAAGAGGGAGACTGAGAGGGGCCGGGAGGTGGGTTAGCAGGCGGGCACATAAGGTGGCTACAGCCAGGGGGTCAGCAGGTCCGGGGCTAACACCGACACCGGTTGCAGAACCAGCCCTGGTCCAGGCCCATCCACCTCAACTGACCCTCAGACTCCACCGGCCACCATAGATGCAGGGGTGCCTCTGGCATCTACAGCAATCTGCGGGCCTCAGCACAGCGGCCATCAATGAGCCCATTAGCTAAAAGTAAGGACTGGGCCATTTCCCCTCCACAGGAAGGAGGGACTTCACACCAGATGGTATTACTACATGGTGGGGGAGAGTTGTTATGCACCTGGAGGGGAGCCTGGCGGGGAGTATTGGGCCATGGAAGTCCTGGTCTCTGGTGGGATCCAGAAGCAGGGTTGAAGGTAGGCACCCAGGTAGTAGACAAAGCAGAGGAGGACAGGGGGCATGTGAGGAACAAGAGACAGGGTCACAGGGAGCAGAATAAGGCTGCCAGAGTCACTGGCAACAGGACCAAAAGGAAAAGAAAACAAGACAACAGAGAGATGGAAGACACCAGGCTAAGGGTGAGGTGTCCTCTCCCCATGCTCACCTCACAGGGGGGTAATAAAGAGATGAGTGGGGGTGGGTGTAGTAAGGTCTTTGTGGCTGGCTTGGGAGACTTCCTATAGAAACTTGATACCGAGGCGGCAAGTTGTGGTGACAGGCAAGGGACTAGGGGGGTGGGGGGTATTAAGGAAAGCTAACGGGTATGCCAGGCACAGACTACAAGGAAGATATACATGTGGGGGAGGGCATTGACACAGGAGGATACCATGGGCACAGGGTGAAAGCACCTTGCCCAGTACAGCCCTCTCCACTCGGAGTAGGGACTGTGGCACCCTGCAGAGCATTTAATTGGGGGGGTAAGCATTATAGGAGTGGGGGATCATGCGTTTAGTTAACTTTGGCCCAGGTCGGAAACATTAGCCATGAACAATAAGCTTCAACCTGGGAAGGGAGGTAAGCAGCATGGAGAAGGACAAGCAATGGGTAGGGTAGGAGACGGAATCTAGGTGGGCACTGGGTACCATACATAGAGGTGGTTGAAGCAGTAGTTCCAAAAAAAATAAAAAATAGAGGGGAGAGTCTCTGATTACTCGTTAGCCAGCTGGCATAGGGGCTGAACAAAACAACCTAACTGATACAACCATCTGGGTTCCTTTCAGTGTACAGGAACAGGGCAAACACTACATGGTGCATATAGCAGATGAGTAGAATGACTTTAGTTACTTTTGCTGCGTCTGTGATAGGCCTTCCCAGGTGCCAGTGGAACGAAAGGGTGCTGCCCAAGTAGTGGTCTAAGAAATTGGCTGGGAGGTTTGCAAGTCTGATGGGGGCAGTGGTTAGTCCTGCGGTAGGGAGGGAAATGCAGCAAGATTTCCCTGATGGTATTCATCCACTTGGCCGCATCTAGACAGCTAGGCAGTTTTGGAGCAATGCCTTGCCAGTTTGCGGGAGGCTGAGCAGGTGCAATGTCCCGTGTGTAAGAGATTAAGTGCAAAGCACCAGAAGGGGATAAAAGAATGGGGGCAGCCTAAAGTTGAGGCAGGGGCAGGTCAATAACTAACGAGATGGTTCCATGGAATAAGGAAGTGATGGATTCTAATGGGCAGCAAAACATAATTAGTAGGTGGCAATGCACATGAAGAAAAGACCACAAGGACGGACAACCCTCATGGGGGGGGCAATCAAAGGGGCTCCAGGCAAGGAGTTAGAGAACGCAGCCAGCCTGATGCAGGAATGGGCAGGAGAACACAGGTAAGCAATGGGGCAGCACCATAGGGTAAATAAAAGTGGTTAGTGCAGGCCCAGCAAGTATGGTACAGGGGTGTTCTCCTGGGCAAGCAGGGAGCAGAAACACAGGCCCAGGGGGCAGGGGAAAAAAGGGGGCAAGGAAGTAAACAGCAGACTGTTGCCCCCTGCACGGAGGAGGAAGGGGTGAACACAGGGACCCTTCTACCCACCCCTGTCAGGCAGAATGCTGGGGATCAGTGGGTCTAGATTGGGAACTGGGCCCCACAGAAAATCTGGGGTTGTGGGACATAATTGATCTGGGGGATCCTATTTCCCTTAGGCAAGACAGGAGTCATATTGCAGGGGAGGCCCCAGGGTAGCTCCTCTCTCTTAAAGTAATGACAGAGGTTCTTAAAGTAATGACAGAAGTTGCTGGGGCCGGGTGCAAGTAAACACAGAAAGGCCATTTGTTAGTGGGTAGGCCAAACAGGAAATAGGGCCCTGAACCACAGGGGCAGAAGAGGAGATCAGATGCCTGACCGGAGAGAGAATGTCTATTAGGCAAAACTGACAGGCAGGAGTCTGAAGAACCAGGAAGGGCAGAATGATCTGACACAGTCTTAGGCCACCTGGCAGGGAGACGGTGGACACATGTGAGCAGGGCGGTTGGGCCCCTGCAGCAGATGAGATTGGAAACAGGAGTGGGGGACACGGGTCTCAGCCACAAGGGGGAATGGAATGGAAGAGCACAGCTCTGAGTGAAAGAGAGAGAGAGAGAAGAAGAGAAAAAAGCGTAAAAAAAAAAAAGTGAAAGAGCGCACCTACTTGGGGGGGAAGTCCACCATCCATTGCAAGTTGGAGGTGGGCTAGTGGAAAAAGAAAGCGGTAGGTGTGCAGGAGAGGGACAGACTGCTGAAGGTGGACAGCAGGTCTGCCAGGACTTCCCAAGGTGGACGGCAGAGAAGAAGAAGGACACAGAAAAAGGGGAAGGGGAATGAGAATTTGGTGGGATAATTTGACTCAGAGGACTGCAGAACACCAGACAGATGAATGGTACGTGTGTACATGCATACTCAACAAGAAGAGAAGAATAGGAAGACAGAATCCCCCAGATGTACACCTGGGGGGCAAGAAGAGAAAACAAGAATGGAAAGGTTGTTTATGAATATTGTGGCAGCACCCCCCCCCACAGATTTACCTAGGGGGGCAAGAAGGGAAAACAATGAGAAAATGTGGTTTATGTAATTTGTGTATATATTAAAAATATGATGAACATAAGGTTGTAAGATATGAGGATAAATTATTATGAAATTGGACATTTGGAAGAGATTATAATAAATTAATTGCCGACTGAGCATCCACACGAATGGTAGTCTGTGTTTTTATTGGGCAGGGCTCTGGAGACACGTAGGTTTGCCTCCTTAAAAGGCAGACTCAATTGTCTCAGGCTCTGAACAATAGAGTGCTTGCTAGGCAGGGGACAAGCGGCAAGAAAAGGGGGGGAGGGATGAATGGTCTGTTGGGGGGGGAACTTGAGGGAAGTTCACTCAGGGAGATGGATAGGCACGTCGGATTTCAGAGGGAGGTGGAGTCGCATGACATCATGCCAGGAGAGAAGAAAGATGATTGGATAAGGGAGAGAGATGGGTGAGTAAATGATAGTTTAAAAGGAGCATGCAAGGCAGAGAGAGCTCACAATTTGCTTCAGTAAAATCCCACCCACCCACCCTAAGAAGAAGGGAAAGAGGGAAAAAAAAAAAGAAAGGGGTAGGTGCGCAGGAGAGGACAGACTGCTGAAGGCAGACAGCAGGTCTGCCAGGACTGCCGAATGTGGACGGCAGAGAAGAAGAAGGGGCACAGAAAGAGGGGAAGGGGAACGAGTATGGGGTGGGATAATCTGACTCAGAGGACCGCAGAACACCAGACCGATAAGTGCTATGTGTGTACATGCATACCCAACAAGAAGAGAAGAATAGGAAGAGAGAATCCCCTAGATGTACATCTGGGGGTCAAGAAGAGAAAACAAGAATGGAAAGGTTGTTTATGAATATTGTGGCAGTGCCTCCCCCAGATTTACCTGGGGGGGGGCAAGAAGGGAAAACAATGAGAAAACGTGGTTTATGTAATCTGCGTATATATTAAAGATATGATGAACATAAGGTTGTAAGATATGATGATAAATTATTGTGAAATTGGACATTTGGAAGAGATTACAATAAATTAATTGCCGACTGAGCATCCACATGAATGATAGTCTGTGTTTTTATTGGGCAGGGATCTGGAGACAATCAATAGTTGGAGATTCCAAACAAAAGTCCTGCATCCAAGGGTGTGTGCTCTCAGTCTAAAACAGGCTAGAGTGTACAAAATGATTGAGCACTCTCAACTCAAAATCATCACAAAAGCAGTTTCTGTAGTGAGCAAAGGCTTTACTAAAGTGCCATGAAAAGTTTAAAACTCGGGGCCTTTTTAAAGTTTTGCATGACTGGCATCCTAACAAAGTCTTTGCTCACTACAGTAACCACTTTTGTGGCATTTTGAGGTTGAGATTGCCCAAGTCTTTTTGAACATGCTATAAACAAGAATGTTTAAGATAGGCTGAGGAAAGGAAAACTACAGTCCACTAAAAGGTAACTCAAGAAATGAAATAGGAGAAGAGATTAAGGAATGATTATATTTTTTTAAAAAGGGAATGGTTGTCAGAATGGAAGCAGGATAATCTGATTAAAGCACACTCATGCATGTCATTCTATACCATCCCAAAAGTTAACAAACACACTCACAATCAGACATATACCCTTGGGGCTGACAGTAACCTGTTTACCAATCAAGTTTTAGAATGGAAATAGTACATACATGACATTTTTCATTTAGAAAGCAGAAGAGTAAGCCCTTTATAAATTCCACCAATACCTGAATGGCTGCAATACACATATTCAGTTTACCATAACAGTGAAACAGTACAGATCACCATGGGAGCTGACCGAGGGTAAGAGGCCTTGAATTTGCAGCAGCTGCTCTCCCTTTCACCACAGCAGATTACTGCCATTGTACTTGGGCTTCCAGCTACATGGGACCACCAGTTAGGTGGACAAAAGTTCCAGGAGGGGTGGAGCTCAGGGAGCTGCAGAGCTATGGGATCATTAAAAGGCTTCTGTTGAAATAAAGAAAACAGATCATTGTGGGAGCTGAACAAGGGTAAGAGAGCTTTATTCTTCAGCAGCATCTCTTCCCTCCAACACAATGGAACTGCCAACTGGTGGATGAAAGTTCTAGGGGGGACGCAGCAATAGGAGTCACTGAGCTATGAGAGCTTTAAAAGGCTCCTACTTGAAATAAAGAAAACAGATCATCATGGGATCTGAATGAGGGTAAGAGGGCTTGATTTTACAGCAGCCTTTCTCCCCTTCACCACAGCAGAACAAGCAATCGGGTGAACTAAAGTTCCAGGAGGGCCTGAGCTGAGGGAGCTGCCCAGCTACAAGAGCTTTAAAAGGATCCTGACTGAAATAAAGAAAACAGATCATTATGGGAGTTGAATAACAGTGAGACAGCTTGATTTTACTGGAGCCTCTCTCTCCTCTGCCACAGCAGATCACTGCTGTTGTACTTGGGCTTCCAAGTACAGTGGGACAGCAAATTAGGCAAACAAATGTTCCAGGGCATGGAGCTGAGGGAGCTGCCAAGCTACAGGAACTTTAAAAGGCTCCTGCTTGAAATAAAGAAAACAGATTATCACGGGAGATGAACGAGGGTGAGAGGGCTTGATTTTACAGCAGCCTCTCTCCCCCCAACCACAGCAGATCACCGCTGTTGTACTTGGGCTTCCAGGTACAGTGGGACCACCAATCAGGTGAACAAAAGTTCCAGGGGGTGGAGCTGAGGGAACCCATCTCTCAAAATACCAGTAGCTAATCAGAGGTGCTGCCAAGAGAAACCAGGAAGGCAGCACAGAGCTACATAAGAAAGAACAACCAAAGTGGCCCCCCCATGCTGTGGCCCCCACACTAAGGACCACATGACAAGGACAGCAATGAGTGGAGTTTGCCAGGAGTCAGCCCACAATACAGCCAAAAGACAGAGACCCTGTCCATCAGACCTTAGGTAAGGACTGTACTGCTATGAGGAGATAAAATGTTGGGGGGAAGGAACTTGCAAGATACCTGAGTCTGGGTAATGCTATGTTCAAGGGACTAGGAGCCTACTGGATAGTTTTGTTGTGTAACTGGGTGCACGAAAGCTTGTTGGTAAGTAACACTAGAAAGTAAGGAGTAGGAAGAAGGACTTGCTGGAATATCCATTGAGAAACTGTAAATGCAGGGATGGGGAAATAGTGTGAGGGGGCAAGGGAGCTTTACTGGAAAGTGTTGTGTAAGTGTGAGGGTGCAGACTGGCTGTTAAGTAATTCTGGGAATATTTTGGAATGGGTACCTGCTTGAAATTGTTGTTGTGTAACTGCGGGTGAAGAGATGAGCTAGGTATAATCTTTGGGTAACCATGAGCAGGGTGAGGGGGTGTGCTTGAAAGATTTGTTGAGGAAGGGGGACTGTAGAGGTTTGCTAGATATTCTTTTTAGGTAACAGATGGGTGGCCTGCTGGCAACAGTTCAGTGTGGGTTGGTATGAGGGAACACAGCAACCTAGAGATAGTTGAAACTCCTTATATAGTGAAAGGGAATAAAAGCAATTCAAATGGCTAAACTTATATAGACAGTAGGAAGTATAGGATGATGAGAGTTGTGCACTGCCATGGCAGTGGGATGGCCTTCTTTAGTGAGACCTTCTGGAGGCTAGGTTGCTTCCCCATCTGCATGCCTCACTCTCAGCTGAGGGGAGGTTGTCAGACTCAAGGCCAAGTTGGCTTGGGTTCGTAGAACCTGTTCCACTACCCAGTGACCACCAAGTCTGACTCTGCTACCTCAAAGGATGCCAAGTAGGAGGAGTGGCTTGACAACGGTGGACTCAGGGAGGGTAAGAGTGGTGGACCACAGGGATATCCCCCAGCCGGTACCACTATGAAACTTCTATGCCATACTGGCCAGGCAGGATTGTCCCACAGAGGCACTGGAATTAGTGACCGGAGTGGATGTAAAGTTCCTTCATAGTGAAGACCCCAAGAGGCTGGCAGAGGACCCCAGAGGATGATGAAGTGAATCCTGGTGGGGGACTCCACATTAAGGGGGATACAGTTGGGAACAGGTAGGGATGGGGAGAGAGAGTTTTGGTGCTTTCCTGGAGCCATGGCTCAAAGGGATGGAAAGAGGATCCAAGGGATCGCTGGGGCAGCAGGAAGGGATGGAGAGCTAGACAACATTGTCCATCTTGGGACTAATGATCTGGCTATGGATGAGCCAGCAATAGTTCAAGAGGAGTTCAGGGAATTGGGGAGGGGTCTTAGACATCTAGCACAATCTCTGACCTTCTCAGATGTGCAACATTACTGCAACAGAGAGGAGGACAGAATTCTGCACATCAGGAACCTCAACGCATGGTTGAAGGAGTGGTGCAGAGAGGAGGGATTCCGATTCATTGGTGGCTGGGGCATAACCTGGAGGAATAAAGGCTTGTACAGGAGTGACAACCTGCATCCATCCAGGAGAGGAAATGTGATCCTGTCAAACACAACAAGTCAGGATAGATACCTTTCTCTCTGACACCAAGCCTATGTGCTCAGGCGTTCCACAGGGGTCAATACCGGGCCCCCTCCTCTTTAGCCTATTTCTGAATTGCCTCCCCCAGCCAGTCAGTGCCATATCCTTTGCTATGCAGATGATGCGGTTATCTTTTCTAATGGCTCTGACCCCACTGCTCTTGAGCAACAGCTACAGTGTGACTTCACCAGCGTTGAGTCCTAGTTCAAAAATCATAAATTGATAATGAACTACAAAAAAACAAAAATCATGTTGTTCACCAGCCTTAAGAACAAGCACAAAAACTACCCACTATCAATATGTTATGGGGTGGTGTTCCTCTTGAATGTGTTCATCACTTCAAATATCTTGGAATTACTTTTGACAGCTCACTCTCCTATGCCCTCCATACAGACATCACAGCTAAAGCAATCAACAAACGCTTAGGGCTACTATATCGCCATAGGCAGAGCCTGACCCTTGAAGCCCTCAGAATAATGGTCCACAGTTCAGTGGGTTCCTTAGAGGACTATGGACTGCCAATATATGGCTCTGCCACAGACACCGCCCTTCAATATATAAAAACTGCCCTTAACAATGCCTGCAGGCTCACCTTAGGGAAACACCGACTAAGTGACCAAGGTGCAATATGTCATGGTTAGCCTATGACTGTGGAGCAATAATGGGTATAAAAATGCCCAAGGCTTTTTAGGCAGGAGTAGTCAGAAGTCATTGATACAGTGGGGAAAATATCTCCAGGAATTCAATGGAGACACCCTGGGGAGGTTCAGACAAAACAATTTGACACTTTACTCTAGGGGAGGTTTGGGACAGTCACACTCTGATGCTAGTTTTAGGAAACCCCACAGGGAATTTCGAAAACTCAGATAGGAGGGGGCAGCTCAGATATCAACAGGCAGCGAATTCCAGAGTCTAGGCACACTTATGGCAAAGTCCCGATCCCCCATGAGGGTTGGGGTAGGAGGGACTTTGAGCATCCCTGATGTGAGAGACCTAAGTTGGTAGGGGGTGGGATTCAGTTTAGGCAGAAGCTGGGCCAGCCCCTGGGGGGTGCTAGTTCGATCACTTTTCCAGAGAGGCATCCCAAACCAAACCAAATTTACATGCTCCCTGCTCTCCCTACATTCTACCAATAAGCTAACAATAGTCTAGGATTGTTGGCTCTTCCTCTCTTTCTATAAACCTATTCTATGAATTTGCAGCTGATTACATTTCCAGCAGACCATTATGTACTGACTGTATTGATGACTACCTGGACATTGGTCTAACAACATTGACTTATTTTACCTGTAATTATGTATTGTATCTATGTCCAGGACCACCTTGAAAATGAGCTTGCTCAATGGTGTCTATGCCTGGTTAAATAAAGTTGATTGATTGATTGATGTAAAAAGGAGGAAGGAGTGGCTTCTTTATGCAGGGGAAAACATACACAAATACAGTGGGAGCAGGGAGAAGCAGAGGTACGGTGGGTCACCCTGGAGACAAAGAAAAGGGCAGCTATTCACACAGGGATGATCTACAGACCTGCAGCAAAGGGGAGAGAGGTGGATAAGGAAGTGTTGGGAAAAAAAAACAAAGGATGGCAAGCAAGGGGAAGGTATTGCTGGTGGAGGACTTAAATCTACCAGATGTGGATTGGCGGCTTCCAGATGTGGCAATACTTAGAAGTAGGGACATCCTGGACTCTCTTCAGGGGGTATTCCTCAGGCATTTAGTCATGGAATCCACTCATAGGGGTGAGGGGGCAATATTAGACCTGGTACTGACAAACAGGGATAGTGTTGCTGGCATCACAGTGGGTAACCACCTGGGGATCAGTGACCATCGCACAGTGTGGTTCAGTATAAGAAGGGGGCCATAATCAAACTATGCTTAGTGTTGTGCAAAACTGACAAATTTCACCCCACAAAATATTTTTCAGAATACTTGCATTTCACTAAATAATTTGCTGGGTGAAATGTGAAATTTTACCCACAAAGCGAGTGAAATTTCGCCACCCACAGGCAAAATTCTGCAATTTTGCTACAAACATTCTGAGTCCCTAGTGTTTATTCTGCCCCCCCCCCCCAGCTGCTCACTGGTTAACATTTTAAAAATATATATGTATATATATATATATATATAGGGGATACATGATGGGTGGCTGTGGAATATGGAAAATATTTGCACGAGTGCAGAGTGAACTGTGATAATATAACAAGTGCCGAAGGCATGAGTGATATTATTGCAGTTCACTCTGCATGAGTGCAAATGTTTGCCATATTCCACAAGTTGCACATCATGTGTAGGATCTATACAATAGGGCTAGTATCCTTTGGGAACATTTTTTTCTGTGTTTTCTCAGTAATTTTTTTAAGTGGGGACCTGGTAGCTCTGGTCAGTTAAGGGATTTGTTCAGAGTCACATAGTATTGAAATGGAAGTTGTGAGAATCAAATACTGGTCTGCTGGAAGTTTGTTCATTGCTTGTTACTCTAAACTCTAGGCTATACTGACAGCACAGTTTGTGTGTGGTCTGAGTGTGAGTAAGTGTTTCTGAATGGGCTGAGACTGTTAGACACTATGAGAAACAGGTGCATGTGATTTGCAATGATAATTGTGTTACCTGCAGCTAGGTGTGAGAAACAGACTGTTTTATTCAGTAAGTTGCAGGCTTCACTGAGACAGAGAAACTGTTGCAGTCAGCACTCAGAAAGAGAAACTGGTTTATGAAGGAGGCTGGTTTGAAGATTATCGCAGCACAGTAATGGGCTAGGATTGTCAGAATAGCTATGGGACACAGGTGATTGTCTTTTACAATGCTAATTGAGTTAGTTGCAGGATTCAGTGAGAAAGAGAAACTGTGAAGCTATTAAATACAGGCTGCAGTGTAGAAGGTCTCACTCTGCTGACATCACCATTGTTGTGTATTTGCTGGTGATGTAGACACTGAGGCCCAGATATTCAAAAGGGTTGCGCATGGCACAACAGTGTTGCGCCATGCACAACCCACTGATGCACCCCCGTGCGATATTTAAAAGGGAAAAGTGCGCCACACAAATCACGATGCGCCGGGGTGCATCAGTAATGAATGCAGGTACAGGTGTGGGGGGGGGGTGCCCATGCATAACCTGCACAGCCCAATATTCATCCTGGGATTTGCAGAGTCATGCATGCGCAACTCCTACCTGCACCTGCACAAAGTTACGCCAGTAAAAAAAGGAACAAGTGATGGCCACCCACAGGTGAGCTGCCGCATTGCAGGGCGCAACACAGTAGCTGCCACCTGTGGGTGGCCACCTGAGTTCCTGCCACACCTGGCAACACCCCCCATTGCCCCATGGTGGGCATCTGTAAGTGAACCCCCCAGTCCAATATCCCTGGTGGTCCAGTGGACCGCACTGAGCCCGATCACGGGCATCTGTAAGCGAACCCCTCCCCCAGTCCAATATCCCTGGTGGTCCAGTGGACCGATCGCTGCCCGATCGTGGGCATCAGTACTGCATCAAATACCCCCACTACCCTGGTAGTCTAGTGTACCCCCCACCCCACCTGCCCACTGAGCCCCACCGCCCAGCTCCCCCATCAACCAGCGGGCGGCAGCACCACCGCCTGACACCCGCTGCCCGCCCGACTGACAGCTCGGTAGGGCTGCACACACATTGGTTCTGGCGTGAGCCAATGGCGTGCAACCCATACCGTACTACTCCAGTCAGATGAAAACCACATATCTGGACTGGTAGTTGACTATGACTACGCCCGTAGCTCATGCTGTGAACAATGAGCATCAGCCTGCCAAGCTGTCAGTCGGTGGCGGCGGGCAGCAGGCGGGTGAGTGCTGCTGCCCGCTGGCTGAGGGAGGAGCAGGAGGGCTCAGTGGGCGGTGGAGTACACTAGACCACCAGGGTAGTGGGGGTATTTGATGAGGTACTGATGCCCACGATCGGGCAGCGATCGATCCACTGGACCACCAGGGATATTGGACTGGGGATGGGGTTCACTTACAGATGCCCATGATCGGGCTCAGTGCAGTCCACTGGACCACCAGGGATATTGGACTGGGGGGGGGACTGTACTGATGCCCGTGATCGAGCATGTAGAGGTCCACTGGACCACCAGGGATATTGGATGATTTTTCTTTTATATTACAGGAATGCCCACAATCGGGCTGCAGGGGGCGTTGGTCCCCGATGGCTGCTGCCTGGTCGTCGGGGATCGGCGCACCTGCCTGCTAATGACATGCAAATGGGGACATAATGAGATGCAAATGGCCCCTGTGCGCCTTGCATAAATTATAGCCCCATTTGCATGTCCCCGTTTGAATATTGCAGGTGCTGTGCATGGCGCAATGGCACTTGCGCCAGCGCATCTCCATGCTCCACTCTGGCCACTTGCGCTGGTGCAGTGCCACTGCGCCATGCACAGTGGGGGTGGCCAGGGTGCGATATTCAAAGCTGCTGCGCCACAGCGCAGCTCCGTTGAATATCGCCCAGGCCACACCCCTGCGCAACAAAGTTGTGCTGTGCCCAGGCTTGCGCCACAGCCTGGTGCAGTTTGACTATCCAGGCCTGTGGGTTTATCAGGAAATAAATCCACAGTGGTGATGTCATCACAGTGGTTATACAATGACTGTGAAAATAACACCATTTACATCATAGCATATCGCCTCATCTCTATTGTGTGTGTGTGTGTGTGTGTGTGTGTGTGTGTGTGTATGTGTATATAGATATAGATATAGATATAGATATGTATATCCTCTCCCTGGTGTCTAGTGGTTGCCCCCCAGTAAAGCCCCTTCTCCCCCCCAGTTACCCTCATCATGTCCCTCCTGGGTCCTCCCAACTCTCGTTTTGTAAAAAAAATTAAAAAATAAATAACATGTCCAACTCCCTGGTGTCTAGTGGACTCCTCACCTTGTCAGCAGATAGTGCCCACCTGCGCCCCTCCTAGTGCACCAGTCGGACCACTGGCACAACCCTCCACTCACCTCCATGTCCTGCAACACGACTGAGCACTTCAATGAATGAGCACATGCTTGTACAAGTATGCGCTCATTGATTGAAGCACTCAGTAGTGCTCAGTAGGCACTGCTTCACATGTATTTAGTAAAGAGTTCTATGCACACCTACACACACTGTTTTTTTTTTCTTTTCTAGGTGAAATACACAGCTGTCAAGCCACAGTTTCAGATCAGTTTGAGTAAGCATACTCATACTGCAGCATTAAAGTAATGCTTTTTCCCCTCCTTCCCACTAACAGTTTCACCGATCCCTTTCTTTGTTTTGCCCCCCCCTTTGAAGTTACTAGTACTCATGCCAGCCCTGTATACAGGACTGCACTGTGCTCTATTTGTGTTTCTGCTTGTGCTCACTGACTCCTTGTCCTAATAGACTATGTTTGCTATACCTGTAATATGGGGGCATGGGGGGCAGTGTGTTCAACTGTTGAGATGGGTGCAGCCCTCGCTAGTAACGTTGTACTGCCAAGCAATAAGAGCTAACTACTGTCAGTAGAAATCAAGTAGCACACCCCTACACTTGACACTCTATTCCCTGAAGTGGGTGGCAATCTCTGTAATTCAAGATGATAATTCCAACCATTAATTTATGACAGTAGTGCACAGTTTTGAAATGGTACTTCCTGAATGTTTACTAGTATGTTGCATTGATTAGAAAACAGAACCGTCATTGTTTCTAAAGGTTTATTCATTAGCACTTCAATGAATGAATGCATGCTTGTACAAGCCTGTGTTCATCCATTGAAGTGCTCAGTTGGGCTGCTGGCTGTGGAGGTGAGTGGAGGGCTTTGCTGGTAGACCGATCGGGGTACTGGGAGAGGAGCAGGGTGGGCGTTATCTGCTGACAGGGTGAGAGGGTTGGGGGTCAACTAGTCATCATGGTGCTGGATATGTTATTTATTTATTTATTTTTTTACTAAACAAAGAAGAGTCGGGAGGACATAGAAACATAAACTTTGACGGCAGATAAGGACAGCTTGGCCCACCTAATCTGCCCATTTCCCTACCTAGAGGATAAGCTGCAGATCCTAGTTAACCAACAGCCTATTTCTTCCTACCCCTCAAGAACTGACTTATGTCTGTTCCATGTATTCTTGAATTCTCCCACAGTTTTAGACCCCACAACCTCCTCAGAAAGGGTGGTCCATGCATCCACCACCCTCTCTGTGAAAAAAATACTTCCTCACATTGCCCCTGAGCCATCCCCCCTCTATCTTCAAATTGTGTCCCCTTGTTCTTGCACATCTCTTTGTCTGAAAGATTTTTATTTATTTGAGTTTTGGTAACCGAGTAAGTCCACTGAGACATTTACAGTCCCTTTTTCAGGGTCGACCCGGGGTTGTGGAACAACCATGAGGTTACAGGTAAATTCATCAATGCAGTTCATTTGTTACAGTGTTGGCATTAGGCAGAGAACATGTCAAGACAAGACATTGCAATCATACAATCAATTTCAGACTTTGTTTTTGCCGAGTGATGCAAGCCTAGATAAAGGAGGCTATATACAGTGCAGTTATAGTACAAAGTTTGTATTAAAGAGTAGCAATATAACATGGGAATGGCTTGGATTAGCGATTCCCTACATATTGCTTTCAGCACTTCCAATAGCTCTGTTCAACCGATCTCTAGATACCGGGGAGGTTCTGGGGGAACGAAGGAAGGCAGATGTGGTCCCACTTCACAAAAGTGGTAATAGGGAGGTGGCAGAAAATTACAGATCTGTCAGCCTGACTTTGGTGGTGGGTAAAGTAATGGAATCACTACTGAAGGAAAGGACCCAGGAATACCTCATGACAGGTGAATTACAGGATATGAGTACTATGGTTTCACGGGGGGGGGGGATCTTGCCAGACAAATTTGATAGAGTTCTTTGACTGGGTAACCAGGGAAGTGGATCTGGGAGGAGTGGTAGATGTGGTCTACCTGGAGTTCAGTAAGGCCTTCAACACTGTTCCATTCAAAAGACTGGTGAGCAGGCTGAGCAGCCCAGGAGTAGGCTCAAAAGTAGTAAAATGGGTAAGAAGTTGGCTACGTAGCAGGAGTCTGAGGATGGTGGTAAATGGTGTTTAGTTTGAAGAAGGCAAGGTGACCTATGCCCCCGGTACAAACCCAACCGTTTGCAAGCAAACTGGGTTTTGCACCAAGTTGGTATTCACAAAGTAAGTAATGATACCTGACAGAGTGGGCATTATTGGGCTATACCAGACCGCCCAGGGGTGTATTGAGTCCTAATACCACCTTATAGCCCCTGGAAGGTCTGGTATAGCCCATACCACCCACCTAGAACGGTATTATTGAGCTTAGAAGATGGGCCACTGACTGTATTACATATGTTTACAAAAAAAATATTCTTATGTTTAAATGTTAAAACTCTTAACTGTTTGATTTATTTTGTAATAAAATAGTTCCTCCACTTGCATTAAAATTCCTTTTTTTTTACTTAGGCACTTTTGTCCTACTGTAACCTCTGTCGTTGTTACTGTGGAGATGACTGTCATAGTTACCTACACACACACACACACACACACACACACACACGCTGGGTTTAAAATAAAACGCTGTTGTTGTAGTGTTTTTTTTTTTTAATTCAGTTATTCATTTATTGATTTTTCTTTAACCATTTGTTCAATGGTTTTTAGTTTATCTATGGATAGGGGAACCTGGCTGAAGTGCGGGGGAGGTGGGTGGTCAAGTAGGGAGGAAAAACAAAGCTGAGCCTCATAAATACAGTGACATTTGTTTGCTTTTCTATTGGTTTGACACTGCATTTTTTGGTTGAGTTACTGAGCAGGGCTGCTATTTAAAAAGTGAATAAATCAGAGAATCATGCCAAGGAATGGAGCGGTGGTGGTGGGCAGGTAGGCACACTGTGGAGCAGCCAAGTAATGATGGAAGGTCCATAGATACTGTATGTGTACAAGGGAGATCAACTGAGGTGGGATGAAATAAAAATGACGCCAGCAAAAAGCAGGTAGATTTCTGTGGTTTTGTGTGTTCTGGGAGAATTGGTCCAAGCAGCAGTGACAGGTTCGCTGGTGAGTGGGCAGGGGATCTCTCTCATTAATTAGGGAAAAAAATGGTAGATTTTAAAAATGCCAATTCCATTGGCCTAGTAATATTTAGAATAATATGAGGCAATGGAGACTGGGACTAGTTATTTCCTGGTCTCTTTTGCCTCATAACAGACTGGCTGATTGGTGATTTTAGCCAATCAGGATCAAGAATACTCTTTGCCTATTTTCTAAAGCCTGATTGGTGCACTCAAATCAGGTTTGCACCAGAGCAAAGTGTAGAGCGGGTCACAATGTAAATGAGGGGAAGGGAATGTGAACACTGGCACTGTCTAAATCACAAAGGATATGCTCCATGCAAGAGCCTTTTGCAGGTCTCTTGCATGCAGAAAATACCAGCTGAGACCTTGCTTTAATCCCCCGCAACCCTAATGATTACTGTAGGCCCTGCTGCACCCCCTTCCCCCACTGATTGCTGTCCTGATAGAAAAATAAGACTTTCCTGATGGTACATTCCCCCCCCCCGAGACTGCCAATCAACAGACAGATATAAAAAAATGAATATCCCTGGTGGTAGTGGTCCCCCTCCTGTGCTCGCCAATCACCTGCTCGAAATTAAATATATACATTTTCTGTGGTGTCCAGTGGTTCCCCCCACCTGATCACCTCCCTGATATATAAAAAATGTTCCTGGTGGTTAGTGGTCCCTTCCCCGACTCAATCACCTGCCCAGTATAAATAAAAGTTTTCCCTGTTGTCCAGTGGTCCCTCTCCCCAGCCAATCACACACCTGACTTTGACATCACATTCCCTGGTATCCAGTATAACACCTCCTTCCTGATCCCCTGTATAGTAAATATAAACCTTTCCCTAGTGTCCAGTGGGCACCCCCATCCCTGATCCCCTGTATAGTGAATAAAACCCATTCCCTGGTGGTCCAGTGGATGCCCCCTACTGAATGCCAGTCTCAGTGTATCTCTTTAAATATTCCCTGGTGGCTAGTGATTCTCCCCAGCGATCACTGATCACTCGCCAGATAAAAAACTAGAAGTGTCCCTGTTGATAGTGCCCCCCCACAATTGATGGCCTGAGTATAAGAAATAAGTTTCCTGGTATCCAGTGGTCCCTCCCCACCCACCCGATCCCATGCCATAGCATATTTAAACACTTCTCTGGTGGTTCCTGTTTAAAAAACAAAAACTCCTGCAATGTTTTTTTTTATAAACCTTAAAACAGAAAACAGTCCCTCACTGAGTTTGGTGGCCCCTCTCCCCCAACCCCATCACCCCATACATACCTCTGGAGCCCAGCACGATGATCTTCAGTGAACTGGAACACATCTGCACACTTCAAAGCTGACCGCGAACTGAAGAAATGCCGGTAAGCTGTATAATGGCATAAATAGGTGTTTTTCAACTTTGGTACATATCTCAGGCATTTTGGGGAATTTTAGCACCAAATTTTCAACATTGGGTTATTGGGACCCCTCCTCATGAGTTCAGCCACTGTCATGGTGTTATTTGGTCCCGAAAGATGATTTCGCTCTCACTGCATGGTATCACCTTTTGGGACCGAGTAAGGAAACAACAGTACCAGTGTTCATGAGGTGGTCTCTCAAAAAGCCTGTGTTGCAAATTTGGTGGAAAAAATCCCCAAAATGACTGTTTTACATGCGTGAGTTGTACAGTTTCCACGCATCCTGGTACCTTTGTGAATTTCTAATACTTTCACTCTAGATTTTCAACATTGCCATTTTTCCACGCCTCCTTATAAACAGTACATCTGTTATTTTTCACATCCTGACCGAAATGTGTTTTCGCACTTCCAGTGCAGAATAGCGCGGTCACTGTGGGAAATCAGTGTTTGAGACACATTAAGAAAATCACAGTGTCACTGTTCATGAGCAGAGGTTCTAAAATGCCTATTTTGAAAATTTGTTGACGAAAGTCCATAAAATGACTTTGTTATAAGCAAGCATTGCGCAGTTTCCACGCATGCTCATAACTTTGTGAATTTGTAATATTTTCACTCCAGATTTTCGACATTGGCATTTTTCCACACCTCCTTATGAACAGTACAGCTGTCATTTTTCACAACCTGGCTGAAATAAGTTTTTGCACTTCCCGCACAGAATAGCACGGTCGCTGTGGGAAATCAGTGTTTGGGACACATTAAGAAAATCATAGTGACACTGTTCCTGAGCAGAGGACCTAAAATGCCTATGTTGAAAATTTGGTGACAAAAACCCATAAAATGACTGTGTTGCAAGCATGTGTTGCGCAGTTTCCACGTATGCTCGGAAGTGCGCAAATTTTTTATATTTTCACTCCAGATTTTCAACATTGGCATTTTGCCACACCTCCTTATGAACAGTGCAGCTGTCATTTTTCATATCCTGCCCCAAATATGCATTTGCACATCTGGCTTACAATGGCGTGGTCACTGTGGGAAATTAATGTTTCGGACAGACTAAGAAAACCAAAGTGACACAGTTCATGAGCAGAGGTCACAAAATGCCTATGTTGAAAATTTAGTGAAATAATTCCACTAAATGACTATGGTACAAGCATGTGTTGTGCACTTTCCTCGTATGCTTGGAACGTCAAGCATTTTTAATATTTTCACTACAGATTTTCAACATTGCCATCTCTTCACACCTCCCTATAGATGGTACAGCTGTCATTCTTCACATCCTTGCTGATCTGTGTTTTTGCACATCTGGCACAGAATGGCATGGTCGCTGTGATAACTCAAAGTTCGGGACACATTAACAAAATCACACTACCACTGTTCATGAGAAGAGGTCCCAAATGCTTTCATGAGGTGGGGGTCACAAAAAGGCCATGTTGAAAATTTGTAGTGCAAAGACCAACACATGCCTGGAACGTAAGGGTTTCTAACCATAACGTCACACCCTGTACAGACTGACAGGCATCAGAGGTGTAACTTTGGATCACTGGCTGTAATGCTCATGCCATCCCACCCCCACCCTGAAGCCAGTGAAAGGCATCAAGGTGTGCCTTGCACTCTTCATCCCCAGACTTCACTTCATTCTCCTGTACTGCACCTATTTTAGCATATGTCCTTATGAAATGGGGTGACTGTGAAACTGAACACCCCAAGGCACACCTCAACACTTGTCAGTGTCTACAGGATAGGGTGAGGTGAAATGCCATGAGCATTGTGGGCAACGACCCACAGGTTCACCCCAATGCCTGTCCATCTCTGCAGGGTGGAGGTGGGAATAGCGTGAGTTCAATACTTCACTGCCACTCCTACTCTGCATCTGTCTAACTCCTGCACACCCAATGCAATATCAGCAAGTAATCATTCGGCATTGACACATGCTTGTTCTAAAGATGACATGGTGCACCCAGATTTTAGACTATAAACTAGGGTACATGATTGAACTCTGACTTTTCAGAATAATTTTGATATCACATCTGAGTGGTGGTCAGTGACATTTCATTCACTAATCTGTTATCCTTATTGACAGGGACTGCTTGTCTTTTTTCTGGCATCTGTGCCTGGTCCCTTCCAATCTGATTCTTTCCCTTCCTCTCTCCCTCCCTTCATCCCTCTGTTCCTCCCTTCCTCCATCCTTCCCTTCCCCCCATAGCTCATGTTTAATTTTTGAGACTATGCTATATATTTCACAGTGGGCCCTTTCAGACACCACATAACACTAGGGCCATATGGAATGGTGAATAAATCTATTTATTTTTTTATTTATTTACAAAACGTTTCACCAGGAAAGACAACATGAGCTGAGGAACTGCTCATTTCCAGAAGTGTCCTGGGGGAGGGGGGTACAATGGATAGGAGAGTAAATGAACATAGTATAGTCATAAAACAAAATAGAACAAATACAGGCACAAATACTTTACATAACAGAGTATTAGACTACAGTATTGCATCACCTGAGCCAAGGGGCTGAGGTGAGCAAAACCAATAGGCTGGAAATGTACATGGTAACACCCAGGGCCAAAGACCAGGAGGCCAGTGGGAGTGAAAAACAGTGAAGTGCCCTTATAGTTGGAACCATGGGTTTAGTAAGTGCTAGTGAAACCAAAGGAAGGAGTAGGGGTAGGGTTGGGGGGACTAGAGAGCCAGGTCCAAAAAAAACTCTTCAGGATGCAAAGAAACCATGCAAGGAGGGTGGGACCAGATGGAAAATTTGGAAGGAAGAGAGAGAAGAGAGGAGGAATATGAGCGAGGGGGAGATGGAGGGTAGGTGGCTAGAATACTGGGAGAGCATAGAACTTGGGCGGAGGGGGCTGAAAAATAGTACTGCATGGGTACATAGAAATACTGTTTAGTTTAGTTTAGTTTATTGTTCTAGGAATTATTACCTTTGAGCCAATGGCTCTTTTACAAAGGTTCCACGTCATCAATGTACAAACAAACAAGACATGTTACATAGAATGGTCAGCAAATTATAAAGGTTTCAATAAGCCAGTATAATACAGTACATCACAGGAAAAAAACAAAACATTGGAGGAATGGTCAAGGTAGGAAGAGTAGGAGGAGATATGGGGAGGGGAGCAGACTTAGAGTAGTTAGAGGTACTCAGATGCCTTTGTCAAGAAAGGAGCAGAAGAGGAGGATGTAAAACAGTAAAAACAGCCATGAGGGAAGAATCATTAGTCAAGGCAGTCACAGGAGTTAGAAGCTGAGAGGTGAGAGTAAAGCATAGATTTGAAAGCTCCTAGTGACGTGGAGGATGTAATGAGCGAGCTCAGGGCATTGTACCAGCTGGGGGCACGATAGGCAAAAGATCTTTGGCCCTGTGTGGTCCGGCATCTGGGGACCTGGAGAGGCTGGTGTTCCGATCTTCTGGTGGGACGAATGCTGGTATTCAAGCAAAGTGGGTCTTGGATACTCAGCGGAGTGTGGCCCAAGATGGATTTTTTGCATCAAGCATGTGAGGTACCTTATGCGATTTGAGAGTTGCAACCATCCTGTTTCAGTGTAGAGCTCACATGTATGAGTACCTCTTTGCGCTCCAGTGAGCAGCCAACAGGCCTTGTTTAGGGTGGTTGTGATGTGCCTTAGTGCGGTGGTAGTGGCAGAGCCATAGATAATTAAGCCATAGTCTATGATTGAGATGACAGAGCTTTGGATAGCAATCCTCAGAGCAGCTTGGGTAAGGAATTGCTGGTTTCGGAACAGGATACCAATGTGCTGGTTGACCGTTTTCGCTGTGTTAAATCAATGTGGGTCGAAGACCTTGATCAAAGGTGATTCCAAGGTATTTAAATGTAGACACTTGTTCAAGGGTATTTCCTGGGTATGTGTTGATAGTAAGTGGAATTTGTCTTTTTCTGTTTTGTGGACTGGAGAAAAGCATGGATTTTACTTTTTTGTGATTTAGGACCAGCTTGTGATCTAGGAACCACTTTTCAACATTGGAGAAAGCAAGTTGCAGGCTCTGGAGTAAGGGTTTCGGGTCATTATGAGAGGAGAGAATCACGGCATCATCAGCATAAAGGATTATTTGTTCTGGGCAGGATTTGGGGAGAGAGTTTAGGAAAAGGCTGAAAAGGAGGGGGCCTAGGATTGACCCTTGTGGAACACCTGAGAGGACCAGTTTTGAGTCTGAGAGAACTTCTGAGATTTTTACTGATTGAGAGCGTTGGGCCAGGTAACTTTTAATCCAGGCACCTGGTCCTTCTGAGAGCCTAAGACTGTGTAGTTGTGTGATAAGTTAGCCATGGTGAACAGTATCAAACGCCTTTGTTAGGTCAATGAAAACAGCTCTGGTTTGATATCCTTTGTCCAAGGCAGTGTGAATTTCTCCTGAGAATTCCAGTAGGGCAGTAGATGTACTGTGTCCTTTCCTAAATCCATGTTGCTGCAAGCAGAGTATGTTATACTTATGCAGGTAGTCTGAGAGTTGGTCAGCCACAGTGCATTTGAGGGCTTTGGAGAGGGGTGGAAGTATAGATATAGGCCGATAGTTTCCTGAGAGGGACTTGTCACCACTTTTGAATACTAGTGTGACTATAGCAGACTTCCATTTGCTGGGAAATTGACTAAGGCAGAGGGAGAGATTGAAAATTTTGGTGAGTGGGTGCACCACCTCTTCCAGGGTAAGGGATGGAATTTTAAGATCAATAGTATCACTGCTTACTCTGGATTTAGAGATAGCCTTTTTTATATATTTGTAGACTTCATGTGCCTTAACTATTTTGAAGTGGAAAAGTGGTTGGTCAGGTGAGGTAGTAGGGAGATGGTTTTGGCGAGTCCATGTCAGAGAAGAAGTCCGGCAGGAGGACCGCACTGAGGTCAGTGAAAGTTTTATTTAAGGCCTTTGCCATGACCATTGGGTCTAGGGTAGTGGTTCCATCGACAGTCATTATAGTGGGAGAGGATTTGGACTGCTTACTCATGATATTTCTGATGTTGTCCCAGAATGATCTCCCATCACCCCAGGAGTTTGCGAGGGCATTTTTGGAATAGGAGCTCTTCATTAGTCGGATTTGTTTGGTACATTGGTTTTGTGCCTGTTTATACTTCTGGATATCCATCAAGGAGCCTGTGGCTCTGGTTATGGCCCAGAGGTAGTCCCGAGCTTTGAGTTGGGCCAGTAGTTTTGCCGTGAGCCAGGGATTTGAGAGCTCTTTGATTTTACGCTTTTTTTACTGGTGCGTAGGAGTCACAGGCAGTGTTGAAAGTTGTGATAAAATAATCTAGGGCTGTGTCAACATCTAGAGTATTGTATATTGGGGACCAGTCTTGCTGTAAAAGACAGGTCTTGAGCTTAGTAAGGTTTCCATGGGGTAGCATTCTGCTTGAGATGGTTTTTGGAGGTGGTTTTTGGAACTTATTTGTCCAGGTTCAGATCACAGGGGAGTGGTCACAGAGAGTCTGGGAGAACAACTGTGTTTTTTATGTGGGCTGGGTGGCTAGCAAGGATCCAGTCAATGAGAGTGCAAGTTCCAGTTTTGTAGTTTTTTCTAGTGGGGGAGCTCACCATCTGCTTTAGGTTAGCTGCTAGGATAGCATCCTTGAGGTACCCAGCATCTGATGTGAGCCAATTTATATTAAAGTCACCAAGGAGAAGGAGCTCGGTGTCAAGTGGTTGCGATCTTACAAATTCAAGAACAGTCTGGAGGCCGGACCCTGGATCTTTAGGAGGGATATAGACAGTGGCCACAGTAAACACTTTATTTTGGGCACCAAGTAGTAGCTTGACAGGGAGAAATTGCACAGAGGAGTTAGTGGTGGAAAAGCAGACAGGATGGCTAGAGAGGTTGTCTTTAATGTAAATAGCACAACTCCCCCCTTTTATTAGTCCTATCCAGTCTGAAAATATTGTAGCCTTGTAGTGAGATGGCATGGTCCAGAGTGCTTGGTGTCAGTCAGGTTTCAAAACTCCACTAACCTTGTTATCCCTTTGTAGTGATTTAATGATAAGCAATAGAGGAGAGAGTAAGTGTTTGTGTTTGAGTAAGTGTTTGAGAGGGGGCTAGAAATAAGTAGATCAGTGCCTGACCAAGGTTGCAATGCTGCCTGGAGGGTAGCCTGTGATGTGGGCGATTGGTCAGAAGGGTAACTGGACAACGGTGCCGACAATTTGGGTGACCTGAGAGTTCCCCTCTTTCCCCAAGTTGTGCCCCCCTGGAGTAGAAATTCTAAAGAAGGGGGGTGTGGGGGCAAAGCCCCCATGAGAGGGGGGTGTGGGGGTGAAGTCTCCTGCACTAAAACACTTTACTTTTTGTAGTCGCCCTGGGGGATTGTCTCCCTTCCACAGTTCGCCATCCTGCAGTCACCAATATCACATAGAACCCTGCTGGAGGATAAGAGGGGGAGGAGTGAGGAACCTGGACTAGGGAAGAAGTACAGAAAGTTAGAGATGGGTTGGAGGGTGGGCAGGGTGAGTAGGATTAGATGAATGGATAACAAGAGTTAAGGGGTCTGAGAAGCAGGGTGAGGGAGGAGGGAGAGGGCCAGGAGCAAGTGCAGTTTAGGGAGAAAGAAGAACCATAGGGCTAGAGAGAGGGATGAAGTGGTTGAGGAAAGTCAAATAAAGGGATAACAAGGTTAGTGGAGTTAGAAAGTGGGGCCAAGGGGAGAGTGGATGGGGGCTAGGAGCAGGTGCAACTAGGTGAATAGAAGTTGTCCAGGGCTAGGGAGAAGGATGAAGGGGATGAAGAAAGTTGAATAGGAAGAGAAAGCGAGTTCCAGAGTTTAGAGAAGTGATAGGAGAAAGCTTCCTGACCTATGGAGGTGAAGTGATGAGGGATAGCAAGGGTGCGGGAGTCACAGGATCTAAGAGGGTGGGAGTTAGGAGGGGAGCAGAGAGTGAGGAGGAGTGGTAAGAGAGGAGGGACCCAAACCAGAATTTGGAAGTGATCTTAGCACAGTGAGAGCGGCGTCTGAACTCCAGGGATGGTAGAGCAAGAGAGTGATATAGGGTGCAGTGATAAATGTGTGAGGGGGAGTCAAGGGCAAAGTGACAGAGAGCTTTGAAGAGGGAATCCAGGCTGGCAAGGGAAGACTTAGGAGCACCACTGTATACTACGTCAGTTTAGTGGAAAATAAGGAGTATCATTTTCTGAACAAGATCACACCTAACCAGTAGTGGTAAAGCACTGCAGTTTCTGTAAAGAGCGCCGAGATTGGAGAGCAGTTTATGCAGGACAGCATCAATATGTTCAGAAAAGTTGAGGTGTTGGTCAAGCTAGGCACCCAGATATTTAAAAGAAGTGGAGTCCTCTAAAGTTGTCCCATCTAGGGTGTGGAAGGAGGTTAGGAAGGGCAGCCGACAGAGTCTCTACCTAGTGCCAAAGGTCATAGAGACTCTTCTTGGCATTGAGAAACAGTTGATGAGAACTTAGCCAGCGCTGAACATTATTGAAGTCAAGTTGAAGACTGGTAATCACATCGGAGGGTGAGGGGCCAGAGGTGAACAAGACAGTCTCATCAGCATACATATGGATAAGGGACAAGGAGCATGCTGACAGAAGTTCATTTAGGAAAACTGGGAATAGAAGTGGGCCAAGTAGGGAGCCTTGAGGCACGCCAGTTGAGATTTGTAATGGAGGGGACATAGAGTAAGCTATCCTGACAGCTTGAGTTCTACCTACCAGATAGGTTCTGAACCTATCACAGGCAGGTTGAAACAGGCCAGCTGAAGAGAGGGTTTCGAGAAAGAGGAAATGGGAGACAGTGTTAAAAGCCTTAGCAAGGCCGACAAAGATGACAGACGTAATGTAGCCTTTATCCATGGCAGAATGAATATAGTCTGTAAGTCTGAGTAGAGAGGTGGTTGTGGAGTGATTTTTCCAGAAACCAGACTGGAAGGAATGAAGAAGGAGGAGTCCTCAAGAAAGGAAGAGAGCTGAGAGAGAACAAGGTGTTCTTGTAGTTTCACCAGGATGGGTAGAAGCAAGACTGGGTGGTAGTTCCCTGAAGAAAAGAGATCACTGCACTTAGGAAGGGGGAGGACAGTTACATGTTTCCAAACAACAGGGATAGTTGCATTGTGTAAAGACAGTTTGAGCAGGTCATCTTGTGGGTGGGAATATCAAGTAGCAAATAAGTAGAGCAGCTTTGGGTTGAGGCCATTAGGGGAGCTACCCTTTGTAGGGTTGATAGAGAGGTAAAACTTTAAGGTATCGTTTGAAGAGACTGGTGAAAAGGTAAAGCTCTTTTAAATAATTGGTAGTGGTGGGAGGAGACAGTGGGGGGGGAGGCCAAAGGAAGGGTTAGGAAGGAGTTTAGCAGGGTGGAAGTGCAGGAAGTGCAGTAAGAATTGAATTCACCAGCTACTAAGGAATGATCGGCTGTGAGTTGGTTGTTAATTTTAAGAAATGGAGGTGGAGGTTTAACTTGGGGTGAGAAAAGTGAGTGGACTACTTTCCAAAACTTTGATGGGTTATTTATGTTATTTATGCACTCTGACTTGCTTTAGGGGAGCATGATTGTTCCAGATAGAGAGATAATTGTCTTTGAAATATGCAAGAGCATAAGCAATAGTTTTAACAGAAGCTATAAGGGCCCAATCTACGAGGGTTAGGTCCTGAAGTAGAAAGGCAAGGTCAAGGGTTTTGTAGGAGTGATGGATTGCAGTTTGGGAGGGGCCTTAGGTCTGTGAACTTTCTTGACTAAGTAGATCAGATAATGAACACTAAGAGCATCAGGCAGCAGGCCAGACTAGATTACCCTGTTTGGGTGTGAGGTAAGGGCCGAGTCTAAGAGAGTGTGGTTTTGGGATTTGTGGTTATGGCGAGTAGGTTCCATGATTAGCTGGAACAGGTTAAGGGCAGTTATGTATGACCATGTTTTGCCTAGGGAGGGAGACAACCAGTCAAGGTTAAGGCCACCTAGGAGGTAGAGCTCAACTGAGGAAGTGAGGAACTCCATAGTGGTAATTAGCTCAGTGGCAACAGTGTATTGAAGACCAGAGTGGCAATACACTCCTGCAATGAAAATAGGGACTGAGAACGGTACAGATAGCCTTAACACGAGGGCTTCATAGGTCTTGGGGTCTGTGGTCGATAGAACAGATGTGATTTGGAGAGTGGGGGGGGAGAGGCAGAAGGAAAGGTTGGGAGGGAGTTCAGCAGGGCGGAAGTGCAGGAAGTGAAGTAAGAACTGAATTCAGCAGCTACCAGGAAATGATCAGCTGTGAGTTGATTGCTTAAAATTAACAATGGAGATGGAGGTTTAGCTTGGGATGAGAAAAGTGAGTGGACTACTTTCCAAAACTTTGATGGGCTATTTATGTTAGTGTTAAAGGTTGACCAGAAATACTCGGATTTAGCCTGCCAGGTGGCTTTTGTGCAGGCATTTCTGAGAATACAGTAGCTAGAGATGTTACATGGGAGGTTGGTGGATTTGTGTGTTCTCCAAGTTAAGTCACATGCTTGTTGATAGGCCAGGAGCTCGGGGGTGACCCAAGGAAGGTGATTTCCATGCACTTTGAGTTGCTTTAGGGGAGCATGGTTGTTCCAGATAGAGAGAAAATTGTCTTTGAAATATGCAAGAGCATGATCAATAGTTTTAGCAGAAGCTATAAGGGTCCAATCTACAAGGGTTAGGTCCTGAAGTAGACAGGCAAGGTCAAGGGTTTTCGAGGACTGGATGGTTAGCAGTTTGGGAGGGGCCTTAGGTCTGTGAACTTTCCTGACTAAGTAGATCAGATAATGATCACTGAGGGCATCAGGCAGCAGGCCAGACTGTTACCTTGTTTGGGTGTGAGGTTAGGGCCGAGTCTAAGAGAGTGTGGTTTTGGGATTTGTGGTTATGGCGAGTAGGTTCCATGATTAGCTGGAACAGGTTGAGGGCAGTTATGTCTGACCATGTTTTGCCTAGAGAGGGAGACAACCAGTCAAGGTTAAGGCCACCTAGGAGGTAGAGCTCAACTGAGGAAGTGAGGGACTCCATAGTGGTAATTAGCTCAGTGGCAACAGCGTAGTGAAGATCAGGGCAGCAATACACTCCTGCAATGAAAATAGGGACTGAGAACGGTACAGATAGACTTAACATGAGGGCTTCATAGGTTTTGGGGTCTGTAGTCGATAGAACAAATGTGATTTGGAGAGTGGGGGAGGAGTAGACAGTGACACCCCCATCCCTACTAGCTTGGTCCTGGAGGGTGACAGCATAACCAGGGTTTGTGATGGATGCGTCTGGGACCTTATTTGTTAGCCAGGTCTCAATGACTATTACTATATCTGGATGAGTGGCTGCTACAAGAGGGTACAGCAGGTCTAGTTTGGGGAGAAGACTCTGAATGTTAAGGTGGAGGATCTTTAGACCCTGGGGGAGAGAAGTTGGGGTTGAGGGGTTGAGGAGAAAAGTTGGTGGGGTGGAAGAGGAGGGAGTTTAAATGAGTAAGGGGCTAGGGTTGGGATTTATGTCACCTGAGGAGAGCAAAAAAGAGACAGACGATGAAGTGGAGCTTGGTACTTTTAAACTAAGATTGACTAGACATTTTGGGAGAGCTGGGTGGGTAGCAGAAAGCAGTGAGTTGGACTTTGAAGAGAAACAAAAGAGTGTGTGTGTAGTGCAGAGATAGGAGTGGGGCAGAAGGCCATGTAGAGCAGTGGGACCAGGTGTGATAGTAGAGTGCAGGAGTAATTGCAAGGTTGTAGCAGGGGGTAAAAGGGTAAGTAGGGTAAGCAGAGGGGGCAGAACAGGGGAGGGGTTCTCGAACAGGTAAGGGGATGGTAGGGAGAGGAGGATGAGAGATACAGTGAAGAGGGGGAGAGGATTGAAATAGACAGAGAGCATTGTTATTGGAAGGGATAGATGCCTTGAGACTGGCTGGAGGCTTGAGTAGCCAATTGGGGAGAGAGTGGAGTGGTACAGGACAGAGCTTATGTGCATTTCATAGAGGTCAGGGCTGGGGAAGGTGGCAGGACAAAACAGTAGTAGGATAGAGAAGCCTTTTAGGTTAGAGAAAGCTTAAGAAATCTGCTATTCCGTGCTCAGAGTCCAGGGCTTGTAAATGCACCAATCAGAGATCACCAGAGCGAGAAGGCTGCCAATCAGAGGTGAGTGGCTTGAGAGTGCCAGAATATGAAAATACCAGCTCGGTATCTGATCCGTACCTGGCTGGGAATGTCTTGCGACTGTGGAATAGGTTTGGTGGGCAGCAGGTCAGTTAGCCTCATCACCAGCGAGACAGTGCTCAATCTTATTTTATTTATTTATTTAAAATTTGGTGACCGGGTAGGACCACTGAGCCCAGCAGGTCCCTTTTTCAGGGGTGACCCGGGATAACAAGAAAAAATTACTCACCTTAGTAATGTTGTTTCTTCTAATGGAGTCTTGCTATATTATAAACATTAGCAGTTTGATCCAGCTCTAGAACTGACCCGGAGTGAAATGGTCAAAACCATTCCAAAATAGAATTTTGGCACGAGAGCAGCTCTATCTGCATCATTTCAAACTTGAACTGTCAGATCTTTACGAGCCAAACTCACTAAGGTCTGTGTGGAAGCTGTAACCTACACTAGCCAAATGGCTACCTAAATAATAACAACCATTGATGGTCCCAACACCCAAGACTCAAGTCAGGGGACCAGAAATACTAACACCATTCTAATAATATGAAAATGGAACATAAGTATATAAAAACACACACACACATACACACCCCAAAGTCCCAAAGGGGACAAAATGCTAACAGGACATAAGTAGTGCCCACACTAAGTTGCCCGCACCCCACCAAGTAGAGGTTCTGAGAGGGGCAGGTTGGGAGGTTATATATAGCAAGACTCCATTAGAAGAAACAACATTACTAAGGTGAGTAATTTTTCTTCAAACAACATGAAGTCTTGCTATATTATAGACATTAGCAGAATACACAGCAGTACCTCCATGGAGGAGGGCAGAACCTACTTAGGAATAGGCTCTGAAGAACAGCTGTGCAAACCGAGCATCTCTCCTGGCCTGGACATCCAGGGAGTAATGCTTGGTAAAAGTGTGTACCATTTTCCAAGTAGCAGCCTGGCAAATCTCAATAAAGGGATATCTCTGGCAGCAGCTAGAGACGCAGCTGTACCCCTGGTTGAATGAGCCCTCAAACCGGGGCTCTGCCCGCTTCTGATAACAAAATTGGATACAAGAGACAATCCACCTGGCTATTGATCTCTTAGTGGCAGGTTTGCCTTTCCCAACTTCACCATAGGTAAGGAAAAGTTGGAGGGATTCGAACCTGTGACCTTTGGTACGCTCTATATAATAACTAAGAGCTCTCTTAACATCTTAACCTCCTCTCACCCGAAGAGGAGTGATCAGTGAAAAATACTGGAAGGGAGATAGATTGATTAAGATGGAAATCTGAAACCACCTTAGGCAAAAACTTCCTATTAGTCCTAAGGACTACCTTATCCCTGTGGAAAGAAATAAAGTCAGTTTCCACTGACAAGGCTTGCAATTCACTTATGCGTCTGGCAGAAGTGATAGCCACTAGAAAAACAGTTTTCCAAGTTAGGTACTTAAGCTCTCAGAAGACAGAGGTTCAAAGGGGTTGCATTAACTGGGCAATGCAAACATTAAGGTCCCAAGCAGGGGCGGTTCCGAAAAGGAGGATTAGTATGGAGTAATCCCTTAAAAACTTGGAAAACACAGGATGAGAGGAAAGGGGATGACTTTCCTGCTGACACAAAAGCAGACACAGCTGCCGAATGAACTCTCAGGGTAGCTGGTCTGAGACCAAGGAATTAAAGTGTACCATGTAATCTAACAAAATGGGCAATTCAGCAGATTCTGGGGAAATATTTTTCCCAGCACACCAAATGGAAAACCTTTTCCATTTAGAACTATAAGTAGCCCTAGTGGAAGGCTTTCTGGAAGCCTTTAGGATCTCAAGAACACCCTGAGAGAGGTGTAAATCAGCAAACTCTAACTCCTCAAGAGCCAGGCCTTGAGGTTGAGGGATTTGAGGTCTGGATACCAAACCCTTCCCTGGGCACAAGTCAACAGATTGTGATTCCTGGGGAGGCACAGGGGAAGATGGACTGTCAGAAACAGAAGGAGTGGGTACCAGGGCTGCCTGGCTCCAATCCGGGCAATCAGAATCACCCTGCAAGGCTGAGATCTGATTTTGACTAGTACTTTGAATAGAGGAGAGGAGGGAAGCATAGAGAAACTTCCCTCCCAATCCAGAAGAAGGGCATCCAGGGAACTGAGCCCAGCACTGGAGGCCTGCAACAGAACAGAGGAAGTTTGTGATTGTCTGGGGCTGCAAAAGATCTATCTGAGGATGCCCCACCTGGCAAAAACTATCCCCAGCACTTGAGGATCCAGGGACCATTCGTGATGGCCCTGGGAAATCCTGCTGAGGGCATCTGCTAGGACATTGTCCTTCCCTGGAAGATGAACTGCTATGAGGGAAGTGTTAAGGGAATAGGCCAGAGACCACAACTTCATTGCCTTGGTGCACAAGGCCGAAGACTGAGTGCCCCCCTGTTTGTTGATGTACCACTTTGTTGTGGTGTTGTCTGTTCTGACTTGTATCACCTTGTCATGGACAGATGCAGAAAAAGCTTGAAGAGCTAAAAAGACAGCTCTGAGTTCCAGCAAATTGATGTGGAGCAGAGATTCCTGGGGGGACCAAACTCCCTGAGTGGAAAGGTCGCCCATGTGGGCTCCCCAACCCAGAAGGGAAGCATCTGTAGTGAGAGTCAAGTTGTGAGAAGGGGAAATGAAGGGGAACCCCGCTCTTAAATTGCTTTGATCCTGCCACCACTGGAGAGCTAGGATCAAGGTTCGAGTCACTGGGACCAACTTGGAAAGGGGGTCTCTTCTCTGAGACCAAAGGTTCTCAAGTGAAACTGAATGTCTCTCATCTGAAATCTGGCTCCCTGCACAACAGCTGTGGATGCAGCCATGTGCCCCAGGAGCTGCAGAAAGTGTCTTGCTGGTCGAGACCTGCAGAGTGAAGGAAGAGGCCAGAGCCACTAAATTCCTTACCCTTTCTGGGGGAAGAAAGGCTCTGGCTAGCTTTGTGTCCAATTCTGCCCCTATAAAGGTGAGTACCTGGACTGGTTCCAGAACCGACTTTGGTAGGTTTTGCAGAAAACCCAGGGAGGTGAGAAGCTACTGGGTGACCTGCAGGTGAGATTTTACCTGTTCTGGGGACTGGCCTACAATGAGCCAGTCATCTAGATAGGGAAAAACAGCAATCCTCTGCCTCCTTAAGTGGGCCACTGCCACTGCTAGACACTTTGTGAATACCCTTGGAGCAGAGGTAAGGCCGAAGGGCATTGCTCTGAGCTGGTAATGACCTGAGGGCAGTTCAAATCTGAGGTACTTTTGATGGGATCTTCTGATTAGGACATGGAAATAGGCATCCTTGAGGTCCAGGGAGGCTAGCCAGTCCCCTAGCCTTAGGGAAGGTAAAATCATTGCCAGAGTAACCATTTTGAACTTTGGTTTCAAAAGATGCTTGTTCAGATATCTGAGATCTAAAATGGGCCACCTCCTCCCTGTCTTTTTGGGGTAAGGAAGTATCTGGAATACAGACCCCTGCCCTGATGCAGGGAGGAACTCTTCTACTGCTCTGAGAGCTAACAGGGATGAGACCTCTGTTTCAGGCGAGGGTCTCTGAAGCACTTGCAGGTAGAAAAAGTCTGCTTCTCAACTTGGGAAACTTTTTGAAGCTGAGAACCAGACCCTGGCTTACTATTCAGAACCCACTTGTCTGAGGTTAAAGAAGCCCAATTCTGACTGAAGTAAGCCAGCCTGCCCCCACTGGTACAGGAGAATCGGCCCTGGGCACCCCATCAGGGTGCCTGTTTTGCAGGAGCTTTAGGCTGGGGGTGGGAGCAGATATGCCCACCTCGTCTGCCCTGCCTCTGAAGAAGCCCTCTGAGCATGAGGCAGAGAGGCCTGAGTCTGGTAGAAAGGCCTGTGAAAAGGCTCACCCCTACCCCTGGGGCATGCCTTTGAGGAGTGGCTTGCCGCTCCTTAGCCTGGGCACTCTTGTAAGTAGTCCTATATTCATCCATATTCTTCATGTAATTCTCTGTCTGCTCTCCAAACAGAGAATTTCCCACCACAGGAAAATCCATAGCCTTAGTCTAGGTATCCTGTGACAAACTAGTACACCTGAGCCAGGCCAACCTACGAAAAGCTACAGATGTGGCCATGACCCTAGAGGAAACATCATTAACATCCACAGCAGCATGAAACTGAACCTTAGAGGCTTCAATGCCATCAGCAGCCACCTGTTCTAGTTCACTAGCCAGCTGGCCATGGGCCTGCTTGGCCAGTGCATAACAGTATCCCATCTAGATTTCTGATACCTAGCTACATAAGCCATATAATTTGCTTGCCTGAGTCCCAGAGGCTGCCATATACTGTTTTTTGCCATGGCATCAATCTTCCTGGAATCTTTGTCAGGAGGATGTGAAAAGGAATATTAGCTTTATCACAGGCAGCAGCCTGAACTACCTAACATGACTGCATTGCTGAAAAGGAATTCTGTATCAGGGCCTGACAATGTATACCTTCTGTCCATCTTTTTATCTACAGGAGGCACAGAATTAGGAGCTTTTAAAATTTTAATTGTTTGTTTCCTAAAAGACTTATGTAAAGGAATAGACAATCTCCTAGACTCTGGAATATCCATCATTTCTACAAAATCAGGCTCCTCTTGCTCATCCACAGCCTCTTCTAAAGGAAGCTGCAGGGTTTCAGCAACTTTTTATAAAACATAAATGAGATGGGGACTCAGACAGCATAGGGGAGATTCTAAAGGTCTGTCTGGGAGATGTCCGGTTCAATGGGCACACCCAGACCTTCCCAGCCACATTCATACTGTTCATAATGCTTCTCCCCCTCCTCTGGTTCATAAAATTCCTCAATATCATAATCCTGAACCACTGGGACCGGGCGAACCGACCTTTTACCAGATAGTGGTGGTTCGGACGGACCCTGAGACAGTGACTGGACAATTTGTATGGCTTTTGCTATCTCTGCAGCAGTTGGAGAAGGAATTTTGGAATCCAGACCTGCTGATTTTCTTGTTTTCTTTACTGGAATTGGTTCCTCAGAGCCAGCTTTTCTTTTGCCCGAGGAAGTCTGGCCCTGGTCAGAGGGCACTCCCTCTGGTTCGGTTGGCACCCAACCGGGCTGGCCATCCGGGTCAGCGGACTTTTTGGCCTCTTGTTCCCTGAGCCTGCCCAATCTTTTTTCCAGGGTGGCTGCAGGGAAATTCTTACATACCTGGCAGTCTGACTGGAGGTGGTCAAACCCCAGACAATAAACACATGTGGTGTGTGGGTCAGCCTTGGCAAAGACTTCCCCACAAACATCACAGTGTTGAAACCCAGTGGGCCCAGTTTTCTTTTGGGTTTCTCAGACATAATGCCAGCCTAACCAAAACTTACCTCTTTTAACGGCAGTGCCAGGCAAGACACCCTTATCGGTTCCTAACCGTGTCACGGGTATTGGAAAAAAACGTAATAAATCCGGTGTTTTTAGAACCTATAAGAACCGGGAACTGCACTCTAAAATAGTAACTTTTAGTTTTAAATGAGTTTTAAACCCACTGATCGGTTCAAAACCGAACCGATAACTTACAAGTTCCACACAGACAAAACCTTCATTTACTTACGGTTACCACAGATAGAGCTTGAACCAAAGGTTTTGCGGTTAAAATAAAACTATTCTCGGTTAAATCCAACCGAGAAAACACTTTTTAAACCGAGAAATGAACCGAGCAGAAGGAGAAATCTCCGGAGCGACTGTTCACTGAGGCGGAGTAAAGAATCTGACAGTTCAAGTTTGAAATGACACAGATAGAGCTGCTCTCGTGCCAAAATTCTATTTTGAAATGGTTTTGACCATTTCACTCCGGGGCAGTTCTAGAGCTGGATCAAACTGCTAATGTCTATAATATAGCAAGACTTCATGTTGTTTGAATACATATTTTCATACAGAGAAAGACTTGGGTTACAGAGTAGTTTCAGGTGTGTGAGCAGGTTACAGCCATGGTTATCATCATGCATCAGTCCTTACGAATATGTTGACAGTAGAATTAACAAAAGGTGCAGAAGAAATGTAATTTTACATGGTAAGCTCATTGTTTACTACTGGCATGGTTTAGTGGAAAGTTAGCTGTGGTACTATGCCTAGAGGGAAGCACCGTGGAACCTGATAAGGTGCTTGGAGGATCTGGATATTAGGAGGTTAGAAGCAAGTGTAGGGGGTCATGAGCCATGGCAATGACAAGTGTTAGTATCAGACATATAGGCTTTGAGTCTGGTGTGGAAGTTCATCAGTGAGGAGGCTTCCTGAACTAGGGATGGGAGTTTGTTCCACAGGTAGGGATCTGAGTAGGAGAACTACCTGCCACCAGTGTTAGCCCTGACTCTGGGAACTTCAAGCAGTGTATGTCCAGATGTCCGTAGGCTCCTGGGTTTATGTTTGAGTGCGATAGTTCCAGCAATGCTGGGTGGAGCTGAAGGGATGAGTAGCTTGAAGGTCAAGCAGAGCAGGGGTAGTGGAGCCGAGAGGTCAGCAAGGGCCAGCTTAGCTGGGCAAGTGTGTCACAATGGTGCCTTCGCAAGTGGTCCTGGGTAGCAAACCGGGCTACCTTGTTATACAAGATTTGTATCTTGGTGACCTCCTGCTTGGCCATGTCCTGTAAGATCGGGGCAGCGTAAGTCAGGGTGGGGAGGAGGATATTTGTGGCCATTGGGGTCCTGGCTTCAAGGATGAGCTGGTCTTTTAGCCGGTACAGAGTACCAAGTTTGCGGTGTATGGTCTTGGTGACCTGATCCACGTGGTACTTGAGGGTAAGGCAATGGCCCAATGTTAGACCTAAGTATTTTAAGGAGGGCACAACCTCGATGTCTTTTCCCCTAGAGAGCAGTGAGTTACAGAGATTTAGATCTGTCGTGTCCAAGGGCGTTGCATCCGAATAGTATCGCCTTAGTTTTGCCTGCATTTTGGACCATTCTGTTTGCTCTCAACCAGGACTCAAGAGATGCTAGGTCAGCTTGGAGAAGGGGACCTAGAGCTGCAATGTTATCCAGGGATTGGAAGATGATGATGTCATCTGTGTACTGAATGAATGAGCTTCTCCCACAGTGGAGGCTAAGGTTGTTAGTAAATATAGAGAAAAGCAGTGGGCTGGGGATCAAGCCCTGCAGTACTCCCTCTGTAAGGGGTAGAGGACCTGAAGCAGCACCCTTCCAGATGACCCTCTGGGATTGGCCCGATAGGTAACTCCCAAACCATTTGAGGGTGAGGGAGTCTAGGCCAATTTTTATCCAGTTTCAGTAGCAGGAGTTTGTGATCCACAAGGTCAAAAGCCTTGGACAGGTCTATAGAGACGGCGCCAGTGGGTGTCCCATTATCCATTGCTCTGAGCAAGTCATTCGAGAGATGGATGATTGCTGTGTCAGTCCCATGGTTAGTTTTAAAACCATGCTGTGAACTTGCAATTAGCTGATGGGACTCCAGGTAGTCACGGAGTTGGCCATAAATGAACCTTTCCTGTAGCTTTGCAAGTGTACTGAGCAGGGAAATAGGCCTGTAATTGCTTATGTTTTCCCTTGAGCCACCCTTGTGAATAGGGACCACATTGGCCTGTTTCCACTAGTCCTGAACAGTCCTTTCAAGATCTTGGACTGGAGAGCTGGCTGAGGATGACTTGTGGCCATGGGGCAGGTTTGGCAGACAGCTGGTCAGTTAGCCACACCACCGGCGAGAGAGTGCCCAGTCAAGGGTTGGAGAGCTGGCTCAGGATGTCTTGTGGCCATGGAGCAGGTTTGGTGGGTGGTAGGTCAGTTAACCATGCTGCCAGTGAGAGAGTGCCCAATCAAGGGCTGGAGAGCTGGATGGGGATGTCTTGTGGTTGAGGAGCAGGTTTGGCACACAGTACTCCAGGTGTGGTCTAACTAATGACCTATACAGTGGCAGAATCACCTCCTCCCTCCTCGAGGATATACCCCTTGCAATACAACCCAGCATTTTGTTGGCCTTTGCAGCTGCCTTCCTACATTGTGCCGAGTTGTTCATTGACCCTGAAATGAGCACACCCAGATCCTTCTCCTCCTCTGTCTGGGCTAGCTGTACTCCCCCTAGCTGTTAACTCCTCCTTGGGTTCTTCATCTCAAAATGCAGCACCTTGCACTTTCTGGCATTAAAGCCCAGTTGCCAGGTGTCTGACCAGGTTTCAAGCTTTGCCAGATCATACTGCAATCCCTGCCATCCCCCTAGGTCATCCACCACCGCGCCTACCTTGGTATCATCAGCAAACAGACTGATCTTGCTCTTGATGTCCCATGATATGTCTGCAATGAATATCCCAAACAACACTGGTCTCAACACTGAGCCCTGTGGAACACCGCTCGTCACTACCCTTGGGTGTGAGAGCTCCCACCTACCACCACCCTCTGTTGCCTTCCCTGCAGCCAGTTTCCTACCTATCTCACCAGCTTTGCACCCGCCCCTGTGCCTACTAACTTCCTTCCCAGCCTTCCATGTGGCACTGAGTCGAATGCCTTACTGAAATCCAGATACAGAACATCCACTGCATGGCCCCTGTCCAGTTACCTAGTTACCCAGTCATAGAACTCGACCAGGTTGGTTTGGCAGGATCTGACATGTATGAAGCCATGCTGTCTGCTGTCCTGTAGTCCTTTGGCCTCTAGGAGGGCCACCAGCCTCTCCTTCAGGATAGTCTCCATTAGCTTACCCACAATGGATGTGAGGCTCACTGGTCTGTAGTTTCCCGGTTCATCCTTGGGGCCACTCTTGTAGAGGCACCACATGAGCCATCCTCCAGTCCTGAGCTCACACCCGAATGTAGTGAGGCATTAAATAGGGTCTGCCAAAGGTCCTGCAAGGACCTCTGCCAGTCCTTAGTACCCTGGGGTGGATGCCATCTGGGCCTGGTGCCTTGTCCACCCTCAGTGCCTTCAAACCTCTCTGAACTCTGCTCTCCATGATTTCCCCATCTGTCACCACTTCCCCCTGCTTCTGCCATTTCTCCCACCTTGGGTGTCACCCCCCTCTTCTCTTTAGTAAATACTGAGCAGAAGTACTCATTTAGTGCTTCCGCCTTATCGCGCCCTGCTTCCACCCAACCCTCCCTCCTTCCTAATCCTTACTATGTGGTCCTTACAGCTCCTTTTCTCCCTGATGTACTTAAAGAAGTTCTTCCCCCTTAATGCCTTGTGCCAGCCTGAGTTCCGTGAGATGCTTTGGCCCCTTACTGCCTTTGTCACCTCCTTCGATTCTGTCAAGTACTCCTCCTGTCCTCCCTCCCTGTTTTCTTGTACTTCCTAAAGGCAGCTCTTTTCCTCCTTACCTTTCCATGACCTCCTTGCTCAACCAGATCGGTTTCTTAGCCTAGCCTTCTTGCTCTGGGCTTTGCAGCAGGTTTGGTTGCCTCCACTATCCCCAGCTTTATGAGCTCCCACCTCTGGTTAGTGTCCATACTAGATTGAATTCTGGCCAGGTACCCTTTTACCACTTCCCCATCCTCCCAAAGTCAGCCCTCCTGAAGTCCAGCACTATTGTGCCAGATTCCACTCCTTCCTTGCCCATATCCAATGTGAGCCATACTGAGCGGTGGTCACTCCCTGACAGTGGTTCCTCCACTGTAAGTTCTCTCACAAAGTCCCCATTTGCCAGCACAAGGTCAAGGGTATTTCCTAACCTGGTTGGTTCACTGACCATTTGCAGCAGGAAGCTGTCCTGGAAGGCATCCAGCAGTACCTGCTCCTTCTGTTCCTGGTTGTTGGGGTGCTCCAGTCCACCCTGGCATGTTGAAGTCCCCACAATCACCACACTACCCCTTCTCACAGGTCCTCCTGATCTGTCCCACTAGTTCCCTGTCTAACTCCTCCATCTGAGATAGTGGCCTGTACACCACTCCCATTCTAAGAATCCTATTCTTGGAATCCTGGATTTGCATCCAAAGTGACCCGCACTACACCCTCTTCCCTTCCTCCCTTACACACTTCAGTCCTTCCTTCACATATAGTGCCACCCTCCTTTCTCAATCACTCTGTCCCTACGAAATAATCTGTACCCTGGTACAGACAGGTCCCAGTCATTGTATTGGTTGGCCCATGTTTCCGTGATGACTGCAATGACCACCTCTCCCTCTGCCATGAGAACCTGTAACTCTGCAGTTTTCCTCCCAAGGTTCCTAGCATTAAGGGTAACCACCTTCCACCCTCCCCCATCCTGCCCTCCTTTCCTAGCATCACCAACAGTACTTGCCATTTGTCCTTTGTCACTGTTATGGGGGGTAAGCTCATATGGTTTCCCAACCTGTGGTCTCTGCATATCTCTTCCCCAACTGCCACCCCCCACTCCTAGTTTAAATTCCCAACTTCCTCTATGTACTCCTCCATTCTCTGTTTCAACACTGATGGGGAGACACCAGAGTCTACTAGTGTAAGTAGGAACTGAAGATGGTCCATGGTGTCAAAGGCCTTTGCATGCCCATACCCTTGTTAAGTTGGAGTATATATGGTAAGTGATCCTGAGCAGGAAGGAGGAAGTTGAATGATCTGGGCAGAATCCAGATTGGAATACGGTTAGTAAGCTGACTATCATGTAGTAGCAGGATAGCTGCCTGCTGTCAAATCTTTCAGGAGTTTTGGATACAATGGGTGAAATTGAAATTGGGTGATAGTTGGATGGAGAGTTGGATGGGCTGCCTTATGGATCAGTACCACCAGTGAATACTTCCATCTGTGTGGCAATGATCTGGTGCAAAGGGACCAATTGAAAATGTGAGCAACAAGGACAGCTGTTGCTGGAGCACCAGTTTTGAAGAATTTGTGTAGGATGTTGTCAGAATCACAGCTGGATGCATATTTAGAACCAATAGTTCTTTGCAGACTGCAACAGTTGAGATTACTTGCAGGCGTAAGTTGCCACCTGTTGATGGATAGGCTATGGTCATTATAAAAATGCAACATGATGGGTAAGCTATGGTCATAATAATGCAACATGAGATATGTGTTAAATTTAAACTACTGTAATATGAGATTTTGAAACTGGTTGTGAACTAGTACAGATATTATCTGTGGTAAAAAATAAGAGTACACTTCTATTGACATGTAATTTTGACCTGTAACCAGAGCATTAAAAGCATATGGACAAAGTATTGATTATTTCAGTAAACAGGGCAGCATAGGCATTTTACATGGTTCTGTGATGTAGCACTGCACTAAGGGTTATTTCTCTCTTTTTCTGACACAAACAAATATGAGCAGCAATGTATATTTCAGGTTACAAGTAGGGCAGATTTTCTAGCCCCTTGGCAATTGTTTTACTGAGGAATAAATGACCTTTTCAATTAGCAAAATATTCTGTCCCTCCCCAGCATCTCACGAGTGGCATGTCAGACAGGAAATAAATAGCTTTGTACACGTAATGAAGACATGCAAATCATGTTTTTTTATATATTTTAACAGCAAGGAGATACTTGGCAATGAATTATTGGCTATTAAGCTGGAAGGAGTTGGGCTCAATAAGGTGAACAACCTTATAAAGTAGGACCACAGATTGTATTTCTCAGCAAAAAGAAAAGTGCAGTTGCTGTAATGTGAAATACATGTAAAACTGCCATTTAGAAATCAATATATTATAGCTACACGGTACTGCAACTATAGTTAGGGCCACTTTTATGTTAAACCCAAAAGTTTACACTTTAATAACTTCATCAATGTATGATTGATTTGCCTGAAATTTTGCATACTTGGTGTGGTACATAGTTCTCTTGATCTGGAGAGTTGCATTAGGGTTGGATGAGTGATTGCGGAACTGCAGAGCGCCAAAGAACATGCTAAAAAATTTTTGCGTGTTTCTTTGCTCGAGGCTACCCGAAATTTTCAGGGAAGATGCAGTCTGGGTCACTGATGTGCCTTTTTTTAAGATTTTGTGAAAAAATATTAAACAGTTCAAAAATTATTCAGTTTTTAAGTTTTAACATTGAAGTCAATGGGGGAAAATATATGTGCCTCTCTAAACTGTTGCAAAACCACTTTTTACTGTCATAAATCCACTGTTTAGTTGCACTGCTGCCATCTTGTTTCAGTTAGTGGTGAAGAAAAACCTCTTTAGTTCAAATTCTAGTGCCCCTAGGTAAACACTGATAGTTATGTTTACCTAAATGGGGCCTGAGGAACACAGTGATCCATCAGTTTTTTTCTACTAGGACCCCTAGAAATACCTTTTTTTTTTAAAAATAAGGTCCCACGTAGTGTTGCAAATCACAACAGTACATTTGCAACACTTTCACAAATCATGACACTGTTGCATAGGTATTGTCACAATTTGAGACACTACTGCTCCAAAAGACACCATTTCTTTGCCATACCACTGCACTTAAATAGTTTAGGATTTTGGGCTGAAATTTGCAGGGTGTCAAGCCCTGGACCCACAGATGTGTCTCTCAGATTATCCGATACTGTAGCATGTCAGCTTGTTTACACATGGAATGGGGTGAGAGTTGGACCTGACGACCCCATGGCACACCCCGACATCTGTTGGTGTGTGGAGGGTGGGAGTTGGAGGTGGAGTGGTGGAGGGTAACCCTAACATCACATTTCCATACTTTTGTTGCTATGCTATCAATTCTAACTGATGCATTAACAACGTTTTTGCAGGGAATTCAGATATACACAGCAATTTTACTATATTTTTTCAGGCTATTTTTTGTTACAATGTCAATTTCAGTATGAGAGATTGACAAAAGAATAAGGTAATCACAGAAGTCTGCATATGATCACATTTTCAGACATATCTCAACCATAATTAAGCATAATATTTAGTGGCTTGACCACCATCAAAGATGGCTGCCTAATTCTTTAGCTCCACTATGCCACTTCAATAATCTGACAAGTATCACTGTTAAATGTGCTACTCCAAGTAACCCTTACTCTTGATCCTGAAGCCACTTACCTAAAATATTCATTGGTACCCACTGAGACTTGTTGTGTGCTCATTAAGCCACAGTTCTCTGCCGCTGTTGCCCCTCTGGTTGCTTGCTGAAGGAGAGCACGGGAAACCCCCATCATGGTGATGGCTGCTGCTGCCGTTCTTATAGATCCCAACCTGCATGAAACTAAATCTATGTTTCAACAGCTCTTGGGCCAGATGACTAAACTAGAACTCATCATTCAGCAAATTAATACTGATATTATAAGCATCTCTCATAGAGGATATCCCGTGAGAAGGTCGATTGCTATTGAGCGCCTACAAAAAGGGTGACTCAATAGTGACACCTGTTCTCAGGGCTAGTGGACGGGGGGGAGAGAATGCGGGTTATAGTGATATCCTATCACTATATGTATATGCGTGAGTTGGGGGGAGCGAGCACTCCATACAAGGGGCAGAAGTAAAGGGAGGGTTTGTGAGATGTAGCACGACAGTGGGTTGCCGAGCTAGTCATGTGGCATGGGGGGTTTGTGGTAGTCTGTGGTTGGGAAGGTGCAGGGTTCAATGCTGGGCGCATCAGGATTTTTGCACTGGTGGGAGATTTAAATTTTTCTGTTTTTCAACCCCCGACATGCACCCCCTTGGAGTTGAGAATCTTTAATAATCAAATAAATTTGAAGTTCCCTGGCACCCTTTTGCCATGTGCCAGGAGTGTACATCAGCGAAATGGATTTTTGCCGATGTACAGTCGCCCTAATGGCAATCGCATTTCCGGGATTGCCATTATCACATAAATCCCTCATACAGTGAATGTTGTGGAGTAACACATTTTGTACACAGAAGACCACTCTGACAAGTTCATGCCAACATCTGAGAACTAGACCAGGCCATCTGACAACTATGGGATAGAGTGGAGGACATGGAAAGCAGGGACCACTGCAACAAACTCTGGCTAGTTAACTTCCCATAGCAGTGTGAAGGGTTTAATGTGCCAGATTTCCTATGGTGAATGCTCCCACAGTTGCTGAACCACAGATGGAAGGGCTTCACAGGAACTGATTGATCTCACTGCTCTCTTTCTCTGACGCCACTCCCAGGAGGCCGTGGGTACCCTATGCAGGCCTGCTTCCACCACTTCCAAGACAAAGAGCTGATCATGCAGCTCGTCAGGGAAAAGAAGAGTTCAGTGGCAAGGCCACAAAATGTTGATCTTTGCAGACATTTCAAAAGCTCTTTTGGAGTGCTGTAGGGCATTCATGATGGCATGGAGGGCTTCTTTAGACCTGGGCCTTCCCTAATGCCTCTGCTATTCAGCTACACTCAAGATTATGACAAATGAAGTCATTCACTCTTTACACACCTCAGAGGCTGCTGAATCCTTCCTTTGTTCCAAATGGCTATGGACCTCGATCAATATCAGCCTTCTAAGAACTGCAACCAGGAAGGGGAAGCCCCTTGTACATAGACATAATATAAGCCCCGAGCAACCGTAATGAAAGGAAGGGCGGCCCTCTTGCACTAATCCCTCTAAAGGATGAGGACCAGTGGCCGATTCCCCCAAACAGAAACAGAGAAATAAACACATGAGTTCCAGAGCAGGCTGCAGATGTGACACATCCCTACACCTCTGTTCTTGTAGCCAGAGTCATAACACTGACAAGAAGGACTCCTCTGACTCGGCCCTTGTGGCACTGAGGGATCTACCATGCCATTTCAACAACAAAATTGTCAAAGTACAGCATGGTGAAAGGCACAATGTTGACAGGCAAAATTTCGCCTGTCAGACTTTCTGTTTTTTTTCTTGGAAGGCTGCGCTCCTCCCACCCCCTTCTTAATATAACTAACTCTGAGTCAGAGTTAGTTCAAAGGAGGTGGGGTGAAGGACAATTAAAGGGTGAAATTGTGCCCTCGAGTCCTTTACAGTGACAATGTAGAAACTTGTCAAAATTGTCACTGTCAAGGATTTCGCCGTCCATGTTTCATTGCTCAGTCAGTACACCAGCACAAGGGACCAACAAGTACACCACTCTTTCAGACAAATGAGGAACCTGAGGCTCCTCCCTGCCCACCGACACCATCCAAGACCTTTTCCCCAGTAAACTAATCTTCCAAATCCAGGTACTGGGCTGAGGCTGCAGCTGCTGCACCACTCCTTTTCAGCAGATCAATTAGTGTCGAGGAACGGAAGATACACCATGAGGCTCCACCACTACAGCAGCATTCTGTGACATGAACTGTGTAACAAGACTTATGCATAACAGCTACATTCCTAACCTTGTCATAGAGGATCTCCTCTGAAATGGTATTAGCCTCCATGCTAAAAAGCTTTGTTTGGCAGCTAAGGCCTTGCCCAGTCAGGACCCCCTAGCAATTAAGGCTGCTTCACTCTTAAAAGAACAATGGCCTGAAGCCCTGTTCATATATCTTAGTTGGGACAATGATTATCAACCCTTTAAGCCAGTCACCAGATAGGAGAGAAACTGCTGCACTCTCATAGCTTTACTTCATCATGGCCCTCACACTCAGTCTTCAAGTCAGCAGATCCACCTTCATCTTTTTTTTTTTTATCTGATCTCCCCAATGCCTCCACCTATTGCAGCCTGCTCTTAGGCACATCCTTCTAAATGTTATGTTCCCAGCCATTGGCTCAGTGATGATAGGTGGTGCTCTCACAATCCCTTCAGAGTAGTCAACCAGGGTGGGGTTCTCAAGGGACAACTGTCTTGCAAGGAGAGAGCAATGGCTGCAGAAACATATCAGTGCCAAGAAGCGAAACCCCAGCATTGACTCCTTCAGGGCAATGTCTCCTCTCATTCATCCATATTTCATTCCTGCACCTAGCAGCAGCTTCCAGGCACTCAGAGCAGTTACTCAGCATCACCTAAGGGGTGGCAGGCTTAGAGACATGTATCTCACAGGACTGGGCTCATCATCACCCTTTCCCTAGGGCTATCGTTTACTTTGTGAGTACCCCCTGGGATGTCCCAACTCCATAAAGATCATAAGGCATGTTTAGCAGCCCACAAGAGTTTGGGCTTGCTGTTGAGGTATGATCAATTTTCATGCCCCTCACGGAGATACCTGAGGGTACCTGGGCTCCTAGTGAGCCACTGTTACACTCAGAAAAGACTCAGAGATTTGGGGAAGGGTTTGTCTTACATAGTTTGTGTGTTTTATGGGCTTTGCTGGTTTTCACTAATATGGTCACTGTTACTGCTATGCTATGCTAAGTTGTCACTTCCAGTAGGGGCTCTGTTGATGGGTATGGACTAGGACTGGGGGAACTTTGCAAACCCTAGCAACGTAGTACTGAGTGTAGTCCCGGCCTGACACAGATGTTAATGCAGTGAGCTGGAATGTGGTTGGTTCCAACTTCCCTATAAAAGAAAAGAAAGTAATGTCACATTTAAAATGCCTAGGGGAGCACCTAGCATTCTTGCAAGGAACAGCTGTCTGCGTCAGGAGCACAGAAACTAAAAAAAGACTGAGTGGAGGAAAAGGCATAAAGTATAGCGCTCACTTCCAAATGGGATGTGTCCATTTTCATTCATAAACTGTTAGGATGGATGGATGCAGGCATGTACAGCAGATGAGGAAGTCAGGTGGCAATTTCTAAATGTACCTAGCCCCTCAAGCCCTGATACTGGCCAATGTTTATGGTCCCAATGCAGATAATCCTGCATTCTTTCATGCTCATTGTCAGAGTCTCTTGGTGTTCAGAGAAGGTCCAGCTCCAGTGCTCTTGTGGGGAACTAAATGTCACACTAAGCTCAGCAGCAGATAGGAGTAGGAAGTCTGGTGAACCACACACAGCAGCATTAAAAGGCACTGAGAGCAAGATGGCAGAGCATGACTTGAGTGGTGCCTGGAGGGCCCAGCATCCTAATGCCAGGTACTCCACATATTTTCCCCAATCTCTGGTTCAGCCAGTAGCCTTGACATGTGGCTGGTGAGCCACACCATCCTATCTCAACTAACTGAGGCCACTGTCCATCCAGCGGTATTTTCAGATTATGCCCCCAATGGAAATCAGAGTGCTCTGGGGACTCATCCACTGAAGTACTCGACTTGGAATCTAGATCCCCTCTTACTGGAAGACCAGAACTTCAAAGTGTGGTTTAAAATTAAATAGAGCAGAGCAAATAAAAGTTCTGCTTGGAGAATTTGCATGAAAGTCAGACTTTTTCTTCCACAGAAGTTCAGAAATCATTTTGCCAACTTTTGTGTAAATTCCACCAGGAATAAATATATGAACTGCAGGTTAATGTATTAAACTGCAGGAAAAAAATTCCATGGGACTGATCACTGTCAGAGGTCAGTTCTGCAGAATTTCCTTCTGTAGTTTAACATTTCCCTCACCATCATATCTAGTAGTATCCCCCCACCCTTCGACCACTGGCTCCATAAGAATTGAAGGTTTCGCTGGAGTCTAGTGGTACCCCCACACCCTCCGACTGCTAGAGTTGCCACCTTTGAATGAGGAAAAAAATGGATCCTAAGCTCCACCCCTAGCTCCACCCCTTTTCAAGACTCATCATGTATTGCTTCTCCTCCAAAGCCTTTTATTATATCAGTAAAGAACAACATTTAAAGCAGCAGTTTAACAAAAATTTTATGATATTGTACCTGTTAAAGTTACTTTCCTAGGTTTGTCCTAGTGTTTTATTTACTTATATATTTGATTATTTATTGACATTGGTTTACCAGATAAACATACAAAATCCTGACCAGCACTGAGCAAAACCGGATTACCTGATTGGGACCCTGAAAACCTGATCACCAGATAAAAACCTGACAGGTGGCAACTCTAATTGTATACTTAGTTAACATACAGTAAAACAGTCAAACTTTACAAATGGAAATATAGGCAGAGCCCTTCAGAATACAGTTTGGTGACTCTCCTGCCTGTCTCCTGCTACTCACCAAGGATTTCCATTTATAATCTTCCTTCTCCAGCAACAACTCCTTCTTTCTGATAAATCTCTTGTCAATCATCCACTTATCAGAGGGGAAAATACTCATTAAGGTTCAGGCAACAGAGTGTTGCTCACAAACTAATGCATAAACAAACTAGCTCACAAAGAAACCACTACCTATTGGACAAAAAGCACTTTCAAACCTAGTTGCCATTCTCTTACCTAGGCTGAGACTCCCCAGTCCTCTCCCCTGCCTCTCAAGGTTCCCCATGACATTAGATCAGTGGTGGGTCAGAAAACAATACATTACGTGGAATCAAAAATGTGGAATGACCTCCCATGGGACATAAGGATGATAGGGACATTTCAGGTTTTTTAAGAAAAAGTTCTATTTAGTCATTTGCAAGATAAGTTTGCTTGTATATATTTTTATAGCAACTGTCAATGTAATAATAGTAACAATTGGTATGTACAGTATTGTAAATTTGTGTTTAATGTATGCACTTTTGTGATATGTATGATCCAAATCATCCATGAAAAGGGGACACTAGTCCTAGCAGAGTTTACCTGACTGACAAAATAAAGTCAAGCTGACATAAAAAAAGATATCACGCTTAGTGAGGCTGTGCACACCACCACACAGCTTCCCTAATGTTGGTGTCCTTTTTGTGGATTCCATGAAATGGTTGCTGCCTTTATTTAAAGTAATATAAGGAAGGCTTAGTCAAGGATATCAATGGACTGCTGCCCCTATAGGCTAGCTCCGAAACCTTGTTTAATAGATCTTATCGTGATTATTCAATCTTTGAGGGACTCTATGTCTTCATTATGCACATGTAGCATAGGAAAGGTTTATAATATGCCAATGCTGATGGATTGTCCCATCAGATGGAATAGCATGACCGTTGCAATCAGAGCGATGTTGTCACAAGGCGACTGCCAGCTCCATAAAAGTTTAAAGTTTCCTTGGTGTCTAGTGGCACCCTCCAACCCTCATATCACCAATCCCATAAAAGTTTAAACTTTCCCTGAGCTGTCTTGCTAACACACACACTGAAGACTGACATCCATAGACTATGCGTAAGTTGATGTCAATGGTACTGTCACTGGCAGCTTCTCTGTAAAGCCGAACATAGTCCCTTCTTTCACAATCTAGTAGCCCAAACAGACATGATGATTTTTATTGCTAAGTGTTAATTTTTGGTTAAATTGCAATCCTTATTGGTTACTTTCATTCACAGAGTCTTCATAATCTAAACCAGCATTTCATTATTGATAATTATTTGTGGCACAATTACCATTCTTTCATTTGACAAGCAAAGTGCTGTTTATATCATAGCCAAGTGATCTGTAACCACAGAGTTCCTATATTTTCTGAAAAATGCTTGTGAGCAACACTTCTGATTAGGTAAGTAGACTAACCTTGGACTTATACAGCCATGAGTGGCTTTTACATGCTGATATAAATATCATATCACCCAGGGATGCACTTGTAATAGGAGACTACATGCTTAGGTATACAGACCATGTTATTTGTAAAAATAGGAAGGAACACACTACAGTCTTCGCATTACCTGGGGCTGGTATTGGGGATTTTAGAAAATTACTCCCGGGGTTACTAGAAAACACATGGACACCAGTGGCAGTGTTGCATTTCGGAATAAATGATGTGAGCAAGAGAAATATTATGGAGATCCAACATGATTTTGAGTTGGTTGGCAAAGAGCTTACAATTAGAGGATGTGACTTGATTATATCTGGTATTTTACCAGTTCCACGGGCAGGGAGGTTTTTAGTTGACAGCATCAGAAGCTTGAATGGGTGGCTTAACAGGTGATGTTATAGAGAAGGTTTAACTTATATAGATCACTGGGAGGATCTCCAGGCCTTCTGTAACTTATCACAGGATGGACTACACTTAAATAGACAGGGAAAAGAGTATTTTCTAATAAGTTAAGACAGTTTATCCATAATTATTTAAACTAGATATGGGGGGGGGGGTATTAAAAAAGGATATACTACATAACCCTAAGCCAAATTGGAATTTTCTAGTCATAAATGCCAGACGCCTTATTAATAAAATGGATGAATTAAAACTAAAATTACATAATTCACATATCCATATATGTGCCATTACAGAAACATGGTGGAGAGTGGAGGACACCTGGAATAAGCAAATTCCATGCATACATTATACAATAAAGATAGACTGGATGCTAGAGGAGGTAGAGTGACATTATATGTTTTAAGTGATATCACATCTGAGAATATAGACTGTACAGCTTGGGGAAAGTCTGAGGTCCTATGGATAAAAATCACCCTCAAGAGCACCCAAGATTAGTATAGGTGCAGTATATAGACCACCAGCTAACTCAACTCAGAACGACAATGTTATTTTGGATTTCGTTAAATGTATTACTCAGGATGATAGGGTCGTCATTATGGGAGACTTCAATTTGCCTGGAATTAACTGAGAATCTCTCCAGACTGGCTCCAAGGTGGAGGCTAGTTTCTAGGAGTCCTTCCTGGTGGCTGGACTGGAGCAGTTGGTTTTAGAAAATACAAGGGGAAATCATATCTAGGATTTAGTGCTGAGCAATGTGGCAGATAACTTCCATAAATGTATAGTGGAGGTTCCCCTGAGTACTAGCGATCATTCCATGGTTGGTTTTATGGCATGCATGGGACAGTCATAAGGCAATTCTAGGGGGTGGGGGTAGGAAGAAGTAGGCTGCTGGTTAACTAGGATCTGCAGCTTATCCATCAGGTAGGGAAATGGGCAGACTGGGTGGGCCAAGCGGTCCTTATCTGCCGTCAAATTCTATGTTTCTATGTTTAGGTACAATGTGATTGGAGAAATCAATTTTCCAAGTACAGTAGTGCTTGATTACAATAGAACTGATTTCATGATTTCAGAGCTATTAGAGAGGAACTAGTCACATGGAACTGGGTGTATAAGCTTAAGAATATCACAGTATATGAAATATGGGACAAGCTTAGCACTAAATTAAATGAGCTTATACAGAAGTATGTGCCAGTTAGAACTAAATACCACAATCCAAGAAAGGCCCTTCCTTTATGGTTGTCATCCTCAGTTAAAAGAGTGATTACAAATAAAATAGGGCATTTACCAGAGCAAAACGCAGTGGGGAGGCCAAATCTTGGGACGTTTACAAATACTGTTTAAAAAAGGCCAAGATAACCATTTCCAGGGCAAAAAAAGGCATTTGAGTATAAACTGGCCATAAAAGCACAGGATAATTATAAACCCTTCTATGCCTACATTAATAATAAAAGAGGAAACAGTAGAACAGTTGGCCACCTGAAAGATAATAGTGACAGTCTTATAACTGAGAATAAGGGTATGGCCAATAGATTTAATACTTATTTCTCTACTGTTTTTAATGTAGGCCAAAAAAAAATCAGGGTTCCCGAAAATACTCTACATGGTACAAACTGCCCCAAAATAGAGGTCGAGGATGTGAGAAAGAGGCTAATAAATTTTAATCAAAATAAAGCACACGGTCCTGATGGTATACATCCAAGAATGCTCAGGGAATCGGCGGATTGTTTAGCAGGACCTGTTACAACATTATTCCAACAATCTTTGGAGACAGGACAGGTCATTGAGGCCTGAAAGCAGGCTGTAGTGATACCTATACATAAGAAGGGATCTAAACAGGAGGTGGCCAATTATGGACTGATCAGCCTGACCTTAGTCCTTGGGAAGATACTGGAGTGCATAATCAAGGATTTGATTATGAATATGGTCAAGTTGGATGGGGTTACTGATGGGACACAGCACAGTTTTACAAAGGGAAGATCATGCCAGACTAATCTATTGGAGTTCTAAGGGAAAGTCAGTAAAGTACTTGACGAAGGTAAATCTATCGATGTTATATTCTTGGACTTCACCAAGGCTTTTGACAAAGTCCCTTATGACCAGCTGATTAAAATCCTCTCCAAGATATGGGTTGAGCAGAAATTGGTGCATTGGATTGGGGCCTGGATGTCCAAGAGGAAACAAAGGGTTAGTGTATTGGGGGAACTATCAAATTAAACAGGGGTTACTAGTGGGGTTCCACAGGGATCTGTACTGGGACTATCTTTATTTAATTTATATATCTCGACTATGAAACCAAAAACAGAAATCTGGCTCTCAAAATTTGCAGATGATACACGTGTAGATTTTCCGGTAAATAGCAAATCTGGGGCCTTGAAAATTCAGGAAGCACTGAGTGAAGTGGAGGCCTGCCCCGGGAAAATGGGGCTATATTCAATGTAGATGAGTACACAGTAATGCACATGGGCAGGAACAATCCTGAGGTGGAGTGCACCCTGGCAGGACAGGTGTTAAGAGTGGTGCTAGAAGAGCAAGATTTAGGAGTTAGGGTTAGCAATAACCTTAAATTTAATTCACATTGTAATAAAGTGGTTAAAAAAGCAGATGGTATCCTGAGCTGTATTTATAGGCATATAAAGAGTAGAAGCAAAGAGGTTCTGCTCCTCCTTTATACTTCCCTGGTGCAGCCACATACGGAGTATTGTGTGCAATTTTGGGCTCTGGGGAACAAGGGTGATATAAATGCAATGGAGAGGATAAAGACAAGGGTGACAAGAAAAATAAGAGATGTTCAAGGATTGAAATATGAAGATAGGTTAAAAAAAATAGATCTTTTTTCCTTGGAGTATCGTAGGTTAAGAAGAGACACGTGCCTGGTATATCAGGCTTTGTTGGATTATCAACTATGGGAATTATTGGGCTTTGATCTTAGAGATCAGATTTATAATACACGAGCCCACCCACTACAGCTAAAATGTGATAGATTTAATAAGCAGAATAGAAAGCATTAGTTTTCATTAAGGGTGGTGAAACTATGGAATGAACTGCCTACTGATGTGGTAAGTTGCCAAACAATGCTAGCTTTTAAACTCTCCCTTGGCTGTTACTTACTTAGCAAAAATATAACTGGGTATTGGCCGATAATATGGTGAGCCAAATGGACTTCGGTCTTTATAGTGCTCAGATTTACCTACAAAACCTATGAAACCTATATCTTTTGTGTCACATGATTGTTTGGTTTTTATCATTTTCTTACTGTCACTGCCTTCTGTGTTATTTTCTCACCATGACATGCTGTTTAGTGTACAAGTTGAGATGATGCTTGCATGTGTATAGTATAGGCAATTTAAAAATAAATAAAGCTTCACTTATATGCATGATCTGATAAATGGTTTTACATTTGCCATCAATTTTTTACTGTCATATGTATAGCGAAAGTGTAAATTGTCAGTGTGCCATTGTATCTGCACAGCCGATATCTGCTGTTGAGAATAGATATTTGACAATGTTTGGCAATAAAGTCTATGGATATAAATGCTTGAAACAAGTGATTACTTGACTGTTCTTACCAGTCAGTGACAGATATGGTAGCAGTGACCTCAGACAATCATTGTCTGATTCCCTGGAGCCTGAATGAGACTGAGAACTTGCTGTATTTCCAGTCAAAGTGGAGGTAGCCTGCTGTTCAAATGAATAAGGAAACACGCCATGTATGGTACAGCATAAAAGCACATTAATTTCACTTTTGGTGTCATCATCCTAGAAGACATTACTTTTCCTATTTGACATTACCACCAAATCAGTGCTGACAGCGGCTGACTTCCAAATCAAGAGGAAGTGCAATGACAGCACATTACATGTCATCGTGCTCAACATCCACAGCAGCAGGATCAAAGAGCATACAACATATTTCACTGTGGCATCAGGGAGAAAAAGTATTAAAAATAGAATATTAACTTGTAAGATGAAAAATAAGTGGACTGATTCAGCTTTGGAGGACATTAACTTCTTAAATGGTGAATGTAATACAGATTTTACTATAAAATGTTGCCTTTTGATCTTCAAAGATCAAAATGCACTATTTTATACTAAAATCTGTATTACATTCACCAGTTAAGCTTTAAGCAGTTAATGAGGGTTGAAGCCATGAACGTCACACCTCGCGCCATGCCGGCAACCTGGGTTCGGGAATGAACCTGGACCATCAGGGGCCAGCTGGGGAGAGAGAGGATTGAGTGTCCAGAGGACTGCTCTCTTCTCCCTGGGTGGGTTTCTAGGGGCACCTGGCACAGTAGTGGCCTCCGGTGGACACCAGGGGCAGCACAGACAATGGGCTCCAGAAAAGGAGCGGGATGTCAGCAGGTCTCAGCGGCATAAGTGCCACTCAGGACATCATTACACAACACATCCTGAGGGGAGAAAGAACGAAAAAACCCTACCATGGTGGTAGGTGATGATAGGGATCAATGCCAGTGCGAGGCCTTACCGAGCCACACTCCTGGTTGCCCTTCTCCTCTCCAGATGCACCACTTGATTGTAGATAAAGCATCAGAAGAGTTGGTGGTCCCACCCCGGGAGGCTCAGAGCTAGGGAGTGGGGCGGCCAGTGGAGGTTGGAGGGAGGTGCAGGGAGAACCAGAAGAGCACGTGAGTTGTGGGCTTCAGGTGGGCAGCAGAGCTCTGGCTGAGTGTCCCCACCAGAGGGAGTCTGCTACGAGGTAGGAGCCAAAAATAAAGTATACAAAAAAGGCATATATATATAGAATAATGCATGGGGAAGTGTGTATAATGAGGATTTTATTTTATTTATTTATTTCAGTTTGGGATTAATACCTTTGAGCCAAGAACTCGTTTTCAAAGGTTCCAAGTCAGTCAAAAAGTAGAACAATTGCATACAGATACAGACAACATTGCAAGTTATTTAAGGTACAAAAAGGTTACATAAAGGTTGTACACACTTTGAAGTTTCACTGACACATAGGAGTTTAACATAACAACTATCAGCATATCATGCAAGTAGCTTAAATTTCTTAAAAGTGCAAGAGAAACAGTCAGGGAAGGTTCCCAACTGAGGCAGTCAGGGGGACTGTGGAGATAGGGGGAGAGCGGCCATAGGTAGGTGTTGTCAGTTGTGCATATCAGAGGTAGCCGAGGGGTTGGAGAGGGGAGAGGAGGTGAGGAGGTGGGATATAACCAATATGTAGTGGTGCTCAAGGGGGAGTGTAATCTTTACCGGGGAGTGCTTGAGGGTGGGTGTATGTTGGAGAATGCGGGAGGGCAGGGGGCAGCAGGGGATGATTAGCATAATTGAGAAGAGGCTGGGTTTTGGAAGTGTCCTTTGCGGGGGTTATGTGTGGCAGCCACAGACTTTTTTGAGATCTAGCTGGAAACGAAGGCCAATTTTGAAGTGTGAGCTTGGTACTTTCCATGACTGCGGTATTCACACCTGAGATATACGATGCCCCATAAACCCCAAGAGTGAAGCCCAAGGGGTTTATTAGGGCATCACATTCCCTGGGTGTGAATAAATCCAAATTAAACACACTCCCATTGTTGTATTTTTTATATTTGCTTGTTCTTAACCAATAAAAAAACTTTATTTCTTTAAAAAGTTCCAGGTGGACAGCACTCTTTGAGTGCTGCTGCTTACTCCACCTTGACCTGAAGTGAAGGAGATTGCTTCAGAAGCTGGGAGTTACTGGCAGGGGAGGGACTTGCAGGAAAGGGACCAGATGGCAAAAGGGGGCCTCAGAACACCGAATGCTCCAGCACACTCTTCAGGGACTGATGCTCTCTCACAGATGTGGCTGTTCAGCACGCTGCTGCCAGGGGACCAGAAACTTTACATTTTTTAAAAACAAGCAGTAAAATAACAAAAGGGGCTGAAGATTGCCCACACCATGACACCAGAGGAAGCAGGAACCACCACACCACTTTTGGACCACCGCACTGAACAGGATCCAATGACAGCACCGAGGGACGAGAGGTGGACCACAGGTAAACTGTTAGACTACTCTTACTGACCTTTGTCCCCTTTCTCCCTAATGCTACTGCAGTGATCGGACTTCTCTCTGTCTTCTTGGGTGCCTGAGAGCACTCCCCTGGGTTCTTAATAGTCAGCACTAGATAAGTGCTGGCAGAACGTTTGAGAGAGGTGCTTGCGGAAACTCCGTTAGTCATGCTTCATTATTCACACATGTGAATAATGAAGTTTGCCAGCCACTGCCAGCAGTTGATAAGCAACACTAACCAGTAAATAGTGTCCTTTTATGCTGACCATAATTGGCATGGTTTCTTGTTCATTTGAACCACTGACTACCTCCACTTTGATTGGCAATAGAGCAAGTTCTCAGTCTCATTCAGGCTCCAGTGAATTAGATGAAGAGAACAACCTGTCTGAGAGCACTGCCACCATATCTGTCACTGACTGGTGAGAATAGTCAAGTAATCACTTATTCCAAGCCTTTACATCCATAGATTTCATCCTCAAGCATTGACACATTTCTAATATCAACGCAAATAATGACACTGACAATTTACACTTTCGCTGTGCATGTGACAGAAAAAGAAATGATGGCAAATGTAAAAATATTTATTAAATCAAGCATATAGGTGAAACCATTTTTTTTAATTGCCTAGACTGTACACATACAAGCATAATCTTAACTTGTACACTTAACAGAGTGTCAAGGCAGGAGAATAACACAGAGAGCAGTGGCAGTGGAAAAATGATGTAACAAACAATCACGTGGCAGAAAAGATAACAGCATGTCAAAGCCACTCACCGGCTGTATAAGTCCAAGGTTAGTCTACTTTCCTAATCAAAAGTGTTAGCAAATATTTTTCAGAAAATATAGTAACTCAATGGTAACAGATAACATGGCCATGATATAAACAGCTCCTTACCTGTCAAATGAAAGAATTTTAATTGTGCCACAAACAACTCTCAATAACGAAATGAAGGTTTAGATTATGAAGACTTTGTGAATGAAAGTCACCAATAAAGATTACATTTTAACCAAAAATCAACACTTAGCAATACAAATTATCATGGCTATCTTGGCTATCTGATTGGGAAGGAATGCGCTATGTTCAGCTTTACAGAGAAGCTGTCAGAGACAGCACCATTGATGGTCAACTCTCACACAGTCATCGGATGTCAGTCTTCAGTGTATGTTGGCAAAACAGCTCAGGGAAATTTTAAACTTTTATGGGCATGGTGATAGGAGGTTGAGGTGCCACTAGACACAAAAGAAACTCTTTTTTTCTATTTGAACTGCGGAATAATTACATGCATTGTGGATTACTTCCATTTTTCATATGTATTATTCCACAGTTCAGCAAGAAAATTCCACAGAACAGGGCAAAAATTAATCAAACACCTTTGCAAGATATTAGATTTTGGCAAAGGTTGAAGTATGGGAAATTCCATGAAAGTTGGCGAACTTTCATGAATGTTCCGCTCAAACAGAATTCACAGCTTTTGCGCAGTACTAAAATTGAGGCCCTGTCCTACTAGCAAATCAATGACACAGATGTGGTGTCAGATGCTACCAAGTGGGAAGCCTTTAAGGCCACTCTAAAGGGCAGAATCATGGCATATGCCATCCATAGACAGAAAGCCAGAAAGGTGGAGCAAATGCAGATTGAAATGACCTCCAGGATCATCCCCTCACCCCCCCTTCAGAGAGTTGATCTGAAAGGAAAATGGAATCTGGACTAGGCTGGACAATCTCCTCACCAGAAAGGCTGAACTTGTTGTCTGCCATCTGCATAACTCATTTTGGAAAGGGGGAGAGAAGTCAAGCAAGCTACTGGCATACCGATTGAAATGAAGGTAAGCCAGCAAATTGATCACCAGCCTGAAAGATGCCTCAGAGGTCAAGAAGCATGACCCCAAATATATCAATTCCATCATGAAAATATTTTGTGGGGAGCTTTCTTCCTCTCCCTCCCCTCCTGTGTCTCTCGTGAAGGACTTCCTGTGTGAACTACCTATTCCATCTCTGCCACCCACACAAATAGCATATCTGTATAGCCCCATTACTACACATGAATTCTCACAAGCCATTAAAGCTCTCAACCTGCACAGATCCCCTGGAGGACATGGATTCATGGCAGACTTCTACCACCTGCCCTCTATCGAGCTTACATCTATCTTCCTGAGATTCTTCCACAAATTCTTGGCAGGAGTTCTCTTCCCCCATCCATGAGAGAAGCAGTGATGATGGTGCTGCTCAAAAAAGGTAACGATCCAATCTTCCCCGGGAGCTGTCGTCCTTCTCCCTCATTAATGCTGCTGTAAAAATCCTTGTGAAAGTGCTAACCACCAAACTAGAAAAAGTCCTGTCGGAACGTATCCACTCTGCACATGTAGGTTTTGTGACAGTGAGGCTGGATTCTAATCAATTAAATACTCTTGTCCCTCTCATACACAAAGCACAATTGGATGACTCTGCAGCAGCAGCTCTTGCCAACGACTTTGAGAAGGCCTTTGATTTGGTCAAATTGCAATATCTTCTTACCCCCCTTCAGAAAATGGGTTTTGGTCCTGTCTTCAGAAACTGAGTCCAACTCTTGTACACATCACCCATGGTCTAAATCCTCATGGACAGCCTTCACTCATTCCCTTTCCCCTTCCAGAAGGGGAACAGACAAGGGTGCTCGCTTTCACCATTACTGTCTGTTCTGGCTAGTGAAACTTTAGTCATTGCTCTATGGAAGCACTCACATATCCCTGGTTAAAAGGTGGGAGACAAAGAGCACACCACCTTTCTTTGTGTGGACAAGCTACTGATTACACAGGCCAATGCTCTGGAGGCTGTCCAACAGGTATTGGCCTTCTTTGAGGCCTTCTCTAAAACCAATGGCCTCATGATTAACCAAGAGAACACTGACATCTTGCCTCTGAATGACCTCTGTAACCCCGCTGCATTGAGTGTTGCAGGCCTGCCATGGGTACTTAATGGTATCACCTACTTCGGTGAAAAAATAGACCACTTAGGCCTACCGGCACAACAGGGTGAGCACTATAACTGTGCACTCCCTTATCTTGCACTGGGCCCACTCTACGCCAATTGTGACTCCTCCTTGCCTACCTGCAAGCCTTACAACTTTGCTGCCTGGAGCGATGAATTCACACTGTACTTCTTCCTACTGCCTGCAATGTAAATACTGTAATGTAAATCCCTGTTGGTACTGATGTTTGCAATGTCCCTGTGTGCTAAGTCACTTTATAGTAATTCTTCACTTGTATTTGCCTGATGGTACTGATGCTTGTAAAATCCCTGTGTGCTAATTCTATGTAATGTAATCCTTCACTTGTATTTGCCTGATGTTCATGTATGTACCTTGTAATCTCCCTGGATGCACCTGAAAATAGGCACTTGGCTGTCTAGTGTGCTTACCCAGTTAACAAAAGCAAATAAATAAATTAGGTTCTACAGAGATCTCCCAAAAATGGTGGCTAGAAACCTAGAGCTTCTACTAACCTCCACTAAAACTGAGCTGTAAAGGTAGAAGGCCGTACTGTACATCTATCCTTAACAGGTAAAACAAAGACCATCAAAATGATCATTGCCCCTACATTCCTTCACCTTCTATCAGTGAGCGGCAGACTCCACTGATTTGGTCTACTTAATATATCCTCTCTACACACACACACACACACACACACACACACAAGTGCATCATACATCATTTAATCACTTCTCTGGACACATTGGCAATATCCAGAAAAAACAGCGCCCCAAGCTTGGTGCCCTGTTCAGGAACCATAGCTGCAACCCTCCTGTGGCTAGGTGTGAACTTGTACAGAAGAAGATACTGTCCATTTTCGACTACTGTGACATAGTGTATGGTGCTACCACTACGTCCTTCCTGGCCAGACTGTGCACCCTCTTCAATTCCATCTGCCACTTTGCCCTGGATGTCCCCCCTCATACCCATCACTGTGATCTTTATTGTGCCCTGTCCTTTCCCTCTCTTACAAATAGGTGACTCTCCCACTGAGCTAAATTCACCTCCAAGCACTGGTTGGGTGAACTGCCTGCCTTCCTCACTTCCTTCTTTGTAACACCCCTCACCCTCCAATTCTCTTAGATGAACCGACTCCATACCCTGGTTGTCCGCTACAGATTCACACAAATTGGCCAATCAGATTACTCTCACTGCCTCCCAAAAATTTGGAATTCCCTCCCCCCTCAAATCCTCCACTCATCCTCCACCTACTCCATCAGTTCTTCCTTCAATGATTACCTTGCATCTAGTTGCTCCTGCCATGTCCCTCCCCAATTCCCTCAGCCAGTCCCTGAACAAACCCCATCCCTCTACCATCATCTTCATTTTACCCTGTGCACACCCAGCCCCCCAAATTTACAGTTCTCCTCCCCTTCCCCCAAATTACTCCCATTATTGGCTTCCCTTAATCTCTCACAGAATGTAAAGGACCCCGAATGCTCTCCATGGGTCCCTCTCCTACCCCCCCAAGGGGCTTGTATGTCTCATCTACTCCCTTCCCCCACCATCTTAAAGGGGTCTCTCTGGGACACTGCCTTATCCCCTTCTCTCTGGTTCCCCCAGTCCCCTTGCAGGGTTCCTTGCATCCTGAGGGAGTCTCTAGGGACATGACTCTTCCTCCTCCCTCCCCTTCCCCCTTTTCTTTCTTGTAAGCACTTGTTTACTTATTAAGCCGGCACTTATTATTGTCCACTCTTTCTACATATTATACACAACACTGTTGTAACACTGTTTGCAACACCTGCCTTACAACTGTATGTTAATGTTGATCTTGTAACTTGAATGTTTAATGTCACATTCCTGTTGTACCCCTTCCACCCAGGTCACATCGAGAGATGAGCAACTTGTCGCTCAGTGTGCCTTCCTGGTAAAATATTTCAATAAATAAAATAAATTAATAAATTTGAAAGCTTATTATGTTTACTTTAAGATGAAGTGTGATATGGAGCTGTAAAGTGGTGCCGTTATCATAGAAACAGGTATAAAAAATGACACTCTCAACACATTAGAATGACCACTTTGAAATATTTGCATTCATTATTGTTAGTTTAATGATGCTACATATTATTTCAAGACATAAAATATGAGTTCTTTGTAACCTCAAAGCATCAGAACACCAATCTAAAGGGTAAAACAAAATCTAATAATACATTTGTACAGGTATCATTAAAATGTAATAGCACTGGTGACATTTGTAGTCATCATTATCATCACCGTGTTCTTCATCATTATCTCTGTTGATAGTGCACGGGTTACCACAGTCTTCACTGTCTTGGCATGTACACAGCTCTGTGCAGGCAAGATTGTTCTGACTACAGACATAGTTTATTGTGCAGCGAGCCCTACTGGTAAAGGCACAAATAAGGTCTTGTAGAAGCTCAGATGCCATTGGGCCCTTGAAAAATACAGGAAGTAGTTCATCATCCACACATTTCCATCCATGTTGCAATGGTGATCCAATATCTGGTTCACCTATGTGCAAAGACATCCAAATATTTGTTTGCAAGATGCTCTTTTGACATGCTCTTCAAAACTGTCTTCAAATTGTGGACGTTTGGCCAGTGACTTGTCCTGTTTGATGGCTAGACTGAGGCACACGCAGTTTGAGTCTGTGGGTCCCCTTTTCTTTCTCATTCTGGTTATACAACACTGCTACTACAGTAACTTATTTGCAGCAGAAATTACGGCCTGTTTGTCAAGTCTCTCCCAATTTGGCAAGATCTGTGAAGTGGTAAGCTCCTTTTGTTTTGACAACATTTAACACAGATTTTTTTCCCATCCCAATACCAAATAGGGATGACACAGAGTCTCATCCCATTAATGCATGTACAGCAGGAAGTATGTTGCAGAAGTCAGGAGTGAGCGCATCATATATTGCATGCACAGGTATGAAGCGATACTTGTCAGTTGTGCTGACAATGGTGCCAGTTTCTATCCACGTTATCTATGTGTTCCATGTTTGAAAAGTAGTGAACAGCAAGGACCAAAACATCTGTATTGAGTGACTTAACTATTGTGGTTCCTTTGACACCAAGAGACCCAAAGGCCATATTGGCATATACAGCATGCAGACGCATCCTTGTGTCTGCTTTTTCTTGAGTACTGTACATGTTTTGGGCTTTTTCAACACCTCTATTGGTGATGGACATTGATACTTCTCCATTGGAAAAGTCTCCTGCAAGGAGTGTTTGTGTTGGGTGTGTTCCTACATTCTCAGGTGCATTTTGAACCATATATTTACAGGGGAATTTTGCAAGTGACTGCTTGTTGGATGCTATGTTTAGAAACTTTTTCCATGGAGGCACAGAGCATCTACCAATCACCTGGTATTGCTTGCATCCAACCTTAGATCCTGTCCAGCGCTGTCTTTCTGCAGTTTTCACAGAGTTAGTGTTGTCCTATCTGTCAAAGACTTCAATTACAGAATTAGCTTTGTCAAATCCTTTTAGGACCTGCCTGAAGAACTCAGCAGCCAATTCATCAAATGTGTGGAATTTGTCTCCAGTCATCATTTGAATGACAGCCATGGCATCTATGATGTGCACTATGGTTTCTTTGTTGCATCCTTGTAACTCATGGATGCTTTCAGCTTGGGCTTCCAGCTGATGCCCTAATTCAGGTTTGTCTGTTTTTCTCATTGTTCCATTAGCATGAAAGAGGGACACAGGGACAGGTCCTATTTCATGACTGAGAACAGTTGCATTTGAAACATCATCTCTACATTTTGATGAGGACAGGGCTCTGTAGAAAACAATTTTGGACTGATAGCTGCTGTGATTGTTCTTCCCTTGCTAGACTTAAATTTGGTCTTCTTGGCCATGTCAGCAAATCTTTTCATGCCAGCTTTCTTGATGGGGCTGAAAAAGCTATATGTCCCATTAGAATCAAGTGCACCTCTCACAGATATCTCCATTTGTTCTTCACCAACATCTGCTATTTTTAGTAGATACTCTTGTACATCTGATGTTACATGCAGTACAGTATGTATATTAATAAGCACCTCTGGATGTGATTCAGGGTCAAATGTGTTTGTCATATTGTTGATGACATGGTTGGTAAGTGCTGTAACATGCTCTTCACTCCTCTTCAGTGCAGAGGCAAGGACTTGTTTGTGGACTTTATCTTCACTAATTGTTGATAGGCCACTTCTTTCTCTCATAGCTTTTGCACATTCACTCAGGACATGTCTTGTGAGGGTCCATCTGACAATTCCCCTGTAAAAAAAAAAAAGATTTACTTTTACTTATCCAGCCATATGGCCAGAACCTGCAGCCTGGCACAGTGTGCCACCAGCCCAGTTTTCAGTCAGCTCCCCCTCTATCCTTCTGACAGAAGCTGGATACTAGAACTGACCATCAAAGGTTCCCAGTGTGGTCTGTGACCAAGTCACCTCACCAACCAAACCCACCTGACCTGGGTTTCTTGCTTCTTGCTTGATTGCTGCTGTGGCTGCTGCCACACTGCACTGATCAAGGCCTATTAAGGCCACCCACACTGCTGTCACCTCTGCTGCTAAACCTAGCTTGCTGCCGTGGGGGTCTGTGTTTTTTTTTTGCAAGACAAGCCTAGTAGAGCAAGTAGGTAGCCTAGTCTTGAGTTAGCTTCTAGCTCACCATCTGCCCCTTCAGCCATTGGGGAGAAGGAGACTCACTAAGAGTAGACCAACAAAAATATGCTACCACAACACTGCTATTGAGAGTTAAGTGCTCACTGACTCCTCCAAGCTGTAATGTGCAGTCTATCTACTCTGTGGCAGGAAAGACAGTATCACACTTGCAAGACTCATGTGCCCTTTCTTGGCTGGAGCTCATCCATATCACATGTGATTGTGCTGGTGCTAACAGGTGGAGAGAGTGGATAGCACAATACAGACATAGTCGAGTCTGGAGAGTACCTGCAGCATGAGCACACACACAGAGGCCAGAGAGGCACTTATTGTACAAAAGATTAAATCCAAATTTATAGCCATTATTGCCACACCATAAGAACAACCTAGGCACAAATATGGGGGGGAACTGCCCCCCTGCCCTACTTAAATGGCACCCCTACTTAGTGGTAGAAATTCATTCTCAGGTGCTAATATATTGGTTTCCACTGTGTTCTGAGATAATTCATCTCCACATTTCATGATGTGTCCTGTTCATCATATGGGTTAGTGTCCCTCATTGTCCCTCATTTTGAGTGTTCATGTCTCTCATTTCAGTGACAAAATGTGAATTATGGTGCATGCTTCCAAGACCCTACTCAGCACAAAGAGTGCTGAGCATGGCCATAGCGTATAAGCTCAATACAGAATGATAAAGGGAAAGTAAGTAAGATGAAACAGTCATGGAGAAACACATTTGTAGCACTATATGCATAAGGGATTTGCATGGTTCAAAACAAAAAGGATAGGCTTCACAACACAGAGACCCCTTTTCACAGAAACAGTTGGGGTCTGGCAGAGGTTGTCTGAACCTTCTTTTGCTGAGCAGTTGGGGAAAGGATTTAGTTGCTGGATAAGCTTTACCTTCTTTTTCAGTTTGTGGACTTTAGCAAGTAGTGCTGACTTGTTTAATAGTGTGGTGCGGGGGATCCATAGTGAAAGGTGGATATTCATTTATCATTTCTACAGGTATTGTGAGCAGCTTTCTGGATGTTTCTGTCCTTCTCAGCCAGGATCAGTTTACAGCTCATTGGGGCTTAAATACCGGGGCTTCTCACATAGCAGTACTGCAGAAATAGTTGGGATCTGGCAGAGGTTGTCTGAACCTTCTTTTGCTGAGCAGTTAGGGAAAGGATTTAGTTGCTGGATAAGCTTTACATTCTTTTTCAGTCTGTGGACTTTAGCAAGTAGTGCTGACTTGTTTAATACAGTGTCTGTGTGTGTGTGGGACCTTCCTCTGGAGGAGGCTACAGTGCTTGGAGGAGCAGTGAGGGGGCACACACAGGGTTGATACACTCTCATGAGAGTTGGGTGTGGGCCCTAATCCCACTCTCCCCCACTCCTCCATCCCCAGAGCACAGCTAATTTATAGGGGAACACCTGCCCTGTAATTGGAGGTAGGGGCTTTAGGTGCAGCTCATGTAGTTTTATCCAATAATGCAGCCATGAGGCAGGGAAAAGCATAGGTAGGTCTCAAATATGAGTACAACATCCACATTGAATTGCTGATTAGTGTGAAAGGTGCAAATTGTGGAGAGCCTTTCGACTGGAATATATCAGACAACATTTCTGTTAGAGGCTGGGCTAGGATTAGTTAATTCTACTTGCTATAGGGATAGTTAGTGTGGAGAGGCTGTATAGGTAGTGTGGATCATGGGTAGGATTTTTGGGTGCAATGGTTGCAGGGCAGCAATGCAGATAAATATACTGTGGAGGCTGGGATGGTGCCTAATATGCCACAGGCTATGGATGCTCAAGGAAGAGGTTCAGTGGCTTTTAAGAGAGCTGGGGAGGTCAAGGGATGAGGGGAGGATTGTGTTGGTGGGAGGGCTGACATCTGAGAGTATTGTGGAGACACCAAAGAGAAGAAATAGTGGGTCAAGGGATGGGGGAGGGGGAAAACTAGACAGAAAGCCAGTTGATAAAGGGTGGACTCTAGTAGGACATAGAAAAAGAGGAGCAGCAGTATGCAGGAGGGAGGATAAAGCACATAGTAAGGCAAAGGGGATAGGGAACATGTTTACTTTGCTAACAACTCATGGGAAAGAGGATGCAGGAGGTGACTGCATAAGGGATAGCACTCACAAAGAAGAGGGAGTGAGGGGCATTACTAGTGGAGAGATTAAACATGGTGTGGAAGGGGGAAGGATAATACTCGGAGAGGTAAGGAGGGAGAGGGAGGTTGGCAGTCAAACAGAAGGAGGGGGAGGGGTCTTAAATGGTAGGGACAGGGAGGAAGACATTGGGGCACATGGTAAAAACACAGTCTTGAGTGGCTCCAAAAATGAGAACCTGGGTGGGGGGTGACATGCACAAGGAAAGAGGAGGGGGGTGTACTGGTGTTGGGGACTCCATACTCAAGGGGATCAGATGGGGCAGCAAGTGGGAGAGGCACAGTCAGATATGGGTGGAGTCCATACCAGGATTAAAGGCAGACATGGCAGGACAGGCAATCCTAAGGTGCGTAAAGAGGGGTAGGAGGAAACCACGCACTGTGGTATATGTGGGGACAAATGACCTAGTGAGGGAAACGGTGGAGGTAACAAGAGAGAGGACTGAGGAAGTGGGAAGGTTGTGCAAAGAGACTGGGCAGTCTGTGGCCTTCTCCAAAGTGCTCCCAGTACCCTGCACAGGCACAGTGAGAAAGGAGAGGATTAGAGAGTTGAACACATGGTTGGTAGAATGGTGTCAAACTAAGGGGTATGGGGTTGTGGGTGGCTGGGGCAGTACCTGCGATAATAACAATCTGTTTGCAAGGGATAGGCTGCACCTGAGTGAGGAGGGGAAGGAGGTATTAAAGCAAGGACTGGGAGGTATATTGTGACAAGGGTGGATTTAAACTAGATGTGGGGGTTGGCAAGTGGACAGCAGGTAGGTAGAGGTCCGATACAGTGGAGTCACAGCCTACCCCCCAGGCTAGCAGGAAGGACTTGGGGTGGCCAAAAAAGGAGTGAGGAGAAGGGAGGAGATGGAGGCTAGTGAAGGGAAGGGGACATTATGGAGGGTGGTCTCATTGAATGCAAGAAGCCTAGGAAACAAATCCGCCGAACTACTGGCACTCTTAGCAGTGTGGAGGGCGGGTATTGCAGCTGTCACAGAAACATGGGCAACTGAGCACCAGGACTGGGATCTGGCAATCCCAGGATGCAAATCATACAGGAAGGACTGTAAGGAGGGGAGGGAGGTGGGGTGGCAGTCTACGTGAGGGACGGGATCAAATGCACAAGGGACGAGGGAGAAGAAAGGAGAACAGAGGCAATCTGGCTGCAGCTCCTAGACTCAAGGGGTAGGAAATTGAGATTTGGGGTGGTATACAGGCCACCCTCCCAGTCTGAGGAGCTTGACAGGGAGATAGCAGGACAAATCAAAAAGGTATGTAAAAAAGGGAAGGTGGTCATTGTGAGGGATTTCAACTTGCTGGGGGTTGACTGGAGCATTCCGGTCACCTCCAGTGCTAGGGAGCAAGTGCTCCTGGACACAATACAGAAGGGGCTCCTGACACAGTTGGTTACTGTACCTACCATGCTAAAGAACACTTTAGATCTGGTATTGTTGAATGGGAAGGCAGTGAGGGAAATAAAGGTAGAGGACCCACTAGCAGACAACGATCACCAAATGGTGTGGTTTAATATCACGATGTGCGGGGAGCCAGAGGAATCAGTTACTCGGGCGGTAAACTTTAGGGGGACAGACTATTGGATGATGCAGGAACTACTGAAAAGGAAACTGGAGGGCATATGGCAGGAGACGGACTTGGAGCAGAAATGGGATATTATTAAACAGGAGGTTACAGAGGCAACAAAACCCTGTACCAAGGCACAGAATAAGAGGAGCAGAGCAAGAAAACCATGCTGGTAGAATAGTGAGGTTGTGGAGGTGGAGAGGGCAAAACAAGTGGCACACCAGAGGTTTAGGAGGATGGAGAAGGAAGTGGACAGGGAGGAATATGCAAGATGGTCCAGGGAGGTGAACAGAAAAGTGAGTGAAGCCAAGGCCCAGAGGGAGCTGAGATTAGCACAGGAAATTAATGGGGGGGGGCGGGAGATGACATTTTCAGATACATCAAGGAGAGCAGGAAGTGCAAGGAGACAATAGTGAGGATAAAAAGGGGTGGGGAGTGGACAGAAAAGGGAGTAGAGCAGGCAGAAGCTCTGAATGAATACTTTTACTCAGTGTTCACGGAAGAAGGGGGGACCACTACCAGCATGGGCTGGGAGGGTGGGGACAGGGGGAGAGGAGGCAACAGGTGGAAGAATTGAGGCAAGTAGAGTCCTAGAGAGACTGAGGGCACTGAAGGTAGACAAGGCACTGGAGCCTGATGGTATCTACCCCAGGGTGCTGAGGGAGATGGCGGAGGTGTTGGCGGAGCTGCTGGTGGATCTGTACAGCACCTCAGTGGAGTCGGGATGTGTGCCACTGGACTGGAGGATGGCACATGTAGTACCATTACACAAAAGTGGGCCAAGGGATGAACCAGGTAATTATCGTCCAGTAGGTCTTGCCTCCATAGTGTGCAAACTCATGGGAACAATACTAAAGGAAAGACTGGTGTTGTACCTGGAGGACAATGGCCTCCAGGATGTGAGGAAGCATGGGTTTGTTTCGGGGAAGTCTTGTCAAACCAACCTCATATAATATTATGATTGGGTGACAGGTGAGCTGGATTAGGGTCATGCAGTGGATGTTCTTTACTTGGACTTCAGCAAGGCCTTCGATTTGGTGCCTCGTGGGCAGCTTGGGGAGAAGTTAACTGCGGTAGGGGTAAGGGCAAACATGATGAACTGGATTACAAGCTGGCTGAGTAGCAGGCTGCAATGGGTGGTGGTGAGAGGGGAGCTCTCAACTCCAAGGCCGGTGACCAGTGGGGTGCCACAGGGCTCTGTGGTGGGGCCAGTATTGTTTGGGCTCTTCATATCAGACATTGCACATGGGGTGGTGAGCAAGGTAGGTCTGTTTGCTGACGACACCAAAATCGGAGCAGCGGCGGATGGAGAGGAGGGATGGAAGCAGCTGCAGGGGGACCTATGCAAGCTAGAAGAGTGGTCAGAGAGGTGGCAGCTGAGGTTCAACACAAAGAAGTGTAAGGTTATGCACTTTGGGGTGAAGAACCCAAGGAGAGAATACTGGCTGAAGGGGGTTAAGCTGGGGAGCACTGAGGAGGAGAAAGACCATAGGGTAATGATAACAGGAACCATGAACAACACTGCCCAGGGCAGAAGAGTGCCTACAAAAGTGAACAAAATGCTATGGTGCATTATGAGGGGGTTTTCATCCAGGTCAACAGAAGTGATATTCTCCCTCTACAGGTCACTGATAAGGCTGCACTTAGAGAATTGTGTGCAGTTTTGGAGGCCATACCTAAAGCGTGATATCAGGCTACTGGAGAGGGTGCAGAGGAGGGCAACAGAGATGATATGTGGAATGGAGGGGAAAGACTATGACAGCAGGCTGGGAGACCTGAATATGTACACCCTGGAGGATAGAAGGGATGGGGGGGGCATAATAGAGACATTCAAGTATCTGAGGGGAATCAATAAGGATGGGGCAGATGGGGTCCTTAAGTTAAGGAGGGGGAGGGTCACCGAGGGCATTGGCTAAGAATAGAGGGGTGAATATTTAGGAAGGAAATGAGGAGACACTATTTCACATTGAGGGTGGTAGCAAAATGGAATGCCCTAACAGAATGGGTGGTATCATGTAAATCTGTGAACAGCTTCAAAAGGGCATGGGACAGGGAACAGGGGAGAGTGATGGTGGGGGAGGTGGGGGTAGCAGTGGGATGACAAAGGGGAGGGGGGACAGCTGCAAACTAGGAGTGTTGGCTGCACACTCGAGCAGACTTAAATAGACTGGGTGGTCTGTTTCTGCTGGCATATTCGTATGTTCATATGGAATGGGGGATTTTGATTGGATGTAGCCTAGTCATTCAATGCAGTAAGCAAACAATACTTTGGAAATTAATGGCGATTTAATGACAAAAATCAAAAGCCATTAAATAAATTACAAAAGGATCAGAATTAATGAGTTTACCTAAAAATGTATTTTAATGGCTCTAATTGTTAGCAGTAGTATAAGAAACAGAAACTGATGTGTTATTTTAGATGATATTTGCACCAGCTTAGCTACTGCACACAGGGCTAGAGTGCATGTGAACCTGATGTGAAGTTTAAATAATGTTCACACCAGCATATCTGCTGCACTCATATCAAGCATGCAACACGAGAACCTGATGTAATTTTTAGATGTTCACACCAGCTTACCTGTTGTGCACATCTCAAGCTTGCAGCATGCCAACCTGATTTGCCTTTTAGACCTGGTTTGCTTAAGATCACTTTGTGTATGCAAACTGTATGCAAACATTGCACAATGAAGCATGTGGCATGCATTCTGCATGTACGCATGTAAGGGATGCACTTCTGGATGCTTGGAACAGTGCACAACCTACCCTCAAACTGCAACACTTTTTACCTCTAAATATTTTCAAAAATGTGATTACCAGCAAAATACATGACTCCTGCACATGCCACCTCCATTGATGACCCAGCCCTACACCCTACTAGTTTCTCTCTCCCTTCTGATTTGTCTGTTGTAGGAAATTGCCTATCTGGGTGGTGGTCCTCACCTTCCACCTCACTCTTTCTGTGCTCTCACCCCTGCTTTCCGTCCATCCCATTCCTTCTGTACTTCACCCTTGTTACTCCTCTATCTCCTGCCTGACTCAGCTTCTATCCTGTCTGTCCCACTCTCCTTCGTTGTTTGATATTCTTTTTATTTTATTTTTTATTTTATTGTAGAGATCAGTTTTACAACCTTTGAGTCAGAGACTCGTTTACAAAGGTACCTCGTCAAAAAAGGGGGGGGGGAGACAATAATAGAGTGAAGTTAGGATAGGGAATGACGAACAGGTTAGATACATAAAAGTATACACTTGGGGAGAGCAGACAGCGAGGCTGTACTGGATTAAACTTGTGTAGGTACTAACATTGGTAAAACAACAAGAGATACATTATTCAATTTGACAACAAGTCACAAACTAATAGGTACTAACATTGGTAAAACAACAAGAGATACATTATACAAATTGACAACATGTCACAAGCTAATATATAGAGTTATAAGACCGGTAGGCGGGGGGGCTTGAAAAGGTTAGTAGGGACTGGCACAGGGCAGCTACAAGCATCTACAACATCGGTTGTCAATAATATGCTGGCGGAGGGCGATTTTGAAGCGGCCAATACCTGGGATCATGGAGATAGTTTCAGGAAGGGAGTTAAACCAAGACGGGGCTTGGTGATGGAAAGATCTTTGGCAGCGAGAGGTTCTCGCTCTGGGAACGTTGAAAGTGGCTGCGGCGGCGTACCGGGTTGGCAGGGACCTAGCAGCCCGCTGCAAAGGTCCAGAGACCCCAGGAGGGCAGAGACCTGTCAAGGATTTTTTGGCCAGTAGGCAGGTTTGATATTTCAGTCTTTCCTCAAGAGTGAGTATTTTTGTGGTGGAGTATAGCAGACAGGTGTGGGTTCTGCTGTGGGCACCCGGTAAGGAGCCTACATGCTTTGTTGATAGCGGTCTGGACTTTGGATAAGGCAGAGGCATCAGCAGCAGCGTAAACAGGGAGTCCGTAGTCAGCCAGCGATAATACCGATGAGGTGATGGCTAGTTTTAAGGCGGGTTCGGGGAGACAGTCTTTGTGGCGGTAGAGAAGACCGATCCTGGAGTTCATAGCAGATGACAGAGCTTTAAGATGGGCGTGGAAAGTAAAGCCGGAGTCAAAGGTGATGCCCAGGTACTTATAGGATGAGACCTGCTCCAGAGGGAGGGGCGTACAGGTGGTGATGTGGAGGGGGAAGTCCCTGGCATTGTTTTGCCGATGAGAAAATAGCATGGACTTAGTTTTCTTTAGGTTCAGGACTAGGCGGTGATTATTGAACCACTTTTTGGTTTGGAGGAAGGCGCTTTGCAGCATGATTTGGAGTGGGTGTGGGTCAGGGTGTGATGCTAGGATAACAGCGTCATCAGCATAGAGTAATATTTTACTGGAGCAAGAGCTGGGGAGGGTGTTCAGGAATAGGCTGAAAAGGGTCGGGCCAAGGATGGAGCCTTGGGGGACACCCGAGTGTACAGGAAGGTAGGAGGAGAGGGTCCCATTTAGCTTGACTCTTTGGGACCTGTTGTGTAGGTAGCTTGCGAACCACTTCAGGGGGCCAGCTGCGAGACCTAGTATACTGAGGGAGTTTAGTAGCAGGGGGTGGCACACCGTGTCGAAGGCCTTGGACAGGTCTATAAAGACCGCCCCTGCAAGATGGCCTTTGTCTAGTGCTGAGTGAATGTGGTGGGAGAATTCCAGCAGGGCAGTGGATGTGCTATGGCCAGGGCGAAAACCGTGTTGCTCCAGACAAAGAAGGTTGTAGTTAGTAAGATATTCCGAGAGCTGTGTGTTTACTATTTTTTCTAAGGCTTTGGATGGGGGAGAAGGATGGAGATGGGCCTGTAGTTATTAGGCAGAGTGCGGTCCCCAGACTTATGGATGGGGGTTACTTCTGCATGCTTCCAGGCCTTAAGGAATTGGCCGAGGCATAGGGATTTGTTAATGATAAGTGTCAGCGGGGTGAGCATGACCTCTAGCACGAGGCAAAGTATCCTGGAGTCGAGAGGGTCATTGGTAGGGTTCTGAGAGACGAGGGCCTTTATTAAGAAAGGTTTGGCATCGTGGGGTGAGATCATTCGGAAGTGGAATTGTGGCCTGGAAATGGGAGCGTGGATGGGTTTGGCAACCGGGTCAGAAAAATGGGCCGGGAGGACGGCACTTAAGTCAGAGAAAGTTTTATTAAGGCAGTTAGCAATACAGGTGGGGTCAGTCGAGACAGTCCCATTTATGATAATCTGGGATGGAGGGGGGGAGCGGGTCTTACCATTTAAATCTTTAATGTTGTCCCAGAAAGCTCTGGACGAGCCCCAGGAGGATGTCAACGCAGCCTGGTAGAATTTAGCTTTAGCCTGCTTGATTGTCCAGGTGCATTGACTGCGGGCTGCCCTGTAGGCTTGCCTGTCAGCAACCCTACCGGAGTCATTAGCTAAGTGCCAGAGGTTATCTCTATTTTTTAGTTGTTGGATCAGCGCAGGAGTGATCCATGCAGCGGTCCATTTTTTTTTTATCCTACGAGTGTTGAGGGGTGCATACAGATCACAGGCGTGGTTGAAGGCCGTGGAGAGGTAGGTAAGGGCATAGTTAACGTCAGGAGCGCTGGCCAATGGGGACCAGTCGATTTGGGTGAGGTGACGTTTGAGGTTGTCGAGACCTCCGGGGAGAAACTGGCGGCGAGGGGTCCTGCTGTACCCAGGGCTGAGGGTGGGGGAGGACCAGAAGCAGATGACTGGGGAGTGGTCACTGAGTGAGTCCGCAAGGACATCAATGGAGACTACTTTATGAGGTCGGTTAGAGAGGATGACGTCCAGGAGGGAGCTAGTTCCTGTTACTTTGTTAAGTCTAGTGGGCTGAGTGACCAGTTGGGACAGGTCAAGGGCTGCAAGCTCATTCTTCAAATTATCAGCCGACGGGCTGAGCCAATTGGAATTTAAGTCACCCATAATTAACTGTTCAGCTTTCGGGGGTAAGGTAGCCAGGTAGTCAAGGAGAGAGGTGGCTGCAGAGTCTTTGTTAGACCCCGGGGGTAGATAAGCCGCAGTTAGATAGAGCGGACCGCGTCCAGGGTAGGGGGTGATTTTTAAGGAAATGGCTTGCGCCCCATGGTTAAGCTCGGGGTTGGGGAGGGCAAGCCCGAGGACCGAGTTGCGCAAGTAGATAGCACACCCCCCTCCACGCCTGCCCATCCTATCGGCCCTGAAAATGGTAAAACCAGGAAGGGAGATGGCAGAGTCAGGCGTGAGGGAGGAGAGCCAGGTTTCGGCAAGCATGAGAATATCCGGGGAGTGTTGGATGACCCAACATTGGAGGGCTGCAGTTTTCTTAGGGAGGCTGCATATATTAATAAAGGCGATTCGAAAGCCTTTGCCATCTGTGGTCAGAGGCGTGGCTGGGGTAACAGGCCCGGGGTTTGAGTTCACATTGCCAGAGAGTAGGAGCAGCAGGAGAATTAGGCGCCTCACGTGGTGTTTGTAGCTGGCGGTGGGGTGCATATGTGGCTGACGGGACCCCACCAGGGAGGAGCAGGGGATAGGAAGGGAGAGAACAACTGAGGGCGCTAGCGAGGAGAGTGTCCACTTGTGACTGGAAACACAAAGCTGTGAGTAGCACATAGGTGGTTGGTGGGTGGGGGTGGCGTGGTAGTCCAGGGTACGGGAGGGATTCGGGGGAATGGATTGAGGGATAGGTGTGGGGTAGTCCGATGGGGAGCTGGGAATTGAGGTGGGGGCAGTGTGCTTTGGTTGGGAGCAGGTTAATGGGGGTATAGAGGGGCAGAGGAGAGCATAGAGTGCTGCAGCAGGAGGAGGGCCAGCATAGCAAGGACCATGCTTGAGTGAGACATTACCCAATATAGAGCAATAAAGAGGGCAGGCTCCCTCTAGTGCTGGTACGATATAACCAGCAAATGGGAAAGTAGGCTGATTGGTTTTGAGCCTCATGTGACAAAGAAAATATACCCTATAGGAGGAGCCGAGCAAGGGTGGTGGTGGGGCGTTAGGGGAGCGAGCATAGCGTTGGCCGAGGTTACTCAGAGCAAGCACCGACTGCTGAAAACAGAGCCTAGAGAAAAAGGCGCCAGAACCGCGATTCAAACGACAGAGCCGAGCCGAGCAGAGTGTCCACAGGTAGGCTGGCTCACTGTCTGTGTCGCGATTTCTGTTTTCTTTCTTTCTTTTTTTATTCTTATCCAGGTAGGAGTTTACCTTAGGGCCCTCGCGACCAACGGCTCCTCGGGGGGTTGGGGTGTCCTGGCGGCTGGGAGCAGTCAACAGGGAGGGCAATTCCAGTGCAGCCCTCACGACCCAGCGGCTTCCCGGGGGGGGGATCGATCTGTTGGAGAAAGAGGCAGAGGTTAAGTAGGCAGGCAGGGAGTAGCGATTTGGGGCTGGCAGTGCAGGCGGGAGTTGCTGCTAAAAGAGCGTGGCAGAGGCTAAAATGCTGCAGAGGGTGATTAAATTAAAAACATGTGCAAAAATACAGGGTTTCAAAGAGGAGCGGGCTGGCAAAATTACAGGCAGGGAAAACAGTTAACATAAGCAGCACTTGAAACTCCCAAAACAAAACTCTAAACATTAGCAGGCAAAGCAGTGTACAATAGGAACATCCACAAACAAAATTCATCCAGTCCCAAAATAAATGTATGCAGTGTACTAATTCATCGGGTATCTCCAGAGCAAGCACCGACTGCTGAAAACAGAGCCTAGAGAAAAAGGCACCAGAACCGCGATTCAAACGACAGAGCCGAGCCGAGCAGAGTGTCCACAGGTAGGCTGGCTCACTGTCTGTGTCGAGATTTCTGTTTTCTTTCTTTTTTTTTTTTATTCTTATCCAGGCAGGAGTTTACCTTAGGGCCCTCGCGACCAATGGCTCCTCGGGGTGGGGTGTCCTGGCGGCTGGGAGCAGTCAACAGGGAGGGCAATTCCAGTGCAGCCCTCGCGACCCAGCGCTTCCAGGGAGGGATCGATCTTAGGGCCCTCGCGACCAACGGCTCCTCGGGGGGTGGGGGTGTCCTGGCGGCTGGGAGCAGTCAACAGGGAGGGCAATTCCAGTGCAGCCCTCGCGACCCAGCGGCTTCCCGGGGGAGGGGGGATCGATTCTATTGCTGTCATGCTTCCATTATCCTTGAATAGATGAGTTAATGATAAATATCACTGTCTGTACTTATGATTACTGCACTTGTACCTGAATTTAATGGGATTGTATATATTGTACAAATGTTGCAAGTTTTTTTTGTCCTTATTGTATCATTTTCCCTGATGCTCCTCATCCACCGTATTTTATGCATTGTCTATGTCTCTTTTGATTGTTTACAGTGTTATTAACCATCTTTGCACTGTGTTGTTCATCCGGTTGTTTATTGTACCCTATGTATGCTTTATGTTGTATGTAGGGCTTCAGTTAACTCCATTTTGGGAGTACTTGACTCCCAAAAATAAGGGAAAAACTTCCAAAATAAAGGGGAAGGAAGTCATTGACTTCCAAATGTAACAAATTAAATTGGATGACTTCCAAAAATGAAGGCACAGAAGCTAAGAAATTAAAGATTTTCTAAAAGGAATTGTATTTTACCACTAATATTTGTATTAACATCCATAAATTGATCCTTCTTAGAATACTGTCTTTCAAATTGTGGGGCCTGGGATGTATTTTGACTTCCAAAACATTGAAATGACTTCCAGATTTTGACTCATGGAAGTATTTGTCTTCCACAAAAAATAAATTAAACTGAACCTCTGGTTGTATGTACCTTAAGTGTCCCTCTCATGACCTCCTTGTAAATGATATTGCTCAATAGAGTTTTTGCCTGCTTAATAAAATTGGAATTGAAAGTTGGTGCCAGGTCTGGTCAGTATGCAACAAGATCACTGGAGGTGCATGGCAGGTCTCAGCTGAGGCCCTCTTATTGGGTAGCTTTCCCATCTCTACTAATGGCAGCAGTGGCAACAAAATGCCTCATCCTGTGAAGGTAGAAACCCCAAGAAGTCCTCTCAGTGACTGAGTGGCTCCTAGCCCTAGGGCAGTGAGGGACTTACAAACGGCTCTCAGACTTTGCTAACCACACTACAGCATGACACTACCAGTGCTGGGCTCCCTTTCTAAGCTCCCCAATTTGTCAGCCTACAGCTGCACCTGATTAACCCCATCACCTCCCCACTACTCTCCTATCTTCCGTGGAACACCCTGTTTGCCCCTGGCCCATGTGATTGTGAGTAACAGCAGCTTCTCTTTCTTTGATTCTATTTTTGGGTTTGTGTTTGTAGTGTGATAATATAATGAGGCGAGAGCTATAGCTGAGCATGGGCACTTAGATCATATGACCTCCAGCAGACTCCCACTTTCTCATACTAGCTGGGTACCCTCATTGTAAAACATCAGAACTATCTTCCGGTCAGTTACATATTTCACAAAGTGCTAGATGCTTTGAAAAAAAAGATGGTCCTCCCCTTTGCCGCTGGTCTTTACCAAATAAGAGTCAGAAGTCACAACGCTTTGCTGGGTGCAAACCCACTTTTTTTCCCCAAAAATATTTAACCAGGTGAGACATACTAAGCTGAAAGCTTGTTTACAGGTGCAACCTGGGAGCATGAGGAAGTTAAGTGACTTGCTCAGGGTCACACAGTATGCAAGTGGGAACTGTGGGATTCAAACCCAGGTCTCCAGATTTGCAGTGCAGAGCCTTAAGCCACTGCACCATATTGCCTCCTAATAGCTGGTATTCAGAAAGCCCAGTTTGCCCCAGTAAATTGTGTTTGCGCCTGGGCAAAGTAGTGAGGGAGGCCACAATTCAAATGAGGGGACAGGGATCTGCATATTCCCGCAATCCCATTCACAAAGGATTTGCTCCACATGAGGGCCTTTGCAAAGGTCCTTGTCTGGAGCAAATTGCTGCCCCCAAAAAACCTGGCCATAATCCATACAACCCTAGTGTCTGGCGAAAGTACTGCAACCCCCCACCCCTCAAGTCCTCGATCGCCCACGTGAGAATTAAAAAAATCATTTTCCACAGTGTAGTGTCCCAACCCCATCCCCAATTGTCCATCTGAGATTAAAATAAATTCCTTTCCATAGTTTCAGTTTCAACTCTTTTATTTGATCAACCATAGTAAGTGAGTATCATGGTTTTTACAAAGTTAAAAAATGGTACAAAAGAAAAGTGTACATCAAGTGCTAGGAATAACAGTTAGACATATGATTGTTTAAAAACACTACATTATTTACAATGGAGAGAAAAGATACATTAGACTGCCCAAACAATTTTTCAGGAAAAAATACAATAATCTGTCCAACAAAAAAATGGTTATAAAAAGTTTAGATTAATTTTATTGCCATCCTGTCCCATTGAGTTCACAAGTTCTTATGCTTTAATACTCAATAGGCTGTGAAGTAAGTTAGAAGGCCCAGGAGCAGGTGAAAAGCTGATGAGATGGGTAGGAAACTGGCTTCAGGGAAGTCAACAGAGGGTGGTGGTGGGTGGGGAGCTCTCACACCCAAGGGTAGTGACGAGCGGTGTTCCACAGGGCTTGGTGTTGGGACCAGTGTTGTTTGGGATATTCGTTGCAGACATATCATTGGACATCTAGGGCAAGATCAGCATGTTTGCTGATGATTCCAAGATGGGAGCGGTGGTGAATGACCTAGGGGATGGCAGGGGCTGCAGGATGATCTGGCAAAGCTTGAAACCTGGTCAGACACTTGGCAACTGGGGTTTAATGCCAAAAAGTGCAAGGTGCTGCATTTTGGGGTGAAGAACCCAAGGAGTAGTTACCAGCTGGGGGGAATGCAGCTAGCCCAGAGAGAGGAGGAGAAGGATCTGGGGTGCTCATTTCAGGGTTAATGAACAACTCGGCGCAATGTAGGAAGGCAGCTGCAAAGGCCAACAAAATGCTGGGTTGCATTGCAAGGGGTATATCCTCGAGGAGGGAGGAGGGAGGAGGTGACTCTGCCACTGTATCGGTCATTAGTTAGACCACACCTGGAGTACTGCATGCAGTACTGGCGCCCGTATCTGAAGAGGGACATTAAGTTACTGGAGGGGGTGCAGTGCAGGGCAATGAAGATGATCAAGGGGCTGGGGGACATATCATACGAGAGGAGGCTGAGGGAGTTGAACATGTACTTACTGGAGAACAGGAGGGACAGGGGGGACATGATTGAAACCTTTATGTACATGAAAGGAGTAAACAAGACAGGTACAGAGGGGCTGTTCAAAGTAAGGGAGGGGAAGGACACCAGGGGCCATGATATGAGACTGGAGAGAGGAAGGTTCAGGAGGGAGATGAGGAGACACTTTTTTAGAGAGAGAGTGGTAGCTGGGTGGAATGCATTACCTGCAGAAGTGGTATCTAGTAGAACAGTGGACTGCTTCAAAAGGGGACGGGACAGGACAAGGGGGAGGGTCAATGGAGGGGAAGGGTGGAAGGGAGGGGCAGCTGCAGAATATGGGTTGCTAACTGCACATTTGAGCAGACTTGATAGAACTCTGGGCCTTTATCTTCTGGCAAATTTTGTATGTTCATATTTTCGTAATAGTTTTTCTTTTTAAGTTTAATAACTGAGGCAAGAAAGTTGGAAATTATTTCAGCATTTTTTTCAGTTTAAGGATGTAGTAAGATGAAGATCAAATCATAATTTGATTCTGCATAGATATTCAGGTAATCCAGCAGAAACCGATTCCTCATTTTTTCATATAATGGACAGATCATAATTATATGCTTTATAGAGTTGACAAAACCTCTGTTACAGAAGCCAAAAATTGTTTGGTTTTGTCGATTTCAGTTTAAGATTAAAAATTTGTATATTTTAAATTTAGAATTTCAAATCTTGCCCAGGTAATTAGCTTCTTTTGTTCTGGTTTTATGGGGAGATTCAGGCAACTTTCAAGCGAATGGCCTGTTTTATTGGCCTCAAACCATGGCGCACATCTCTGCAGCCTTATGGTATCCATGTTGTGGTATACCTTCCTTTTGATTGTATCTTGCTATGAATTTTAGATCAAAATTCCCCTTTTGAAGTCAGACCATAAGTGGCCCATCTTTATTTTATGTAGATTTTTTATCAAAAAGTCAAGCCAGGGCAATTAAAGACTATTGTGTTGCTATTTAACTTTCTCATTAAGACATCTCCTGGGAATAATATTTTTATTTAAAGTTATTGTTTTAAGACAATAGGACATAAACATAAGAGTTTTAAGACAGTTAACAGGAACCCTCCCTAGTTCAGCTCTGGACATAACATTAGATGTTGGGTTTGGAACTTTTAGAAGAGTTTTATAAAAAACGATTATGGTTTCTCAAGTTCTTTATTATTAACCTTTCCATAGTGTAGTGTCCCATCCCGGTCCCTGATTGCCTGATTACCCACTAGATAATAAAATAAGTTTTTACTATAGTGTAGTGTCCAACCCTGATCCCAGATTGCCTGATTACCCACCCGATAGTAAACTAAATTTTTTTCCACAGTGTAAGGACCCACCCTATTGCCAGATCACCTGACTGCTCACCCAATAGTAAAATAAATATTTTTCCATATCATAGGGACCCACCCTGTTGCCTGATTGCCCGATTACCCACCTGATAGTAAAATAAGTGGTGTTCATTAGTATATGGTTCCACCCCATGCCCAAACACCCACCCAATATGAAAATGTATAACTTTCCATAGTGTAGTGGTCCCCTACCCCCCACCCACTCCACTATTCACAGACCAGCCTTCTACCCCACCCCAGCATGGTCACGGTCCAGCAGCGCACAGCCCTCCATACATCTCCATGGTTACCCACTGACTGAACTGTTGATGACAACTTACACCATACATTACAAGCCCATTGGTTGAACTGCTAGCCAATGGGCTTGTAGTGTATACTGTAAGCTGTCATTGACAGTTTAGTTGGTGGGCAGCCGTGGAGTTGTGTGGAGGGCTGTGCTGCTCACTGACCAGTAACTGTGCTGGGGCAGAGGGAGCAGGGTGGTCTTTGAATACTGAAGTGGGTGGGGAGGGACCACTACACTATGGAAAGCTATACATTTTCATATTGGGTGTGTGATCACAGGGACTGGGGTGGGACCCTACACTTTGTAAAAGCTTGTTTTATTCTCAGGTTGGCAATCAGGGATCGTGTGGGACACTACACTACTGAAAAAAAATTACTTTATTATCGGGTGGGTAATCAGGTGATCGGGGACAGGGGTGGCACCCTACACTGTGTAGGTTTCAATTTTCTTAACAATGGGTGGGTGACCAGGAGATTGGAGACTGGGGAGGAACTGTACACTATGGAATAAATGTTTTTCTTACCGTTGTGTCTGCAATCAGGGTGGGGGTGGGCAACACTGGACTATGGGGAAATGTGGCTGCGTGGGGCTGGGGCTGGTGGGGGGGGCTGTGCACTGCCACACTAATGGCATGCAAATGAGCCCATAATGGTCATACTAATGGCCACAAGTGCCTTGCATGCCCAATGAGCTCATTTGCATGCCTCTGTTCTTGAATAGCCCTTTAGCGCCTGAGTGCTATTGGCTGTGGGGCCATTTTCCTGTCTGGCTGTGGGAGCAGTGCTACTAGGTATTCCACTGTTTTGTTTGGGTTAACATTGCCCTCACCAGCCCCTATTCACACTCTGATAGCCCACCGGGCTATCCAACTGTGAATAGCTCCATTGCCTAGCAGTACAGCCAGGAAGTGCAGCACAACCTTTTGCACCCACTTTGTGAATCCGCCAGGGACTCTTAATGTTGGTGATATACACACCTGATGGACTTCTAAATGTTGTTCTCATATCTTTCAAGCTCCACTGTGTTATCCTTTGATATAGTTAAAAGATTTATTTATTTATTTATTTATTTGGAATCTCAGATAACACCTTTGAGCTAAAAGCTTGTTTACAAAGGTTCCACATCGTAAGGCAATATTTATTTATTTATTGAAAATGTTTCACCAGGAAAGGCACACTGAGCAAAAAGATGCTCGTCTCACAGTGTGACCTGGGGGGGGTATATGGGAGGATGGTATACATACAGCAGTCAATAGGTTGAGCTTGGAATTGAGCAATACAACAATTGTTACATAATTGAGTGAGATTACTTATGAGCTTGTTACCTGAGGAGTACAGTGTATAACATGAGCCTCAAGGAAAGTGCCATACATAATTGAATACACATCTAGGACTATACGTGATTATATAAGTGCCAGTAACAGAGATTTAACTGAAGCAAGAAACACCAAGATGGCAGCGGGAAATGGAAGTTGGAGGTTGGGGTAAAGGAGAGGTGGCAGGGCTGTAAAGTAAACACTAGGGTATTTAGGGAGGAGGGAGGGAGGTTTGGGGAAGGGGTGGGGGAATGAGACAGTAAGAGCATTGGTTGTTTAGGGCAATGTATAAGCCAGACAATTAGGCGAAGGCCGAGCCACTGGGCAGGCACGTAAGGAGGAGGGGATCGGGGGGTGAAGAGAATCCATCGGGGGGGTGGGAGGTCAGGGGCAGATACAATTTGGTGCAAGGAAGTTAGTGAGGGCAGAGGATGGCTAGTGTTTGGATGAGGAATGGTGGATTTGGGCCAGCAGGCCATTCCAGACTTTAGGAAAGAGGTAAGAGAAAGCCGATTGGTCTGCGGAGGTCCTTCGGTGAGGGATTACTTATAACCTGGAGTCAGTAGACCTGAGGGCAAGGGCGGGGGTAGGGGAGGAAGATAGGGAGGATACGAGGTAGGGAGGAAGGGAACTGAGCCAGAAGTTAGAAACAAATTTAGCACTGTGAAGTAGGCGCCGGTTACTCATGGAAGGAAGGGCCAGTGAATGGAAGAGCTCACAGTGATGGGTGTGGGGTGGGGCAACGAGGGCAAAGCGGCAAAAAGCATTAAAGAGTGGGTCCTGTCTGGCTAAGGTGGACTTAGAGGCAGAGCTGTAAACAACATCACAGTAATCAAAGGAGGGTAGAATCATTTTCTGGACTATTTCGCATCTCACAGGGAGCGGGAGACTTGCACGGTTTCTCTAGAGGGCACCAAGCTTTGGGTGCAGTTTTGATAGGATGGCATCCACATGTATGGAAAAGGAGAGGTGGCAATCAAGTCAAACCCCCAGGTACCTAAAGGAGGGCACGCCTTCAAGGATGGTATTATTTAGGGTATGGAAGATCAGGGGGGATGTAAGTCTGTATAGTCTCTGTCTAGTGCTGAAAGACATAGAGACAGTTTTCTTGGCATTTAAGGAGAGTTGGTTGGAGTTGAACCAGTGTTGTACTTTGTTGAAGTCGGTCTGAAGATTAGAGGTGACTTCCTAAGTAGGTACGGCCGGGAGTAAAGAGTACCGTGTCATCAGCGTACATGTGTATTGCGGAAGTGGAGCAAGAGTTAGGCAGATCATTTAGTAGGATGGAGAAGAGGATGGGGCCTAGGACTGAGCCCTGGGGAATGCCGGTGGTAATAGGGAGTGGGGAGAGGTGTAGTCAGCTACTTTAGTGGATTGGGTTCTGTTTTGAAGGTAGGCACTGAACCAGTTTGTGGTGGACGCTGCTAACCCAGCCCCTGATAGGCAGGATAGTAGGAGGGAGTGGGATACCGTATCGAATGTTTTGGCTAGGTCGATGAAAATAGCGGCAGTGATTTGTCCTTTGTCCATCCCAAAGAGGATGGAGTCAGTGAGTCTTAGTAGGGAGGTGGTGGTAGAGTGTTTTTTTCTAAAACCAGACTAGAATGGAGTAAAGAAGTTAGTTTCTGAGAGAAAGTGGGAGAGTTGAGATAGTACTAGGTGTTCCTGGAGTTTGGCGAGAGTGGGGAGGAGGGAGATGGGATGGTAGTTAGTTGCGGAGGTAGGGTCACCTCCTTTTGGAAGGGGTAGGATGGTGGCATGCTTCCACTCAGTGGGGAGAGACTAGGTGATGAAAGAAAGATTTAGCAGGGCCGTGAGGGGAGTAGTGATGGAGGGGCAGATAGGAAGAGGAGTTTGTTGTCGAGACTGTCGGGGGATTTACCCTTGGTGGGATTCAGGACATGAAGGGCATCTAGGGTTTCGATGGGGGAGATGTGTCTGAAGGGAAAGGGGTTCTGACCAGGCAGTAGGGGGGTAGCTGTCTGGGGAGTGGGTATGGTTACAGGAGGAAGGGAATCTAGGAGGGTCGTAGCACATGTAGTGAAGTAGAAATTAAACTCGGAGGCTACTTTAAGGGGGTCAGAGAGCAGGGTCCCTTGGGCACAGAGGAGAGGTGGGGGATTTGATGTTTGGGGGGAGAAAAGAGAGTTGATGACTTTCCAGAATTTAGAAGACCTCACGAGATTTGCGTTTAGGGTGTTGTTAAAATAATCGCCCTTAGCTAAGCAGATGGCCTTTGTGCACTTGTTGCGGGGCATGCGGTAGGTGAAATTGTCACCTGGGAGGAGCGTGGATTTGTAAGTGTGCCAGGCCTTGTCCTGGGCTTGTTGGTAAGCTACCAGCTCAGGTGATATCCAGGGAAGATGTGATCCCCGGACTCCAGCACGGCGCAGGGGGGCATGTTTGTCCCAGGCGGTAAGGAAGGTGTTCCAGAAGTGTGTAAGGGCAGCGTCCATGTTAGAGCAGCTTAAAATCGGGTCCCAGTTTGAGATAGCTAGTTCTTCCAGGAGAGGGGAGAGGTTTAGGGATTTGTATGACTGTTGGAATATAAATTTGGGAGGGGATTTAACTCTATGGATTTTGCGGACTGAGTAGATTAGGTGGTGGTCGCTAATAGAGTCAGGAAGGATGCCAGAGCTGACGACGCAGTGTGAGTGGGAGGTAGGCGCCCAGTCAAGAAGGGAGTGGTTTCCGGTCTTAAGGTTTGACCGTGTGGGTTCCGTAATGGTTTGGGTAAGGTTGAGGGCAGATATCTCAAGTTTGGGTTTTGTTAAAAGTGGGGGCTAACCATTTGTGGTTAAAGTCACCCATAACATGTAGTTCACCCGACTGGGCAAGAGACGTAAGTTGGCAAAGAAGGTCAGTAACTGTTGTGGTAGGAGTGCCGGGGCAGCAATAAATACCAGCCACAAAGATGGGTGAAGAGGAGGGAGGGGTCAATTTAACCATAAGCAGCTCATAAGCTTTGGGTTCAGCTTTTGAAAGAGAGACCGAAAAGTGAAGGGCTGAGCTGGTATAGATAGCAACCCCTTCTCCTCTGGTGGGCTGGTCTTGCCGAGTGATGGTGAACCCTGGAATAGTGATGGTATGGTCTGGGAGGTTTGGGTTTAGCCAGGTTTTGGATAGGATGATTGTGTCAGGGGCATGGTGGGCAGCTAGAACCTGGAGCAGATCGAGCTTGGGGGCTAGGCTACGAATGTTTAGATGATGTAAGCGTAAACCTCGGGGAAGGTAGCCAGAGTGAGTGTCAGTGGTGGCCATGGTTGAGGGGTTTGGCAGGGGTAGCCAAGAACAGGAGTTGGTGATGGGCCGGGATTGGGGTGTATATCCCCTGCAGCCAGTAGTAGTAGGACGAGGGTTAGGTGGTGGCGTAGAATGTGGAGTAGCGAGGATTTGGCCATGCACCATTTGGGGGAGGTAGAAGGGCAGACAGTGTGGAGAAAGTGGGCTCTGGATTGGAAGAGGGGGACCAGGAGGCAGCCAAAGGAATAGCCCGAGGAAGAGGGGCTCATAGAGAAACAGGACCTGATGGTCGGTGGGAGAGATGCTGTGGACTAATAGGGGGCATTTAAAGGATGTGTCAGTACAGCGGGGGGGTGCAGGGTAGCAACTTAGAGGGGGAGTTAAAAAGGGAGGAAAGGTAGGATGGAGAAGATTAGAATTAGATGGGTTGTTGTTTGTGCCATTTTCAAGTGCAGGAGGCACAGGTAGGGAGTGAGGAGAGGTGCTGTCTAATGTGGGTAATGAAGATAGAGGGAAGAGAATCACTGAGAGAAGCACTAAGTAGATAGCTGGGCAGAGGAGGAAGGGGAGGGCTAGTACTTGTGAGAAGGGATTGGAGTAGGTAGAAGGGGCAGGGTAAGTGGCGTATTTAATAGGTGGCCTGGGAGGGGGTGGTGGGGGGGGACAAAAAATAGCCCAGCAGAAGAAGAGCATATCCCCAGGCTAGCAGCCGCTCCAGAAGTCCGGCTAGAGGGCTCCGAGGGTCAGGTAGCAGCTTGGCTGGCTCAGCTGAACAGGTGCTCCAATCGGAAGGAGATGGCTGATCTTCGGTCCAATCAGGGGCCGTCAATGTGGTGGGCGCACCAATCGGAGGTTGAATAGACAAGGTACATAGACATTACAAAACAGATAGGGGTATATACAGTAGATAAGTACATTATGGTACATACAGATACAGATTCAAGCAAGTACAGTTAAAATACATCAGGTAGCAGAGGTCAACTTTATTGCAACAGTACTAAGAGCATACCAAAGGTGGACAAGCAATTTATAGTGGTAGCTGAGCTTTAGAGCATGCAGGTAGAGTTATGGATGGTCAGAAGTGGTGGTGACAGAAGGGGAGGGAGGGTGGGGCAGAGACAAAGGGCTGACAGAATAAGGGGTTGAGTAGTCAGAGGCGTGGGATAGGATAGGAATCTTCCCAGGGTTATGTAAATAGGTGATAGGGCAGGGCTGGGTAATGTGGGGAGAGAGGATAAGGGAAAGGGTTTTAAAGTGGGTGGGTGAGGTAAGGGGAAACTGGGGAAGGGGATAAAATTGGGGGTTAACATTTGTGTAGAGAAAGCAGGAAGGTGAGAGGGTATGAAGAGGGACATGGAGTAAGTGCTCAGTGGGGTCACACCAGGCAGGGGAGGAAGTGGGGGGGGATGGGTGCTGTGCAGGTCTTATAAGCTATCAATAACAGTAGGATTATGCACAGGTGATGCAGTCACAGTTACTAAGAGTGGCCAGGTACTGCAGCAGCTTGGCCTTAAATGGGCATAGTTTCATTTCCTCAATCAGCTCAGTGTTAAGGAAATTTAGCCAGCAAGGAGCCCTGTATTCGAAGGACCGTTGCCCTAGTGATCTCCAGCAGAATGGGATAATGAAGGCAGCTTTACTCGACCCCCTCGTTAGTCTGGAGGAAGTGGAGTTTCTTAGCAGTTGCCTCACTCCAGGAGGAGCAAGACCTAGGGTGGATTTTTTGGCTAATAGACAGACTTGGTACTGAATTCTGCTATTCAGGTTTAACCAACCAGTGCTTGAGTATAGTTCACAAGTGTGAGTGAAACGGTCCTCACCCAGGACTAGTCTACAGGCTTTGTTTAAGACAATCTTGATTCGTCTAAGTGCTGTATCGGTACTGGCTCCAGACTACCAGACCATAATTTATGATAGAGAGCACGGAGCTGTTAACTGCAAGCTTGATGGCACTTTCGGTGAGGCACTGCCTATGCTGGTAGAGCTGACCTAGTCTGGCACTAGCTGCCTTGGCAACATGGTCTATGTGCTGGCTGTTGGGGAGAGAGCTGTCAAGGTAGACACCAAGGTACTTAAAGGTGGTGACCATTTTGAGTTTATCAAACTTGTTATTGTAGATATTGAGGTGATGTGACTTATGATGGTTTTGATGGGAGGCAAACAACATTGTACACAAGACCATGTATATGGTCTTGTGTACCTTCAGTTACATGTGTTCTGCAACTCTTCTATCTGTTTGTTGATGTCCAGTTGTATGTTTTATTCTTAATAAAAATGATTAACAGCAAACATGTTATATTTAGTAATATGTGACTAAGTCCAATAGATCTTGTTTAAAAGTAAAGGGACTATACCTTCACTATGTACCATTGTTTCACTGGCAGGGATTAGTTATTGCTGGTTCTGTATATACAGGTAATTCGCATGGGCTCTCACAGTAGGATATATAGAAGTGAACATTTTATATGATGGAAAATGCACAGGGGTGATATTCAAAAGGTTTGCACCCAGCGATAATCCTTAGCACTAGCGCTGTGCCTATTTAGCACTTGTTTCCCATATTGAAAGGATGGTGCTGCACGTGTCATTAGCACCAGCAGGCAAGTGTAAAAATAATATAAGCAATGCTCAAATGGAGGGCAGTGACATGTGTATCATATATATTAATACGTATGATAGCCAGTGTTTTTACACAGTAAGAAAGTTATTTCATGCTGGTTTGGGCTGACAGAACCATGAAGTAAAGCTGAGCAGGTCTGTCAGCCCAAAACAGCATGAGATAACCTTCTTATCCCATAAGAAACACTGGATACCATACGTATTAATATATTATGAAGCAGGGTAACTGCCTCAACAGAGGGAAAGAGTCAGAGTATTTTAACTCTTTCAGTTTTGCCCTCTTCCTTCAACCCCCCCCCCATAATGGTAACTTCCTGGAGGACCTACTGACCCCTGCTTCCATGGTGGTTAATGGTGACGGGTTCATTTGGGAGAATTCAGTGGCATAATGCTTGCTTTCTTTCTCGGGCATGTAGTTTTTCAATATTTTTGGGGGGAGGATCCACTTTTATCTGGTTTTTGTTTTTCCTCAGTCCAGGCAGTAGTGGTTGCATTCAGAACTTCAGGGAGCAGAGCGAGACAACACTGTATGCTGGACAAGAGGTACAGTAATCTAGGGCTGTGATTGGCTGAGGCATTTACACTGCTTTATAATGCACAGCATGATATTCAAACTTTAGTACTGTGCTAATGGAATCGCACAACAGCATAGCACAGCACAAATAATGACTATAAAAAGCAGGTCTGAACTAGGGCCAAACCCAGAGGTGGGGAGAGGCACTGCAGAACTCACATGCACACACACACACACACACACCCACACACACACAGCTGGCAATAGAATCACTCACATCATGTACTTGATGCAGTTGGTCATGTAGGATGAGGACAGAGTCAATGCTTCCCCCGGTCCCCAATGTAAGCCCTGGAGGTATTATGTTGCAAATTGACAGTATTGTCCACAAATCACATTCAAAATCCTCAGCAACAAACACATTGTGGGCTGGTACAGGCTCAACAGGTCCATGTATGAGCTGCTGCATTACCAGCACCAAACCAAAAACCCGAGCAGCCATGCGATATCTGTAGAGCTCAAGATGACAGTTGCACTGTGCTTTCTGGCCATTGGAGCATTCCAGACACTCATGGAGGATACCAATATCTCACAATCTGCCACTTCACTCCTGCTGGGTTAGTTCATAGATGCCCTCCTGGACCATGCTGAGGAGTTCACCATATTCCCCACCACACCAGCAGAGTAAACAGCAACCATGCAGTAATTATGTCGAGTTGTGCAACTACCAGTCATAGCTGCTGCTGTTCACTGCACCCATGTTGTTATCTGGCAACCGCCAGTGATAGATGCAAGGCCTATGTGAATAGTAAGGGTACAATTCCATCAACTGCCAGGTAGTGTTCAAAGCAACAGGGCACATCAGTAATGGCCTGGAATGGTCCCCTAGCAGTGCCCATAATGATTTCATCTGGTACAACTCCATCCTGTGCCAGATGTTTGAAGGTGAAGAAATCCCTAGAGGGCACCTCATCTGTGAGTATATCCCAAAAGTCCCCCCCATTGAGTAGATGATGTCACTAATCCATGCCATTGATCTACACAGGAGACAGTACATATCTCCTGTGTCCCTTGCTCCCTACGCCTGTCGTAGACCTGCATCTGTTGCAGAGGAAAGATACAATGCAGCACACATTACGACACACAGCATCACTGAATGAGTCTTTGGCATGTTCAAAATGTGGTTCAGGTGCCTTGACCATTCCTTTGGTGCCCTACAATGCACCCCTCTTAATGTCTGTGCCATATTCCTTGCCTGTTACATAATACATAATATGGCACTCAATTGTGGGATATGCATGCCCGCCCCAGAGGAAGACCTTGCAGTGGATGCTGAGCCAAAGGACATGGGGATGCAGGAGCATCTCAAAAGGCATGACCAAACAATAGCCAGCAGGTCACAAGCATATAGACCCCTCCTCATTACAGACTCTTTTTGAACACAGATGGTGGGTACAGACCACACAGAAGACTGTAATGATCTCAAAAACTGTGTTAAATAAGTAATAACAATAATGTTCATGAAGAAATAAAATAAAAAGCCATCCTGTCAAGGTGTGTGTGTGTGTGTGTGTATGTGTGTGTGTGTGTTAAATGGGGATAAAAAACATTCCATCCCAGCAGGGGGTGTTAAAGGGAGGATTAAAGAAAAAATGTGATCTCAGTAGAGGGTTTAAAATGGGAGAAAAGATGACATGCCAACCAGACAAGGGGAGGTTAAATGGATATAAAAGAAAACATGCTATCCCAGCAGGGGGGTAAAAGGGAATTAAAGAAAACATGCCATACTGGCAATGGGGGTTAAAGGGGGATTAAAGAAAACAAGCCATCCTGGGGGTGCTTTAAAGAGGATGGAAGAAAACATGCCATACTTTTAAGGGGTCTAAGTGGGATTAAAGAATTTCAAGTTCAAGTTTATTGCAAGAAAAAACTCCATTGTGCAAGCTCATTCACAAGGAGGTCCTGGCAGACATCAATACAGAAGTAATACATATAGCATCATATACAATATTATAGGGCAAAAACTTACACCACAGTGTAATGGTAAATACAGTCAGTAATGTCATTGGTACAAAACAATCCATAGACAATACAATTGATACCATATCATTAGGCAGTAGGAGCACAGAGGAGGGAGGGGTTTTGGAGGTAAATTGGAGAGCTAAGTGCTTAAGTTCTTATCTGTGCTATGATGGGGAGAGAGCTGGCCATGGCAGCAATGGCAAGATTCTTTGATGGTATTGTAGGCTAGGGGTTTGAAGAATTATAAGGAGACTGTTTCAGGAAGTCAGATCACAGACTGGACTAGTTACAACTAATCAGCTGTCAGACAGAATACATTTGTGGAGGAACTGCAGAACTAAGTGCAAAGTGCTTATCTGAATGGGACGGGGAAAGTGCTAGCCATTGTGACATGACACACTGGTAAGGGGTAGTGAAAATGTGTACTGTGAGGTAAGAGCATGAGGTGCCTAATGGGGTATAGGGTTTATGGTCCAACTAGGTGCCTTTCTGCCTATCCTCCTCCCCCCAACCACCACTGTCCCTAAAGCACAAACCCACACGCTTGACTCTCATACTGCCTCTCAAACCTACTTGCGAGATCTCCTCCCACATCACTGTACCTGGTCCAGGCTATGGCTCAAGGATGCACCAGGACTTGGTAGGGCACATCACTTACTATCCTGCTCTCCAGTTTACTCAGTCTATGCTCCCTCGCTGCCTAAACTCAGTGCACTGTCTGGTAGCCATGATCTACTTTACATAGAAACATAGAATTTGATGGCAGATAAGGACCGCTTGGCCCACCCAGTCTGCCCATTTCCCTACCTACTGGATAAGCTGCAGATCCTAGTTAACCAGCAGCCTACTTCTTCTTACCCCCAACCCCCAGAATTGCCTTATGACTGTCCCATGCATGCTTGAGTTCCACCACTGATTTTGACTCCACAACCTCCTCTGGAAGGCCGTTCCATGCATCCACAACCCTCTCTGTGAAAAAATACTTCCTTAAATTACCTCTGAGCCTCCCTCCCTCTATCTTCAAAGTGTGCCCTCTTGTTCTTGCACACCTCTTTTTTTGAAAGATGCTACCCTCTTGAACTTTGTTGATTCCCTTGAGGTACTTGAAAGTTTCTATCATGTCCCTCCTCTCCCTCCTTTCCTCGAGGCTATCCATATTAAGCTCCTTAAGTCTCTCTTCATATGTCTTCCGGTGCAGACCCTGCACCATTTTAGTTGCCCTCCTCTGGACAGCTTCTATCCTGTCTATGTTTTTGCAGAGATTGGGTCTCCAGAACTGCACACAGTACTCCAGATGGGGTCTCACCAGCTGTCTGTACAGAGGGATAATAACTTCCTGTTTTCTACTGGTGATGCCTCTCCCTATGCATCCCAGTAACCTCCAGCCCTCCTTGCTGCCCTCTCACATTGCTTGCCCACCTTTAGGTCATCTGATATGACTACCCCCAGGTCTCTTTCCATTTTTGTTGTTGTTAGTATCTCACCCCCCATTGTGTACTCTTCCCCTGGGTTTTTGTTTCCCAGGTGCATTACCTTGCACTTCTTAGCATTGAATCTAAGCTGCCATACATTTGACCATTCATCTAACCTTGCCAAGTCCCTTCTCATCCTTTTCACCCCACGCTGTGCATCAACTCTGTTGCAGATCTTAGTGTCATCTGCAAAGAGATATACTTTTCCTTCCAGTCCTTCCGCAATGTCACATATAAAGACATTGCAGAGGACCGGTCCTAATACTGAACCCTGCGGTACCCCACTAGTAACCCTCCTTTCTTCTGAGTGGGCTCCATTTACTATTACTCTCTGTGTCCTATTCTCCAGCCAATTCTTAACACAGGCTGTCATCTTGGGACCCACTCCCAGGCTGGCTAACTTGTATATTAATCTTTTGTGGGACTGTGTCAAATGCCTTGCTAAAGTCTAGGTAGGCCATGTCCACAGCCCCTCCCTGATCTACTACTTTGGTCACCCAGTCAAAGAAATCTATCAGATTTGTCTGGCATGACCTTCCCACTGTGAATCCATGCTGCCTAGGGTCCTGTGCCCCTCTGGCCTCTAGATACTTGACAATTCTTTCCTTCAGAAGTGATTCCATCATTTTCCCTATCACTGAGGTTAAACTAACAGGTCTGTAGTTTCCTGCTTCTGCCTTGCTCCCACTTTTGTGAAGGGGAATCACATCTGCCCTCCTCCAGTCCTCGGGTACCACCCCATCATCCCATGATTTGTTAAAAAGGGTAGTCACTGGTGTCACTAGTTCTACCCTTAGCTGTTTTAGAATTCTGGGATGAATCCCATCAGGCCCCATTGCTTTGTTCACCTTCAGTTTTAAGAGTTCTTTCAGAGCCCTTTCTTCTGTAAATGGGCTGGTATCAACTTCTGTGTCCAGAGTGTTACTACTGTTTGTTTTATGTACCTCCCCCTCTTCCTTTGTAAATACTGAGCAAAAATATTTGTTTAGTATCTCTGCCTTTTCACATTCTCCCTCTGCTCACCCTCCCTCCCCTTTATTAAGCCTCACTATCCCTCCCTTGGTCTTCCTTTGCTCCCTGATGTACCTATAAAAGGTTTATCCCCTTCTTAACTGAGTTGGCTATCTTTTCCTCAGTTTGGGCCTTTGCTGTTCTGACTGCCTTCCAGCCTCCTTTTGCTTTAACTGATACAGTTCTCTGTCCTGCTCCTTCTGTGATTCCTTGTACTTCCTGAATGCTTTCTTTTCTCTTGAACCTTCTCTTCCTTTGAGAACCATAGTGGTTTCTTACATCGCCTTGTTTTGTTTATTTGCTTCACACAAAGGTTCGTTACCTCTGTGATGACAGTTTTTATTATTCCCCATTGTTCTTCCACTCCTTCTTGCTGCCCATTTGCTAGTGCATTCCTTAGGCACTCACCCATTTTGGCATAGTCAGTCCTCCTAAAGTCCAGTACTTTTGTCTTTGTGTGGCTTGACTCTATTGCTGTGTTTATTGTGAACCATACTGTTCGATGGTCGCTAGTTCCAAGATGGCTACCCACTTCTACATCTGTGATCCTCTCTTCATCTCCATTTGAGAGAATCAAGTCTAATATTGCTCCCTCTCGAATGGGCTCCAGTACTAGTTGTCTAAGGCATGCCCCCTGTAGGGCATCTAGAATAACTGCACTCTTCGAAGTGGCAGCTGCAACTGCACTCCAGTTAACATCTGGCATATTCAGGTCACCCATCAGCAATATCTCCCTTTTTCTGCCATTGTAAGTATACTTTCTATCATTTCCATGTCCATTTCCTCCCCTGAGAAGAGTCTGTATCTAACCCTGTGCGGATTGTGGTGCCATTGCCTGTCTCCAAATTTACCCACAGTGCTTCTTCTCCTCCCTGTTTACCCTTTGTTCTGTTGCTTTTTTCCTTCCCTTATGTAAAGAACTACTCCTCCTCCTCTTTTACCCTCCCTGTCCCTCCTGTAGACAGTGTATCCTGGTATGTTTATGTCCCAGTCATGGTTTTGTGTGTACCATGTTTCTGTGACTTCCACGATATCCAGATGTTCCTCCTCCATCAAAGCCACTAATTCAGGAAGCTTGTTACCCAGACTATGGGCATTAGTACTCATTGCTCTCCATTTTTTGATGGCTTTACCTTCTGTTGCAGCATCCCCCACTGACCATTCTACCTCAGTCTTTTTCTCATTTAGTACCCTGTTTTGTAGGGAGGGGCTGGGATTTTCCTGCTGCTTGTCAGTGCCTCCCCCTTTGACTAGTTTAAAAGCTTGCCAATGAAGCATTTAAACCGATTGCTCAAAAGACTTGTTCCCTTCCTGAACAGATGCAAACCATCCTGCCAGTATAGGCTGGTGTCCCTCCAGGTGGAACCCCAGTCCCCAATGAAGCCAAACCCCTGTGCTAAACACCATTTTTTCAACCATTCATTAAACTGCATGGTGCCAATTACCCTCGCCTCCCCATGCTTTTGACAGGCAGCACCTCTGAGAAGGATACTATGTGTGCTACTTGTCTTAGGTCCCTCCCCAACTCTGCAATGTCCTCCTGCACTGCTCTAATCTCATGATGAGCCAAGTCATTTGTCCCTAGGTGGACAATTACGTCCAGCTCAGAATCCCTTGCAGCTGTTCTCATGATCCTGAGGATGCGCTTCCTGTCCCTCCAAGCCATGGCACCAGGCAGGCACCTTACTTCAGTTTTCCCAGCTCCCCCAAGTTCTATACCCCTAATAATTGAGTCCCCCACCAGGAGCTGCTTCCTTTCCATGTGGTGTCCTCTGCCTCCTTTCTGTGGGCCTCCCTTGTGACGGTCATCATCAGTCTTCTCTGCTGGTGCATCCATAGGGGAGCTATGCTCCTCCAGAATGGTGTATGGATTGTGGAGTGGAACAATTGACTGGGTGTGCCTCTGTTCCACCCTCCTCACCCTCCCTGAGCCCACTGTGGTCCAACTGCTGTGCTTTCTTCACAACCTCTGAGGTAGTGGTGGTGGCGCTAGTGCTCCCTGGATGGGGGAGGTTCCCTTCCTACTGTCCAGTGTGGACTGGGGGAAGGTTTCCTTAATACTGTCCAGTGCGGCCTGAAGATGGGCAACTTCCTCCCTCAGGGCAGATAGTTGTGTGCAAATAGGGCAGCATCTCAGCCTCCAGAAAGACTCCTGGAAGACTGCTGCCCCACAGCCATTACATTGCACTACTCCCCACATGTTAATCTAGTTTTTTTTGTTATTGTATTTGTGTGTGTGTGTGCGCATGCGCGTGCGTGCATGATTTGTTATATAGAAATATATATATAATACAATGTGTATGCTTATATTGTCAGTGCAGTGTGCTAGAGAGGATATGACAGTGAAATGCACCTTGCACTCGATGAAATGATGTCAGAACCTCAAGTATAAAGGAACTATTTCCAGGGTGGGTGGGGTGAGGGTGGGAAGAAGTTGGGCCTAAACAGTGTCCTCAAAACAATCAACTAAAAGCTCTCACCCACCACTGCGATTAGTGCCTTACTGTCAGCAAGATACCTTACACAACAATTTGACAGAGAAAGTACCCTGCTAATCAAAGAGAGAAAAAATCCAGACATCCAAGTCAGACACAGGTAAACCTGTCCAACCCCAAAACAGCCTGGTGGATTGTTAGCCACAAAGGAAAATCAAATATGCAGTTATGTCAGCCCTTCTTAGGATTCTGACAAGATAAGCAGTTTTAAAAAAAACCTTCCTGAATTAAAAACTAAAACAAATACAAAGCAATACCACTTTAAAAGTGAGGAAAACTTCTCTCAGATATAAACCCACCAAAAGTTGCAAAATATATTGATGCAGATTCTCACAGAATTCTAGTAATCAGTCCAGTTAGTCACAAAGGAAAATCATATATGCAGAAGATAAGCAGTTTTAAAAAACCCCTTCCTGAATTAAAAACTAAAACAAACACAAAGCAATACCACTTTAAAAGTGAAGAAAACTTCTCTCAGATGTAAGCAAGAGAGAGAGAGAGATAAGTTACAGATATTTAGTCCAAAATAGTATATCCCACACAGCTTCTCAGTTGTTTCCAAGCACTCCTGTACACAACTTGAAAGAAGAAGGACTTCTGCCTCAAACAGGATCACACCACTAGTTTATAGTAATTGAATAATGCTGAAATGGTCTAGCTAAACAAATGGCTGTGATGCAGTGCTCTGACTTGTGAAGACAATTACCCCCACCTCAGGCTATGTTTGGCATCCAATTACAAACTGCAGCTTTTGCTATTTTGAATCACACAACCCCACCAAAAGTTGCAAAATATATCGATGCAGATTCTCACAGAATTCTAGTAATCAGTCCAGTTAGCCACAAAGGAAAATCAAATATGCAGAAGATAAGCAGTTTTAAAAAAATCCTTCCTGAATTAAAAACTAAAACAAACACAAAGCAATACCACTTTAAAAGTGAGGAAAACTTCTCTCAAATGTAAACCCACCAAAAGTTGCAAAATATATTGATGCAGATTCTCACAGAATTCTAGTAATCAGTCCAGTTAGCCACAAAGGAAAATCAAATAAGCAGAAGATAAGCAGTTTTAAACCCCCCTTCCTGAATTAAAAACTAAAACAAACAAAAGCAATTCCACTTTAAAAGTGAGGAAAACTTGTCAGATGTAAACCCACCAAAAGTTGCAAAATATATTGATGCAGATTCTCACAGAATTCTAGTAATCAGTCCAGTTAGCCACAAAGGAAAATCAAATATGCAGAAGATAAGCAGTTTTAAAAACCCTTCCTGAATTAAAAACTAAAACAAACACAAAGCAATACCACTTAAAAAGTGAGGAAAACTTCTCTCAGATGTAAGCAAGAGAGAGAGAGAGATTAGTAACAGATATTTAGTCCAAAATAGAATATCCGACGCAGCTTCTCAGTTGTTTCCAAGCACTCCTGTACACAACTTGAAAGAAGAAGGACTTCTGCCTCAAACAGGATCACACCACTAGTTTATAGTAATTGAATAATGCTGAAATGGTCTAGCTAGACAAATGGCTGTGATGCAGAGCTCTGACTTCTGAAGACAATTACCCCCACCTCAGGCTATGTTTGGCATCCAATTACAAACTGCAGCTTTTGCTATTTTGAATCACACAACCCCACCAAAAGTTGCAAAATATATTGATGCAGATTCTCACAGAATTCTAGTAATCAGTCCAGTTAGCCACAAAGGAAAATCAAATATGCAGAAGATAAGCAGTTTTGAAAAAACCCTTACTGAATTAAAAACTAAAACAAACACAAAACAATACCACTTTAAAAGTGAGGAAAACTTCTCTCCGATGTAAGCAAGAGAGAGAGAGAGAGATTAGTTACAGATATTTAGTCCAAAATAGTATATCCCATGCAGCTTCTCAGTTGTTTCCAAGCACTCCTGCACACAACTTGGAAGAAGATGGACTTCTGCCTCAAACAGGATCACACCACTAGTTTATAGTAATTGAATAATGCTGAAATGGTCTAGCTAGACAAATGGCTGTGATGCAGAGCTCTGACTTGTGAAGACAATTACCCCACCTCAGGCTATGTTTGGCATCCAATTACAAACTGCAGCTTTTGCTATTTTGAATCACACAACCCCACCAAAAGTTGCAAAATATATTGATGCAGATTCTCACAGAATTCTAGTAATCAGTCCAGTTAGCCACAAAGGAAAATCAAATATGCAGAAGATAAACAGTTTAAAAAAAAACCCTTCCTGAATTAAAAAGTAAAACAAACACAAAACAATACCACTTTAAAAGTGAGGAAAATGTCTCTCAGATGTAAACCCACCAAAAGTTGTAAAATATATTGATGCAGATTCTCACAGAATTCTAGTAATCAGTCCAGTTAGCCACAAAGGAAAATCAAATATGCTGAAGATAAGCAGTTTTAACCCCCCCCCCATTCCTGAATTAAAAACTAAACAAACAAAAAGCAATTCCACTTTTAAAGTGAGGAAAACTTCGCTCAGATGTAAACCCACCAAAAGTTGCAAAATATATTGATGCAGATTCTCACAGAATTCTAGTAATCAGTCCAGTTAGCCACAAAGGAAAATCAAATATGCAGAAGATAAGCAGTTTAAAAAAAAACCCTTCCTGAATTAAAAACTAAAACAAACACAAAGCAATACCACTTAAAAAGTGAGGAAAACTTCTCTCAGATGTAAGCAAGAGAGAGAGAGAGAGAGAGAGATTAGTTACAGATATTTAGTCCAAAATAGAATATCCGACGCAGCTTCTCAGTTGTTTCCAAGCACTTCTGTACTCAACTTGGAAGAAGATGGACTTCTGCCTCAAACAGGATCACACTACTAGTTTATAGTAATTGAATAATGCTGAAATGGTGTAGCTAGACAAATGTCTGTGATGCAGAGCTCTGACTTGTGAAGACAATTACCCCACCTCAGGCTGTGTTTGACATCCAATTACAAACTGCAGCTTTTGCTATTTTGAATCACACAACCTCACCAAAAATTGCAAAATATATTGATGCAGATTCTCACAGAATTCTAGTAATCAGTCCAGTAAGCCACAAAGGAAAATCAAATATGCAGAAGATAAGCAGTTTTAAAAAAAAACCCTTCCTGAATTAAAAACTAAAACAAACACAAAGCAATACCACTTTAAAAGTGAGGAAAACTTCTCTCAGATGTAAACCCACCAAAAGTTGCAAAATATATTGATGCAGATTCACACAGAATTCTAGTAATCAGTCCAGTTAGCCACAAAGGAAATTAAAATATGCAGAAGATAAGCAGTTTTAAAAAAACCCTTCCTGAATTAAAAACTAAAACAAACAGAAAGCAATACCACTTTAAAAGTGAGGAAAAATTATCTCAGATGTAAGCGAGAGATAGAGATTAGTTACAGATATTTAGTCCAAAATAGTATATCCCATGAAGCTTCTCTGTTGTTTCCAAGCACTCCTGTACACAACTTGGAAGAAGATGGACTTCTGCCTCAAACAGGATCACACCACTAGTTTATAGTAATTGAATAATGCTGAAATGGTCTAGCTAAACAAATGGCTGTGATGCAGAGCTCTGACTTGTGAAGACAATTACCCCACCTCAGGCTATGTTTGGCATCCAATTACAAACTGCAGCTTTTGCTATTTTGAATCACACAACCCCACCAAAAGTTGCAAAATATATTGATGCAGATTCTCCCAGAATTCTAGTAATCAGTCCAGTTAGCCACAAAGGACAATCAAATATGCAGAAGATAAGCAGTTTTAAAACCCCCTTCCTGAATTAAAAACTAAAACAAACACAAAGCAATACCACTTTAAAAGTGAGGGAAACTTCTCTCATATGTAAACTCACCAAAAGTTGCAAAATATATTGATGCAGGTTCTCACAGAATTCTAGTAATCAGTCCAGTTAGCCACAAAGGAAAATTAAATATGCAGAAGATAAGCAGTTTTAAAAAACCCCTTCCTGAATTAAAAACTAAAACAAACACAAAGCAATACCACTTTAAAAGTGAGGAAAACTTCTCTCAGATGTAGGCAAGAGAGAGAGAGAGATTAGTTACAGATATTTAGTCTAAAATAGTATATCCCACGCAGCTTCTCTGTTGTTTCCAAGCAAACCTGTGCACAACTTGGAAGAAGATGGACTTCTGCCTCAAACAGGATCACACCACTAGCTTATAGTAATTGAATAATGCTGAAATGGTCTAGCTAGACAAATGGCTGTGATGCAGAGCTCTGACTTCTGAAGACAATTACCCCCACCTCAGGCTATGTTTGACATCCAATTACAAACTGCAGCTTTTGCTATTTTGAATCACACAACCCCACCAAAAGTTGCAAAATATATTAATGCAGATTCTCACAGAATTCTAGTAATCAGTCCAGTTAGCCACAAAGGAAAATCAAATATGCAAAAGATAAGCAGTTTTAAAAACTCCCTTCGTGAATTAAAAACTAAAACAAACACAAAGCAATACCACTTTAAAAGTGAGGAAAACTTTGCTCAGATGTAATTGAGAGAGAGAGATTAGTTACAGATATTTAGTCCAAAATAGTATATCCCACGCAGCTTCTCAGGTGTTTCCAAGCACTCCTGTACACAACTTGGAAGAAGATGGACTTCTGCCTCAAACAGGATCACACCACTAGTTTATAGTAATTGAATAATGCTGAAATAGTCTAGCTAGGCAAATGGCTGTGATGCAGAGCTCTGACTTGTGAAGACAATTACCCCCACCTCAGGCTATGTTTGGCACCCAATTATAAACTGCAGCTTTTGCTATTTTGAATCACACAACCCCACCAAAAGTTGCAAAATATATTGATGCAGATTCTCACAGAATTCTAGTAATCAGTCCAGTTAGCCACAAAGGAAAATCAAATATGCAGAAGATAAGCAGTTTTAAAAAAACCCTTCCTGAATTAAAAACTAAATCAAACACAAAGCAATTCCACTTTAAAAGTGAGGAAAACGTCTCTCAGATGTAAACCCACCAAAAGTTGCAAAATATATTGATGCAGATTCTCACAGAATTCTAGTAATCAGTCCAGTTAGCCACAAAGGAAAATCAAATATACAGAAGATAAGCAGTTTTAAAAAAAACCTTCCTGAATTAAAAACTTAAACAAACACAAAGCAATACCACTTTAAAAGTGAGGAAAACTTCTCTCAGATGTAAGCAAGAGAGAGATAGATTAGTTACAGATATTTAGTCCAAAATAGTATTTCCCACGCAGCTTCTCAGTTGTTTCCAAGCACTCCTGTACACAACTTGGAAGAAGATGGACTTCTGCCTCAAACAGGATCACACCACTAGTTTATAGTAATTGAATAATGCTGAAATGGTCTAGCTAGACAAATGGCTGTGATGCAGAGCTCTGACTTGTGAAGACAATTACCTCCACCTCAGGCTATGTTTGGCATCCAATTACAAACTGCAGCTTTTGCTATTTTGAATCACACAACCCACCAAAAGTTGCAAAATATATTGATGCAGATTCTCACAGAATTCTAGTAATCAGTCCAGTTAGCCACAAAGGAAAATCAAATATGCAGAAGATAAGCAGTTTTAAAAAAACCCTTCCTGGATTAAAAACTAAAACAAGCACAAAGCAATACCACTTTAAAAGTGAGGAAAACTTCTCTCAGATGTAAGCAAGAGAGAGAGAGATTAGTTACAGATATTTAGTCCAAAACAGTATATCCCACAAGCTTCTCAGGTCGGCCTGCTCTCTTTCTCAGGACAGGCATATTACCTAGACTAGATATTGATAAGTCTGTTATGTTTAAACTGCTCCTTGTCAACCTGTGCAATATGCATAACTATTCTCTCCTTGTACTGCTGCTGGTATCCCTATGGTACTTCGCTTACCATGTTTGCATACCATAAGTAAACATTGTCTGTTTGTTGTCCATTGGTGCTTGTACAGCATAATCACATTGTATATTATGTCTTCTGCTTGTATTTCTGTATCGTCACTTTGTGGCCCAGGTCGTGACTCAAAATGGTCCTCTGGATCAGCGCACTTACTTGGTTACCAATAACGTAGATAAATAAATAAGGTGCTTCCTGTACTACCTTCATGGATACAGACACTGTACAAATGCTGTATCCAAAAGAGTAGCAAGGTGTCTTCATCCATGTGGTGGAGATGAGCATGGGGATGGTGTGATCTGCCCACTGCTATAACCACTGGGGGAACTGACATGGCTGGAGTGTCCTAGAGGCATCCTGGGTGTGCTGGGAGTCTTAATGCCAACACTGCAGGTATTGGCAGTGTGCTGAGGTATCTGCCATGGGGTGACCCCCCCCAGAATGGCCATTGCTGTGGGTGACACCTGCAGTGCAAGAGACTATAGTTGCAACCTCCAGCACAGCAGCAGACAGCCCACCCATCTGCAAAGGATTGGCTCATTGCCTTGAAGCTGACATCCAGGCTGGCAGACAGGGTCTGCTGCAGTTCACCAAAATATGCCAGTTACTCCACATGGCAATCCTCTGCATGCTTCTTGTTGGCCTGCAGTGTATTTTTATGCAGACCAGTTTGACCTGCATGCATTCCTATATGCCTATGGCTGACTGCTGCAGCAGATACCTGTTGGCTTCCTTCTGCTGTCAATGTTGTGTGTTCTGGGGTACCAGTTGAGGGTGCATGCTTGGCTTTTGTGTTGCTCAGGTGTTCATTATGGACAGTGTTGTGCACTGGTCCGTAGGCCTGGGTAGCACAGCGGTGGCTGCACCATTGGGATTGTTCTGGGGGTGCTAGACTTGGTCTGGGCCAGTGGCAGGGACATGGGAAAGCAGGACATTAGCCATGTTGATGGTGGGTGCCTGCGGGAGGCAGGACGTGGGCCACGCTATTTGGCAGAGTTCTGGGATGGCACAACTGTAGCTGTGTCAAAGACAGTGGCCAAGAGGAGGAATGGCAATGTTTGTCGCAGGGAAGGGGGGTGTGGCCCCCCCAGAAAAGGGGCTAGCTAGTTAGGCAAACCCTCCTGGTCTAAGCTGGACTCCTCTGTCCTCCACTCCTCAACCTATGTGTTGTCATGTATTGGACTGGAGGCCATCATACATGCATCTTTTTCTTTGTGTATGTAATATGTAAAATCTAAGAAATAAAAAGTCTATGTGTTGTCATGGTCCTCCTCCTTCTCCCCTCTATCCTGATCTCTCTCTCTCTCTCTCTCTCTGCCCCACAATTGGTGGCCCTCGGGGCAGCAGATGGCAGGATGGGCCTGGGCTGTCCTCCATTACACTATCCTCCATCATGGACTGTGCTGCTGAGAGAACAGAAGAGTATTGCTGATTTATGTATGTAGTACCTGTGCTCTGAGTGTGGCAGCATGCATGCCCAGTGCACTGTGTCTTGCCACTTATGCCACCAATGCTGTGCAGTGGTCATACACACCCAATGCTGTACACACAATGCACACCCTGGTACCAGCTATCATACAGGAGAGAACGCACATGTGTAGTGGTAGGTGAGTACACAACAGACTGTCACATAAGCAGTATAAATGGGTCCAACCATGCAGACTACCCCACTGCACAACACACCCAACAGTCAGGGTCTGTCCAGGGTTCAGACAGCCCATCGACTATGTCGATATGACAACCAGCTGTGGAAGACAATAGGGGAAGGCACATGGGGACACTCATCTGAATATGCCATATAAATGTGATACACTAGCTCTTTGTAAGCTTCATAAATATACCTGAATGGCCACAAATACTCTACTTCATTATGCAAATGATGGGAAATGCAAGGAGCTGTAGAAGGTGACCAGAAACCCAGGGCAGTGTTGGGGGGGGTTGGGGGCATGACAATATCAAGGTATCCTGGTGTGCTGGTCAAACACTACACACAGATACACCATTACAATCAGGGCGTGCAGCAGTGATAGTCCATGTGTGTGGTGTACCACGGCCCATACAGGATGCCTGCATAGGGCTACCTTATGATGTGTATGCAGAACATGGATCTGTACATCCTGTGTCTGCACACTCTGCTTGTCTAGCCATGGTTCATGTCACCATGCCCTCCTATTCACAGACATGCACAGCTCAACACCGCTGTTGCATCAGCTCACACAAGCTCAATGTAATTTGGCTGACACGATCATTTACATGGACATATCAGTCCAACCTGGCTCTCATAGTCACCTCCTGGGATGCCAGTCACCTGAGTATGGTGCATTGTTGCAGCCATCAAGTCATCTGCATGGGCTAGGGGCACCACAGTAATTGGCCCGCCATTTGTGGCCTGATAGATTTCTCTTGCTTTGGCCATCACCTCCTTTGTTGTTCTTTTGAGGTCCCCAACCATCTTCTTCACCTCTTTCTTAGTTTGCCTCTTCCTCTGACAGCATTGATAAATTCTGTCATACTGTTCCAGGACTGGCTGATTTCGAACCTGGTCACACTCCATCAGCCCACCAAGTCTTCATTCCCGACCAAGGTCTGGGTCAGAGACAACACCTCCTCATTGGAAACCATCTTCTTCCTCTGGTACCAGGAGCCATCCATCATGCTTCCTGTTTGAAATAGGGGAGGACAGACAGCATTAAACATTGTATAGTCACAGCTGAGCACAGTGCAAAAAGTGCAGTGGCATGCAGGCCCATATGCTCCTTGGCCAGGACCCGTATGTGTCCCTGCATGTCCGGGGTCAAAATACAGTTAGCTGTCTGCCTATCACTGTTCTTGGCCATGTGCAGATGCAGTAATAGTCTAATCCTGATACAGCATAAACATGGAGCTATCACCCACGTTCCTATTATTGGCCATTCCACAATGCACTTAACCTCTAGCCACCTGCAGTTCCTCTGTGGAATCTGGGTGGTGTACATTGCCCCTTTTATATGCTCCAGGCACAACTGGGTATGCAAATTAATGAATACATTCCAGTAATGACATACAATGTGGATTTTGTCCTCAGAATGCAAAATTAGCAAATTTTCACTGATGTTTGAAAATTGCAGGTGAGCTCCTGCTGCTATGGTATTTGTGCTAGCGCTGATATTTTGCTACCACTATGTCCATATGCAGTGCACACATGATGTCACATGTCATGAGTGATGTCATTATCAGTGGCTGCATGCATGCTTGATGTTGTGCAATTGCATTGCACACGTGCAACACTGATCTACACATGAACACCATGAGCAAGTGCTACCTCGTGTCTGACATGTGCAGACAGCCTCACCCCGCCACAGAATGCACACATAGTGTTGTGCTAAGCAGAAATAGCTCTTTACTAAAGCCAAAACATGTTGCACAAATAGAAAGGCTACACCAATAGAACCAGGAACCTGTCACTAGCGTGGTGTGAGGGCTGGGACAAGACACACTTAAACAATGTCTAAGAGAAGGAGCATGCCTGTTGTGCAGCAGGACACCAGGTGGACTGCAACAGAGCTGGCCCACCTAGATGACCTGGTATTGGAAAGGGAGAACCAGCTACTGGGTGAGGGAACTGAGACTGATAGGCCCAGATGCAAGTTGTGGTCCTCTGTAGGGAGGTGCCTTACATGCCACACAGGAGTCACACACACCGGTGATGAATGTCACCACTGCTATAATGACATCACATTGAGGGAGCCACACCACCTAGAACAGCTGAGGCTGATGATGGAGAGTGGTACTGTATGAACATATGAAATGGCCAGCAGTTACAGGCCATTCGGTCTATCTAGTCTACCTGAGAGTGCAGCACTTCAGTCCATTACATTGCAGCTGCCCTCCCCCCCATCTCCCATTCCCTCCTGATTTGTACCCTCCCCTTGAATCTGTCCCACCCCCTCTTGAAGCCCCCAACACTATGCAGTGATACAACTTCCTCTGGCAGAGCGTTCCACCCTGCCATTACCCTTTTCTGTGAAATAGTGCCTCCTCAGTTCCCTCTTGAACCTGCCCCATTCCAGCTTCATAGTGTCCCCTGATTTCCCTTCCACCCTTCAGATTGAACATACACCTGATGTCTACTTTGTTCAAACTCTTCAGGTACTTGAAGGCAGTGGCAGTTTTAGGCACAAGCAAACCAAGCGGCCGCTTGGGGCACCAGCACAGAAGGGGCGCACTGAAGTAGAACATATAAGCAAAAATCATCTTGAAATGCAAAAAAAGTGTTAATCTAAAAACCATAATTCTCACCCCAGGTATTCTTCTATATTCCTTACTCTCTGCAGTCAGCCTCCTAAATAGAACTGCCCAGAGATAGAACATTATACAAATGATAGAACCTATCATTGGCTCATGCCACTGATTCAAACTACTGCCCTTATCAGCTGCAACGTTCCACCAACATATCAGATTTCTTTCTCTGCCTGACAAGTCAAAATGCCTCGGAGACTTCCCTCTCAGTCGTGCCTTGGGTGGTTCTTCACTGAAAATAAGTATTTTAATTATTCCTACTGCTGCCTTTATTTCTATTTAAATTCCTACTGTTAGTTTAGTGCTTATTTTAGTGTTTTTGGTTAATTTTCTCGGTTCCTCACGGTTCGGTATAACTGTTGGGGAACCAAGCCTTAGATCCCTTTCCAGAGCTTTTATTTCCTTATCTCCAGTTCAGTTTAGTTATTTTTAGTATTTTATTTTAAATAAATTCTTGCTTTCGTTAACTGCCAAGCTGGTTCAGTGAACCGCTAACCCGGTTCAAGTTGTTCGGTTCTCGGTTCAGTACTGGAACCTTCACCAGTTGCTGAACCAACAGCAACCGGAAAAAAAAAAAGAGTTTACTTTATTTGCGATTCTGTTTTTCTTCATCAGTTTGATGATGGCAGAAAAACCTAAGAAAAAGGCTGGTCCCCCAGGGTTTAAAAACTGCCTTAAGTGTGGGGACATTGCCTGGACTGGTGACACTGAGGGCTGAGGCACTGGATGCCACACCTTGCGCCACGCCAGTGATCTGCATTTGGGAATGAGTGTGGGCCACCAGGGGTCAGCAGGGAGGAGATAGATTGAGTGTCTGATGGACTGCTCTTCATCTCCAGGGAGGGGGGAGATCTGCGGTTGGTGCACATTTGACCCCTGCCGGAGGCTGGGGCTTGACGCTATGCTGCCGCAAATAAGGGGGACGGGAGCTCAGCAGACGCTTGGTGGGGACACGCACGGGTGCATGCATGTGCCCACTGCTCGTGTCACTGTATGGCGAATGCCCATAAGGGAGAAAATATGTAGGAAAAAGACCCTGTTGGCTGGTCGTGGTGGCTTGATGGCTGTCCCCTGGCACTTCATCTCTGGCGGTAACACCATGAACTGAATCCTGCTTGGCAGGTGAGTAGGGGGTTCCCCACAGCCCCGCCATGGGGGGTAAGCCATGGGAGTTGCAGGGGTGGGTGCCTGAAGGAGCAAAGCATGGGGATAGCAGCTGGACAAGGAGATGACCAGGGCCAAGGGGAGAAAGATAAAAGCAAAAAAAAACAAGTGTGGGGACGTTTTTGCCAAGGCAGAGAAGCATGGCTTATGCATGGTCTGCCTTGGAAATGAACAGTTTTCTGCAGATTGCAAAATCTGCTAATCATTTCCACAAAAGACAATTGACAAGAGGCTGGAAAAGCTACAAAGAAAACTTGAGAAGGGTGCTACGGGTTCTGACCAACCCACACCCTTTAAACATGCGGGTGAAACCTCACTGTCCAAACTGAGCACCCCTGACAAGAGGGACGCAGTTTCCAGTAAAAAGGTGGGTGAACTGGCTGACTCCCCAGGTCCTACCAAAAAGACAAAGAAAACAAAGCACGTTGAACCCCTGACTGAGAAACCAAGGGGGTTTCATCTGTGCCTCACAGCCTGCCATCCTCAGAAGAGATTGCCCAGGCCATGAAGGCCATACAGGCTATGCAGGGTCTTATATCTGCTCCAACTCCTCCAACACTGGTTCAAGTCCCGGTTGATCTTCTTCTGTCCCAACTCAATCCCAGGAGCAGATGCAGTTTGAGGAGTATGATTTGCCTGAAGTAGATGAGGGTGAATCTATTGAGGCTGAGATCTCACCTGAACAGGAATTTGGGTCTCCTCCTAAAGCAGAGGATTTTTCCTCTCATTTTCCCTTCATAAGAAAAATAGTGGAAGCCCTTGATTTGGCTACCACATAGGTTACAGAGGATGAGGAAGAGGCCAAATACGTAAAAATGATGGGGTTAACACCCACAAAGAAGATATTACTCCTATCAACAAGTTTTCAAAAGACTTGTTTAAGGTTTTCAAACTCCAAATTCTGCCCCGGACAAGAAGGCAGAAAAAAGTACCAGCTGGACAGACAGGGGGCTTTGTTCCTCTTCTCTCACCCAGACCATCAAGGGATAATCCAGTAAGCAGCCTGTGAGAAGGAAAGGGTGACAGTGGCATCACACCCACCTGAGAAAGATTCATGCAAAATAGGTAGTATGGCCAAGAAGGGCTACCTGGCATCCTCACTGGGAGTCAGACAGGCTAATTACCAGGCTTATTCTGCACAGTATCAAAAGTCACTGTGGCAGTCAGGATTGCCCATGTTAGATAAGGCTCCTTCAGACCTCTTGGATGATTTGGCTGAGATAGCCAGGTTTGGGCAGGAAGCAGCAAAATACCAATTTCAGATGGCAGCAGATGTCAGTGATACTGCTTCCAGATGGATGACCCTTACCACAGCTCTTAGGAGGTTGACCTGGTTTAGGACCACTAATCTTACACAGGATACCCAAACCAAGGCTATGGATTTTGCTGTGGAGAATCATTCAATATTTGGCCAACAGACTGAGGCTTATATGAAGAAGGTGGATGAGTACAAGGCCACCTATAAGAGCAACTCGACAAAGGAGAGACCCCTCCTTCTCCTATAGGTCATACAGAAGGGGAGGCATAGGTGGAGCAGCCTACACCAGACCTTTTTAATCAGGCCCAGGCTGTCTCTCTATATCAGCAAGATCCACAGCAGACAAGGTAGTTCAGAGAAAGGGATAAAAGGGGATTCCAGACTACCCAGGCCCAGCCCCAAGCAAAACAGAATCTCTGACTCAGTGGTCAAGGCCATCTCTCTCCCAGCCCTATCCCAGTAAGGGGCAGGCTGGCTCACTATTTCCAGGCTTGGAAGTCCATTACCACAGACAAGTGGGTCCTGGAAGTGGTGACTCAGGGTCTTCCCCTAAGTTTCAAGTAATTCCCCTCTCTTGAGAACAAGGGTGTTCAAAACCAGCTTCTCTCTTGGAAAAGAAACTATTGGAGAAGGAGGTTCAAAGCCTCCTCCTGTTAAAAGCAGTAGAACATGTTCCACCTCAGCAGAAGGGAAGGGGTTTCTACTCAAGATACTTTCTCACCAAAAAGAAAAATGGGGAGTGGTGACCTATTCCAGAACTCAGTCTACTGAACAAGTACTTAGTAAAGCCAAAGTTCAAGATGGTCACATTGGCAGTTATTCTGCCAGTCATTCAGAATGGAGACTGACTGGCATCTCTGGATCTGAAAGATGCCTATTTCTACATTCCCATAAGAGAATCTCACAGAAAATATCTCAGATTCAGACTTCCATCAGGACATTACCAGTTTTCAACCCTACTCTTCAGTCTCTCCTCAGCCCCGAGGGTATTTGCAAAGCATCTGGCAGTAGTGGTGGCACAACTAAGAAGGTTAGGTTTATCAGTCGTCCCCATCTCGATAATTGGCTGGTGGTGGGAAGCTGACCCAGGCATGTGCAAGATCACCTGCAGGTAACACTAAACCTGTTACACTTACTAGAGTTCCTGGTAAATCAGAAGAAATCTATTCTCACTCCAGTACAGGTTCAGCACTTCATAGGAGCAGAACTGAACACCTTAGAGGGAAGAGCCTTCCTCCCACAGGACAGAGTGCAACGCATCTGGCAAATAGCGGCTTCTTTCAGGCTGAACAAGCCAAAGCCAGCAAGACAATTTTTGCAGCTTCTGGGACACATGGCTGCAACAACAGGCACAGTTTTGGTTGCCAGGTTCCAAATGAGAGAAATACAGTTTCACCTTGGTGCACATTGGTGCCAAAGGAAAGACACTCTTTCAAAACCAATTCCAGTAACAAGAACATTGCTGTAAGCCCTTCAGTGGTGGAAGGAAGCAGACAACTTCAGGGAAGGGGTATCATTTCAATAGGAAATCCCATCAGCCATTCTTACAACCGACGTCTCCCTGTAAGGGCGGGGTGCACACTTAGGGGAACACACCACTCATGGAACCTGGTCCAGCGCAGAGTCACTCCAGCATGTAAATCTGTTGGAGCTGAGGGCAGTGTTCCTGGCACCGAAGGCATGTGCACCACTACTGCAAGGAAAAGTGGTGCAGGTCAGGACGAACAACACCACAACAGTGTACTGCATAAACAAGCAGGGGACAGAGTCAGGCCCTTTGTACATTGAAGCAGTGAAGATCTTGAGTGTGGCTACACACTGAAGGCCTCCCTACAGGCCATTCATGTGCCAGGGAAAGACAGTACCCTAGCAGATGCCCTAAGCAGAATCAATCTGCCCCACCACAAGTGGTCCATCAACAAGCAGATACTGGAAGCAGTATTCGGGAGGTGGGGCACACCAGAGATAGATCTCTTTGCATCCCTCAAATCATCACCTGCCTCTTTGCTGTAGACCACCAGCCAGGGGTACAATCCCACTGTATGCTTTGACAATGGACTGGTCAGGAAGAAGCCTATATGCTTTTCCTTTTCCTCTCATTTTCAGAGTTCTGATCAAACTTGGGTCACAACCTGCATCAATTATCTTGATAGCACCAGACTGGGCCAGACAGCCATGGTACCCTCTATGATTCTCCATGTCTATAGCTAAACCAATACATCTACCCAGGAGGCACAACCTGCTGATCTCCCATCAGGGCAGGATCCTGTGCCGAACTTCAGATCTCTTCAACTCAAAGCATGGCTCTTGAGGACTTAAGAGTTGCACACTCTAAGTGTCCTGGATATCCTGAAGGGCTACAGGAAGCCTTCTACTAAGAAGACCTATGCTTCAAAATGGAAGAGGTTCTCTGTTTGGTGTGCTTCCAAAGGTACCTCCCCCTCTCACGTGGGGATACCAGCTGTCCTGGATTATCTTACCTACTTATACTCCCAGGGTCTGTAATATACATCCCAGAAAGTGCATTTATCCTCAATATCTGCTTACATTTCTGCTGGGAGGAGCACCTCCATGGCATCCAGTCCCATTTTCAAAAGTTTTTTTAAAACTCTGTGCCATTTCCACCCACCTATTAGGGAACCCGGACCCGTATGGGACCTGAACATATGCATTACCCAGCTCATGAGGCCCACATTTGAGCCCATGGCTTCAGCACACCTAAAGTATGTTACCTGAAAAACTCTTTTTCTGGTTGCTATCACCTCAGCTAGAAGAATTAGTGAGCTTCAGGTCTTGTGTGTCTAGAAGGATTATCTTTCCTTCAGAGACAAGGTAGTATTATGAACAAATAGAAAATTCCTCCCCATGGTGGTCTCTGACTTTCATTTGAACCAGTCCATTACCATGCCAGTCTTCTTCACTGAACATACTAGTGCAAGTGAGTGCAGACTCCAAAGTCTGGATGTCAAGAGGGCATTAAGTTACTACATGATCCACACCAGAGATCGTGAGCAAGACAAACAGTTGCTCCTGACTTATGGGGATGTGGGTAAAGGTAACCCAGCTTCAAAGAGGTCCACTTCTCACTGGATAATCCAGTGCATTTAGTTTTGCTATTTGAAAATTGGCAAGGAGCCCCAAGCAGGGCTGAGAGCTCATTCCACAAGGGGCACAGCTGTAACCATGGCAGCAGTCAGAGATATTTTATTAGTGGAGATCTGTAAAGCAGCTGCCTGGAGGACTGTACACACCTTTATTAACCACTATAGTCTAGACACTTAATCCAGAAGTGATGCCAGGTTTGGCACAGCAATCCTGCAAAGCCTCTTTCCAAAAAAGTAGGTTCTGTGCCCACTTCCAAAGGTACTGCTTTAAAGTCTGCAGAGAGTTAGGAATATAGAAGAATACCTGGGTTGAGAAGAAAAAATTACTTACCATAGTAATCTTGTTTCTTCCAGGGTATTCTTCTACATTTCTAACTCTCCCACCCTGCCTCCCCTTCCAGAACCAAAGCCTCTACACTCCTAACTGAACTTTTAAATATGGAGTCCCAAACACTGACATGCATTGTTTAAACCCTAATGGGTGGAGTTTTTCCTTCCCTTCTTTTTCCAGGTGATTCTGGCATTTGGGGGGGCGGTATTGGGTTTATGTTAATATTTGTAGTTTCTACTAGACAGCATAGTTTTGTTGTAGATAGATAGGTATAATTATAGTTAAAATTGCCTTGCAGGCTCCTTAGATATCTGATACGTTGGTGGAACGTTGCAGCTGATAAGGGCAGAAGTCTGAATAAGTGGCATGAGCCAATGATAGGTTTTATCATTTGCATAATGTTCTATCTCTGGGCAGCTCTACTTAGGAGGCTAACTGCAGAGAGTTAGGAATACAGAAGAATACCATGGAAGAAACAAGATTACTATGGTAAGTATTTTTTTCTTGTTGTCATCACCCTTACATTCATAGAATTATTATCACTTTTTGGATGTGGATTGGGGAAGAAGGGAGGATGGGGGGTGATGTGAAGCAGTGTAGGGGGCACCACAAGTATTTCTGCTTGGGGTGCCATTAGGTCTTAAACCGGCTCTGCTTGAAGGTCTCCAATGATATCCCCTCTCTCCATTTTTTCCTCCAAGGTATACATATTGAGCTCTCATGTGATCTGTCCCCCAACCCCAGGATCATTTTTGTTGCCCTGAGCTGTACCACCTCCAGCAGTTTGACATCCCTTTTCAAGTAGGGGCAACATAGAAACATAGACTTTGATGGCAGATAAGGACCACTTGGCCCACCCAGTCTGCCCATTTTCCTACCTACTGGATAAGCTGCAGATTCTAGTTAACCAACAGCCTGCTTCCTGCAACCCCCCACTATAATTGCTTTGTGTCTGTCCCATGCACGTTTGAATTCCCCCACTGTTTTAGACCCAACGACCTCCTCAGGAAGGCTGTTCCATGTATCCACCACACTCTCCGTGAAAAGAATTTCACATTACCCCTGAGCCGTACCTTCTATCTTTAAACTGTGCCCCTTGTTCTTACACATCTCTTTTCTGAAAGATGCTACCTTCCTGGACTTTGTTGATTCCTCATGGTACTTGAACATTTCTATCATGTCCCCGTCCCTCCTTTTATCAAGGGTATACATATTAAGCTCTCTCAGTCTCTCTTCATATGGTTTCTGATGTAGACCCTGCACCATTTTAGTTGCCCTCCTCTGGACTGCTTCCATCCTGTCTAAGTCCTTGCATAGATGAGGTCTCCAGAACTGCACACAGTACTCCAGATGGGGTCTCACCAACTGTCTGTACAGAGGGATAACCACTTCCCTTTTTCTACTTGTTATGCCCCTTCCTATGCATCCCAGTATCCCCCTGGCTCTCCTTACTGACTTTTCACATTGGTTACCCACCTTTAGGTCATCTGATATGACTACTCCCAGGTCCATTTCCATTTTTGTTGCTGTTAGTACCTCCCCTGCTATTGTGTACTCTTCTCCTGGGTTTTTGTTTCCCAGTTGCATTACTTTGCACTTCTTTGCATTGAATCTAAGTTGCCATATGTCTGACCATTCCTCCAACCTTGCCAAGTCCCTTCTCATCTTTTCTACCCCCTTTTGTGTATCAACTCTGTTACAGATCTTTGTGTCATCTGCAAAGAGGCATACCATTCCCTCCAGACCCTTTGCAATGTCACTTATAAAGATGTTAAAGAGGATTGGACCCAGTACTGAGCCCTGAGGTACTCCACTAGTAACCCCCCCTTCTTCGGAATGCATTCCATTCACTATTACCTTCTGTGTCCTGTAGTGCAGCCAGTTCACTACCCAGGCTACCACCCTGGGACCCACTCCCAGGCTGGTTAACTTGATTATTAATCTTTTGTGTGGGACTGTGTCAAATGCCTTGCTAAAGTCTAGGTAGGCCATATCCACAGCGCCTTCCTGGTCTATTACTTTGATCACCCAGTCAAAGAAATCAATTAGATTAGTCTGACATGACCTTCCTGCTGTAAATCCATGTTGCTTTGGGTCCTGTGCCCCGCTGGCCTCTAGGTACTCAACAATTCTTTCTTTCAGAAGTGATTCCATCATTTTCCCTACCACTGAGGTCAAACTTACAGGTCTGTAGTTTCCTGTTTCTGCCTTGCTCCCACTTTTGTAAAGGGGAATCACATCTGCCCTCCTCCAGTCCTCAGGTACCACCCCATCCTGCCATGATTTGTTAAAAAGTGTGGTCAGTGGTGTCACTAGGTCCCCCCTTAGTTCTTTTAGGATTCTGGGGTGAATCCCATCAGGCCCCATTGCTTTGTCCACCTTGAGTTTTAGGAGTTCTTCAGGACTCTTTCTTCTGTGAATGGACTGGTATCAACCCCCCTACCCAGAGTGCTTCTATTGTCTGGTTTAGGTAACTGCTCCTCATCTTCTTTTGTGAATACTGAGTAAAAGTATTCATTCAGTATCTCTGCCTTTTCACTGTCTCCCACTGCCCACCTCCCCTCTCCTTTATTAATCTTCACTATCCCTCCCTTAACCTTTCTATGCTCCCTAATGTACCTATAAAAGGTTTTATCCCCCTTTTTGACCGAGTTGGCAATTTTTTCCTCGGTTTGTGCCTTTTGTTATTCTGACTGCCTTTCCTACTTCTTTCTGCTTTAATTGATACAGTTCCCTGTCGTGCTCCCTCTGTGATTCCTTATACTTTTTGAATGCAGCCTTTTTCTCCTTAACCTTCCCTGCCACCTCTTTTGAGAACCATAGTGTTTTTTTACTCCACTTTGTTTTCTTTGTTTGTTTTACACAAAGACTTGTTGCCTCTATGATGGCAGTTTTGATTTTTCTCCATTGTTCTTCCACCCCTCCTATCTGGCCATTTGCTAGTGCATTCTTCAGGTGTTCACCCATTTTGCCAAAGTCAGCCCTTCTAAAGTCCAGTATCCTTGTTTTGTATGGCTTATCTCCATGGTTGTGCTCATTGTGAAGCACACTGTGCAGTGAGTCGCTTGTTCCCAGATGTCTACGACTTCTAAATTTGTGATCCTATCTCCATTTGAGAGTACCAGGTCTAGTATTGCTCCCTCCCAAGTGGGTTCCAGCACTAGCTGTCTAAGGTCTGCCCCCTGCAGGGCATCGAGAATGACCCTGCTCTTGGATGTGGCTGCAGTACATGTCGTCCAGTTAACATCTGGCATATTCGGGTCCCCCATCAACAGTATCTCCCCCTTTTCAGCCATTTTGAGAACGTTCTCTATCATTTTCCACCAGAATTGTACACAGTACTCTAGGTGCAGTCTCACCAGGGACCTACCTGTACAGGGGTAAAATGACCTCCCCACTCCAAGAATTAATCCCCCTTGCTAGGCACCCTAGCATCCTGTTTGTCTTCATTGCTGCCTTCCTGCACTGAGAAGAGTGGTTCATCTCCTCGGTTACCAGCAATCCCAGATCCTTCTCCTCCTTGGATTTTGTTAATGGGACACCCTCCAGCCAGTAATTGTGTCCTGGGTTATTGCCTCCTAAATGTATCATTTTGCACTTTTTGGCATTGAAACAAAACTGCCAAGTGTGAGACCATTCCTCCAGTTTTGCCAAATCCTCCTGAAGTACTTTTGCCCCCCCCCATCTACCTTGGCACAAATCTCTGTGTCATCTGTGAAGAGTCTGATCTTGCTCTTAATCCCTACTGCAATGTTGGCCATGAAAATGTTAAACAGAACTGGTCCCAGCATTGAGCTATGTGGTACACCACTTGTTACTGCCCTGGGTTCAGATGCCTCCTCTCCCCACTACTACCTTCTGCTGCCTACCCTGCAGCCAGTTCCCGACCCATCTGACCAGTTTCCTCCCTGCTTCCAGACTCTTCAACTTGCAAGTCAGCCTACCATGTGACACTGAGGCAAAGGCCTTGCTGAAATCAAGGTAGAGGACATCCACTGCATGTCCCCTGTCCAGTTCCCTCATAACCCAGTCATAAAAATCAACCAAGTTCATCTCGCAGGATCTTCCCGCGACAACCCCATGCTGCCTACTGTCCTAGAGATTGTTTCCCCAAAAAACTGCACCAGCCTTTCCTTGAGGATTGTCTCCATCAGATTTCCCACAATGCATGCATAGGCATGGGCATCACCAGCAGGAAAAGGGAGGTCATAATTCCACTATTCAAGACACTAGTGAGGCCTCACCTGGAGTACAGTGTACAGTTCTGGAGACCTTACCTACGTAAGGGCATAGACAGGGTAGAGAAGGTTCGGAGGAGGGCAACAAAAATGTCATGTGGATTGCATCACAAGTCCTATGAGGACAGGTTGAAAGACCTGAATATGTACTCCCTGGAGGAGAGGAGGGAGAGAGGGGATATGATAGAGACATGCATGTATCTTACACGGAGGAGCAGAGTGCAGGAATTCACTATTTTTCAGTGAAAAAAATGTTCCAGGACTAAAGAGCATGGGATGAAGTTGGAGGGAGGGTGATTCAGAGGAAACGTGAAGAAGAATTTCGTCACAGAACGGGTGGTGGACAAGTGAAACACCCTGCCAGCGGAAGTAGTAGGGGCTGAAACAATCATGGGATTTAAGAATGCATGGGATAGACATATGGGAATTCTGGAGGTGAGAGGTAAAAGGCAACAGACTTCTATGAAAACATAAAGTGAACTTACAAGCTCAAATGGGCAGACTGGGTGGGCCACAGGCCCTTATCTTGTCTATGTATCTATGTATCTATGCAGTAAGGCTTAACGGTCTGTAATTCCCTGGTTCGTCCTTTGGGCCCACTCTTATTGAGAGGTTCCACATGTGCTTTCCTCCAGTCCCTGGACATGCATCCTGAGTTCAGAGAGGTATTGAACAGGTCCACCAGTGGCCCTGCCAGGACCTCTGCCAACTCTTTCAACACCCTTGAGTGAATTCCATCTGGGCCAGGTGCCTTGCCACCTTCAGGGACTTATGGTCTTCCCTCACCCTTTCCACCATAATTTCCCCATCTGTGGTTGCTTCTCCCCCACCCTGTCCCATCTCGCCCTTTTTCCCAGGTACGGGCCCATCCCTCTCCTTGATGAAGACTGAACAGAAGTATTCATTAAGTACTTCTGCCTGCTCAGCCACCTTTTCTGCCCACCCACTTCTCCTCCTGATCCTAACAATTTGATCCTTGCTCTTCCTCTTCTCTATGATATACCAGAAGAAATCATTTTCTACTTCTTTGATCCCCCATGCTAACCTCCGTTCCCTAGCTGCCTTTGCTGACTGTGAAAAGATAAGTGAGTACAGATGACTCTGTGTATGATTTGGGTGGTGACCTTTGTGCAGTACTGTTTCTGTGCTAATATACCACTTGGGTACTGTCCCTGAGGGTATGTGAACTGTATCTGTGTGTCCCTGTTGTGTTCCCTCTGTCCTATGGGACCTGCTTCATTGTATAGCCTGGTCTTAACAATGCAGGTGTATGGGATCTCTGTCCCAATAGATGTCTCTGCTGCCCTGTGCATTACAGGACCCACTGTGGATCTCTGAGGCATGCACCTACCATGACAGCAAGGGTGTATGCTAACATAGTGATATGGTTGCAGTGTCAGAGGGATGACTATGTCATGTAACATATGGTCTATATGTAGCTATGGTGGCAGGTATACCCAACAGCACTTTCCAGAGGCTTCCATCTGTTCTGTGTACAATGTTTGTGCCATGCAGGATGGGCACCGGTACACATATGCCATTTAATGCATGATGTACTTTTATATTGCAGTGTGGCTCACTGGTTGCCAGGTTATTGTGTTGAGCTATACCTCTGGTTCAAAGTCCTCCCCTGCAGTTGCAGAGATATGCTTTCTGTGCCCGTGTTGTATCAGACCTGGGGCTACATGCATTCTACTGCATATTATGAGGTATAAAAGGCATGTAGCTGACATGTACAGTATGAGTGCGTTGGATGGGAGGGATAAGGATGGCTGAATTTGGGTACTACACAGGCTTGCATACACAGTACTAGGCCATACAATAGCTACAACTTTGTCTGTGCCATGGCATACCTATTTGTGAGGCGTACAACAGCAGCTATACACAATGGTGAGGTATGGCCCTGCATGGTCCTGTCCATCCCCACTATGCACATGTGGCTGCTGGTGCAAAGTACTGGTATATGGCATGTGTACTGCTTAGGACTTATGCTACTGTGCCACATGTTCCACTACATGCTGCTAATCACGTCTCCATTGTCCTGCTTCAATGACACCATGGACCAGTAGGGCCACACCAGGGCCAGGGAGCAGAAGCAGTGCAGCCAGGACCAGTGCAAGGGGACATCAGGCCATGATGGAGCCCACCTCGGCCACGCCATGGAGGGAAGGTCTGTCAACACATATCCACGTAAGTATCCTGCATTGTGTGTTTTGCCCTCTGGGTTGCAGTCTACACTATCTTGCACATTTCTGCAGTTGGAAACAGATGTCCATGTTTGCCTCCTCCAGGCTTCATGCATACATATGTGGACAGTACCTATGCAGTTCTCATTGGGGACTCTTACCCGGCCCCTGGATCATTGTCCCACCACTGATACTGTGGTGTGTCAGGGTCCCTGTACTCTAATGTTGTGCATGTCCTTGCATCAAGCATGCTGCCCTGCATGTGTATTGTGCCTTGGCAGGTATTTCATCATGCAGTGGCATGATCTGGAGCACCATTGACTTATTAGTAATACTCACAGCCCCATTTGGTGTGCCTGTCATTGTGGGTCGGGTCTGTTATACCATGTGGTTAGGAATATGTATCCATATCTCTCTGTCAGAAGTAGGTGTGGCTACTGTTGCAGCAGTTTGACACTGTGTTATAACATATGCCTCATATAACACCAGTGGCAATCTGCCTGCATCAGTGCTATCTCTACTGTCATGTGCACTGACTGTCATGCCATTGCATTGCAACAAAGTAGGGATTATGTGGCATGGGGTCAGAGGCTGAGGGTACCGTGATGGGCACTGCATGTAATTTGCCATACATGGTCAACATTGTGATGCATAGTTGGTAGGGTCTAACCAACAGAGTGATGTTAGTAGTAGTAGTATGCTTTATTGATTGGTCCAAGACCTTTACAATTCTTAAATAAATCATATAATATGTTAGAAATAAGACATCAAAAACAATTATTCAATTTCATAATAAAATAAATATGCATAAAAAGTACAGATTAAATCCAGTTCATTTCAGCCCTAAACTAACCACATAAATTCACATTTAACTACATCATATATACAGCACTAATACATGCACAAAAAGGTCTAACCTTTATAAAATGTTATAGACAAAATTACTTTCTAGTTCTATTACGTATTCTATCAATGGTTAGCAAGAAACAATCCACTAAATGTACAATTTCCTCATCTTGTGCTGTTAATAAAAGATTTAATAACAGATTTAGATCTTTGGTAAGTATCAGATTGCATATAGGTTCTAGCCACGTTTTCCTAGCAGAACTATACCAAGGACAGCTAAAAAACACATGTAACAAATCCTCATTACTATTCATATTGCAGAAACAATATTTTGCTTGTAAATCTGAATTTCTATTAAACGTTGCATTCAAAACATTACTGAGAAATAGCACATATCTAAATCTTGTATAAATATTTATCTGCTTATGATCTAACAGTGCTTCTAAGCAGAACCTATAATAATGTGAGTTATCATTTCTTGCTAACCACAGGGAGATACAGGTCTTTACATTGTTCTGTAGATCCAACTGTTTATAATGCTCAATTAGTTTGTTAGTAAATAAAATTTGATATTTCAAGCTAATATTGATCCCTTGAGTTATATAATTATCTAAATACTCAAATGCTAAAGTCTGTTTTAACTTAGTTATAGTGGTCAACCAGGCAGATCGCAAGTGGCCTAGGTTGTTCAAATTACCCTTTTCTTTTAAACATAAAGCCATTAGTCTCTCTGGCTTATGCTGGAGAATTTTCAGCCAATAACTGATTTTACTTGTCTCACAGTGGGCCTTCAGCTGGGAAAGGCCCAGTTCAGCCCTAATTAATGTAGCAGGTATAGGATTATTAAGGCCCAAACTGCTTCTTAATAATTTATTAAATTGTATCTCTAAATAATTAAATGTATCTATATCCCAAATTTTCACTACCATACGAGGCTTGAAGTATTTTGCTTTTAGTGCTTGTAGCAGTGGCCTGATTGAATTCCCACCGTATTTCTTATTACAAACACCAAGGGAAGTGGCAGTCTGTTTGAGTTTAATTATCTAATCTTGTATATGTTTGCTCCATTGCCCATCAGAGGTTAATAATATACCCAAATAATGATAACTTCTAACTGATTCGAGTTTGTAATTTCCAATCCTTCCAAAACTTTTTATTATATTGGAGCCAAAAGTTAATATCCTACTTTTTTCTTCATTTACTTTGAGGGTATACTGGTTTGCATAGCTATTTAATATGTTTAATTTTGCCTGTAGGCCAGCTTGTGCCAAAGATAATAGGACCAAATTATCTGCAAATGCTAGCACACCACAGTGATTGATCAGGATCTTTGGCGAATCTGTCGGGAACTATCCAGCTGCCTCAACAATTTATTGATGTGAATACAAAACGATGGAGCTAGCACGCAGCCCTGCCCGACACCCATATTCATAGCAAAAGTTGCTGATGATTGGGCATTCTTCCCAGTCCTTACTTGGGCCCATGTATTAATGTCCAGTTTCCTAATTATTGCACTGAGGTCTGTAGAAAAGCCCCTTTCCTGCATTAAGTCCTAGAGTGACTCCCTCTGCACCATGTCGAAAGTCGACCTAAAATCTATAGAGACAGCATAGAAGTTTTGCCTACATATGACAACATATTTCTCAAACAGATGTCTAATATCAAAACAGTTGTCAGTAGTACACTACCCATGGTGAAAGCTAGCCTGTGACTGTATAAGTCCCCACAGATTCTCTAATTGTTCATCTAACCTAGACAGTATTAATTTAGAAAAGACCTTCCCTAGATTATCAAGAAGTGAGATGGGTCTATACATGGCCGGGTCCCTTTTATACCCCTTCTTATAAATAGAGATAATCAAAGAGCCTTTCCAGGAATTTGAGAAACTTAAATTGTTACAGCATTGATTGAACCAATTTACAAGTATTGGTGTCCATAAGTCTGGTTTTATCCAATAAGTTCTGCTGGGACTAAATCCGGGCCTGGTGCCTTTCTATGTTTCAAAGAAGCTATGGTTAAATACACCTCAGAATTTGTAAAATAATTAAACATTGACATATCCACAAACACTGGATCTTTTACCATCACAAGGTCAGGATCGAAAAAATATGTTTGATAAGTAATCTTTCCAAGTCTTAATAGAAATATGAGTCAACTTCATATTTTAGTTTATTTGTTCCCTTGGCTACAAGTAGCCAGTAAGACTGACTATCCTGTTCATTAATAATTTTAGCATACTGTATTTGCCCATTGTTTTTTGTTTAAACTCAAGTTGTTTCTTGGCTAAAAATAATGTATATTGTTCTCTAGCCTTGTTCAGCATTTTATATGATTTCTCAAGTTTGTAATATTTTATTTCTTGTATCTTCTGATTTAATGCTCTCTTGGCTGTTCGATACTCATCATCAAACCACATACGCTTACCCATATCATCCTTTCCATCATTCCCAGATACTGCCAAGCTAGATCTAATCTGTGCCAAACAGGTGTAAATTTGTTAATCTAGGACTACAAGGTCCTGATGCTCAAGAGGGAGCGTGGGAAGTCTCTGCTCCAGAAATTCACTAATTTGTCTTACTTTGACTTCAGACAATTTGGTTCTTATATTACTACATATTTCTAAGGATGGATATCTTAAAGGTTCAATAGTATTAAAGGCCAATTTCCTTGTTGTTAGAATAACTGGGAAGTGATCACTTTCAGCTTTCGTAGGAATGCTGAGATTATCCTAAATGGACATGTCACCATTCAAGAACACAAAATCTATGACACTAGGGCCTATAGTTGAATAATGGGTATAACTGCCAACCAGATCTCTTGGCAGGCACCCATTTATTGGTGCAAGATGATGTATTGTGAAAAGTTCTGTTAATTTGCTACCCGTTTATTACTTTTTTTATCTATTGTTTTTCTTTGAAATTTATCACCCTCCTTGTGACACCAGTTATGGAAAGCATTATCAGAGTAGCCATCAAAAGCTCCATTTCGTGAGTTAAATTCACCTCATAATAAAGTTTCTTCACATGCAGTGACTGACCAACAAGTGTTGGATGGATGTATACAGTATATGTATTGATTAAACAAGTAGCAAACCCCTCAAATTTTAGAAGAAAAGTTTGTACATTATTAGTATTTAAAATTGGTTCAATTTTAATTCCACGTTCTATCTTAACCAAGGTGACCAATCCTCCAGTCAATTGTCCATTCTTAACAATTTTGATACCAAGTGTCTGGAAAGTAGTATAACCATTTAATGAGATATCACAGCTTTTAGAATGCCAGGTCTATTGTAGGCATATTATAGTAAAGTTGGCTATATAGTCCAGCCACTTTTTATCCACCAATGTTCTAGTCAGTCCAGCAATGTTCCAAGAAATAACAGAGTTATGTTCCAACTCAGAGTATGATAAATCTATTGTACACGTCATGGCCATGCATACATTTGGCAAACCTGGATCTTCACAGGGCCACTGCTCTGCCCTGCACTGGCTCTGTATAATTGGTAACCCTCTACTTAGGGTGAGGTCACCATCTGCTGGGAGGCAGAGGTCCCTACAAGGAGATCAGTACCCCATACCAATGACAAGGCACAGTTGAAGGGGCCAACCCTCATACAACACCAATGCCCTTGCAAGTTACACTGGGTGCTGCACACTGTAATGCATGGCAGTGCCTTCCATATACAGCGAGGCAACCTACAAAGCATCCTCCTCCCCATCACTCTGGGATGAGTACAGATCCTTGAGCAACTCTGCAAGAGGAGAATAACATCATGTAAAGCTAATTACTTCCAAAACCTCCAGACCCGCAGCCTCGGCAGCTCTAGGCACTTTTGTTCTGCAGTTCATTCCCTGATTTCCCCCACTACCAAGCAACCCCCCCATACAACCTTTCAGGACCCACAACTGGCCCAACTGAAGTTGTTAATGCCCTCAGCTCCAAATCTGCTAACCTATCTGATTACCTTGCAAAGCCTTCCCCTCAAAATATCTTGGCCATTCCAGTGATGGCCCTAATATACCACCTTTCTTATTTCAGGGCTATCTCCCCCATGAGACCCTCAAGCTTCTTCTGAGCCTCCCCACCAGGGGAAGTGCTTGCAGTGATGGCCTCTCCCCTGACTTTCTGAAAATCATTGCCTGCCTCATTGTCTCAACCTTGACAAAGATTTTCAACCTCTCCCTCATCACATCCTCTGTGCCCCCTCTATGTAAACAGGATAGGATCATTCCCATCTTCAAATCTGGCAATCCTGACCACTCAGACAACTACTGTCCTATCTCTATCATTTCACATATTAGTAAACTCCTCGAGAAAGTTGCCCACTCCCAGATCTCAGACTATGTTACAAAATACAACCTCCTCTGCCCGCAACAGCACGGTTACAGGAAAGGTCACAGCACCGCCACTGTCCTGGCCTGTTTCATGGACCATGTACTCAGAAACATGGACATTGGTAACATCACAAATGCCACCTTTATGGTCCACTCAAAGGCATTTGACTTGGTAAACCACAGAATCCTCCATGATAAACTCCACCACATCGATTAGGTTATTCCACTACATTCATTGCATAGTTCCTAGATTACCTTTTTGACTGCTCACAAGGGTCTGTATTAGGGGGTGCCATCTCCTCCACCATGCCCATTACCACTGGGGTTCCCCAAGGCTCTGTCCTTTGATCCCTCTTATTCTACCTCTCTGTGAACTCCCTCTGTAGGAAGTCTCTCATGTAAATCATTACTCTATACAGATGACCTCATTCTATTTCACAGTGACCAGTTCCTGGCTAGTCTCTTCTATACACTTACTGCAAACTACTGTGCTGCCTATGAATGGTTCCTGAGCAATAGGTTACTTGTCACTGCCAAGAAGACCAAAACAATGCTCTTCAGCTCTAAACCCAAGCTAACCAAGCTAGACAACACTCACACTCCTCTGTAAGTCATATCCCCTCATGGAACGCCGCTGGAAACTGTTACCTCTTTTAAATACCTTGGCATCATGCTGGATCTGGAATTGACCTTCTCTGACCACATTGTGGTCACCACCCAATGTATAAATCAGAAATTGGGAGTTGTGTACCAGATAATCAACTACCTCTCTCCTGAAACCTGTCTTGCCATTGCCGTGCCACTCTCCTCCCACTAATGGACAATGTCTCTTCTACCTATTACGTTACATCTTCCTCCGAACTTACTAGGCTAAACTCTTCCTATAATAATATTTGTACGTTTGCCCTCCTAGCATCCCCCTTACCCATCACTGCACTCTCTACCAGACAGTTGGATGACTCCCCCCACAGGCCCACTGCAACTATTTGCTGGGTTGTACAGTTGATAAAGCCATCAGGGACATGGTTGGATCCCTTCTCTCCTTCATCCCAAAACACACCTCCGTGACTTCCACTACTACTCTAGTTTTCTGTTGGAATGCCACCAGGTCTCCACTTGTATGGGTCAAAGGGAGGTTTTCTCCTCTGCCTTCTCCTCTGCTTCTCCTCACTTGTGGAATGACAGCCCAGCTTCCCTGTGCTCCCTTAACTCTCACCATCAATTCAAATCCCTCTACAAACTGCACCTAACTGCAACATACAAATGCTTCTGCTCCATTGGTTGACTGACAAAGATGTGATTCCTATACCTTTCTTATGCCTGGTAGTTTCCCATAACAAACTGTTGTTCTATATGACTTGTACATTTTCTGCTTACTCCGTTGGCTCTTATGCCCTGCACTATTCACTTGCACTTTGTTCAAAGTAATTTGTTATATGTTCTCCTTTCTCTACCCTGTATAAAACCAAATGCCTTTGAATGTTGTCTACTGTATTTGTCCAATTTTTATATTGTATCGTTATATGCCACTTGTGTCATCTTCATGGCCGGGGTCATGCCTGGAAATAGTCCTCAGATCAGTGCACCTGTCTGATAAACAAATACATAGATAAATAAAATGTTTAAATGCTTATTTTCTTTGCCCCCCCAATATGGACAATTGCCTATTATGTTGTGGTTCCCCCCCTTTAAACAGATGGTTACCTTGTTTGTTTTGATCCTCCCCATTTATAAGGGAAGTTGCCATTTTTGTTTTTGTTCTCCACCCCCAATTTAAACTAGTGGTTGCCCTTTTTGTTTTGGTTTCTCCCCATTTATATTGCTGGTTGCCCTGTTTGTTTTGATATTAGAACTGTTGTGTATTGGCCTGTTGCCCTTTTTATGCATTAAAGTTTATTTATGATACCTATACTACTATGTTGTGTGTCTTTCCTTGGTGCCCTTCTCACATCCCCAGCTGACCCTTGGGTTCAGTGCTATCCTCAGTGCTATATACAGTGCTATGCAAGTGCATTATGCTGCACTGGTACTATTTGCACTGTTCCTGTGCAATGCATTTGCGCATGTGTATAGTCCTATGTTCAAAGCTATTAGTGCTGGAGCAATTCCTCTGAATGTCCCAGTGGCAATATACTGACACTAGCACAGCACTGGCGTAGCACAGGTGCACCTGGCTGAATATGGGGCAAATATTCTTTAGGCAAATGTTTATTGTCCAAGTTGTTAAAGTTCATTGATATGTCTTCTCTTGTTTGAAGTAGGGAATTTTTGTTAAATTCTAACTATATATGTATATGTAACAATATTTCATTTAGTTTATGTAATTTTCTATACAGCAATTATAGGTACAACCGTTTCCTAAGTGCCTAGACCAGGAAACATTGGATACTTTTCAACAGTGGATAAATAAAACATTTCAAATCAACAGCCACACACAGAAGTAGAATGTTTTCTTGAGTTTCATTGATTGTAAAAAAAATGGCAAAAAGCCACTCCAGGGACTTGATACACCATAGAAACATAGAAAGGTGATGGCAGAAGGAGATCAAAGGTCCATCAAGTCTGCCCTTGAGATGCTGAGATCCTTGGTGATCCTGGGTGATAGCTGTTAGATTCTCTCGTGGATTTGATTTTAGTATACTTCTTATCCCAACCCCTTTTGAATGCTGATATAGTCCTAGCTCATACCACCTCCACAGGTAGTTTGCTCCATGGCTGTACAATCCTTTCCAAGAAATAGTGCTTCCCAAGATCCCTCCTGAAACTCCCACCCCTCAGTTTCCAACCATGCTCCTTAGTGTTTGAGTTGGGAGCCTTGGTGAATACTTCATAGAAACATAGAAACATAGAAGTCTACAGCACTACAGAACTACAGCAGGTCCACCTTGTAAATGAGCTTGATCAATGGTGATCACCTGGATAAATAAAGATTTAATTGACTGATTGATTGATTGATTGATTGATTGAAGTTGACAGCAGATAAGGACCACTCGGCCCATCCAGTCTGCCCATTTCTTTTTTCTACCTTATGAATGTGCCATTGGCCTTTGCCCTGTCAATGGCCTATCTATTCATACTCATCTGTATTGCTATCATATACCTATCCCATGCCTGTTTGAAGCCCTGCACTGTATTCATATCCACAACTTCCTGAGGTAGGCCATTCCATGCATCCACCACCCTATCTGTGAAAAAGAACTTCCTCACATTACCCCTTAATCGACCTCCCTCTAATCTCATGCTGTGTCCTCTTGTCCTGCTATTTTTCTTATATTGAAAGATGTTAGATTCTTTCATCTTGTTAATGCCTTGAAGGTGTTTGAATGTTTCAATCATATCACCTCTTTCCCTCATTTGCTCTAGGGTATACATATTGAGCTCAGTTAATCTGTCCTCATATGTTTTCTGATGCAGTCCCTGCACCATTTTGGTTGCCCTTCTCTGGACTGCCTCAATTTGGTTAATATCCTTGTGAAGGTGTGGCCTCCAGTACTGCACACAGTACTCCAGATGGGGCTTAACCAGTGTCTTTTAAAGAGGGATAATTACCTCCCTCTTCCAACTTGTGATACCCCTCCTAATACACCCCAACATCCCTCTATTCTTACCTACTGCTTTAGTGGTCTGCTTGGATGATTTCAGGTCATCAGTGATGATGACGCCCATTGAAACATAGACATATATATGCCATACCTGTGAGGATAAAAAAAGGCAAATGTTTTCAATGGTCTCAGGGTGGTCAGCCCTACAGTGAGACTATCACATTTATCCTCACTGTAGTTAAATTTATCCACTCAGTAGGTAGAGACTGGTTCATTCAGAACTCATTTGCATTTTCTGGTGCACCCCTTCAGGTCGACACCCCGACCGTGAAACATGAAAAAAACTATTATGGCGACAGTCGCTGTAATGGTCCTTTTTAGTGTTTCACTGTCCCCAAGTGTTCTGCCCCCTCCCTGGACCAACTCCAACTTTGAGTTGATATCCTAAAGCCCAAGGGTGTGGGGAGCAGAGCCCCCCACAGAAAACACTTGCAGATCAGGTGGCACAATGCCTTCATCAGTACTGCGCCGTCGCTGTGTGGGAGGTCAGCATTTTCACTGTCGACTTCCCTTGCTGCTTCTGCATTTTTGACTGCAATAGCAGTAGTAACCGCATTCAAATGCGAATAAATTTAAAACAAAAAATGATACCATGGTACTGTGAGCACGAAAGTTGTTCAGCACAAACATATCTACAAAATGAGTGGTGTTTCATTTATGGCTAACTTTTATTTTTTTATATAATTAGCTGAAAAACAGCAAAAAATGCATTTTTTCACTTTTTTCAACAAACAAATGGAAATAACTTTAAAATGAAAAATGATAGCATGGTACTGT